>CM062808.1:627211664-627590157 GCA_031772625.1 Pinus tabuliformis | reverse complement strand
GATTCTTCAAACTTTTCCTTTAATTACTTTCACAAAGCTGGGCTTTACTATTACAAAGTTCTATGGCTACAAAAAATCAAGACACTACTCCCTAATTTATCATAGTATTGAAAGGAGAAACTATCCCTAGTTTATCACCTAACACTGAAAGGATTTACAACCCTTGATTTATCAACTACTACTAAAAGGATCTCCATCCCCTAGTTTTTTACTAGCCACTACTATAAGGAGCTACAACCCTTGATCTGCAAGCTACAATTTCTACACTTTCAAACTCAAATCCTGAAGGCTACTCTCTTTCATAAAAAAAATAAATTACTCCTCAATCACCTACCCAAATCACCACCAAATCACCTTTAGCAATCTTTATCACTGATAAATTCACCATACACACCAAAAACATCAACATTATTATTAACATGTGAACATATTTCTTGAAATTCAATTTTGCTTTAGTATAGAATTGGGATGATATTTATAATTTTATAACTTTAATTTAATTTTATCTCTTTATCATGCATAAACTCTTATTTTCAACTCATCTACCATTTTCGTCAAGCTTTCAAGATGTGTTTAGTTAGTATTCAAACTCTGATATTCTATATTTGTACGAAGAACTGCGCTATACTAAACCAAATTTGCAATATTATATAATATCAAGGTTTAGATAGACTTATAACTATAGTTCCAACTTTATTATTAGTGCTAAATTTGGCCAAATTACCAAATATTCTACTAAATCTATCCATTGTCTTTAAATAGCTTCCAACTCATTCATGTCGCTATACAACAATTTTAGTGGACTGTTGGTTTGGTGTTAAACTATAAAATATGATGTAAAACACCAAAAGTTGATGACACGTTCATTCATTTGAAACTTACATGCAAATATGCTTAGCCTGTAGATCGAACTATAGCCCTTGGACATGTAACACTACAAAACCACTACATATATCCTCTATTGGGCCCTTTTGTGCTATAACCCTGAGGGCTTAACCAATTGTTGTAATCTTTCACCCTCGTGGTCACAATGAGCAAACAAAACTGAGTCCAAGTTTTTTACCTTAGCCCCCATGATCTATGAGGATCTTGTCAGATCAGTTACACAACTTGATCATTAGTGTTCATTATCATTGTCAACAATTCAGTCCGGTGTCATTCAGTTTCGACAATGTTGTTTATGGTTCAGGTTGCTCAGGTGATGCTAATGGTATTTCATGGTGTTCAGTTGATGTGGTTTTGTACCTGGCTGTCGACATGTGATTGTTTTCAGTCCCACCAGGATTTGGTCGTCGACATGTGTTTGTCGTCTGCCTCGGAGGATTTGGGTCGTCAATATGGGTTGACCATTCAACTCGCAAGAATTGGTGTCGACGCGCATTTGTCATCATGTGATCGCAAATTCAACTTATTGTAGAACATGTGTTTGGGTGAATGTCACTTTGTGACAAATGATCGTAAATGGGTTTTGATGTAAAATCTAAAAACCTAATCCTAAAACCTAAATTCATACACTAAATAACATTACATAAGTCCTAAGAATCTAACTTATCAAAACTATGTATAAATACATTAAACTTATGCTAAAAGATCTAAACCCTAAGTCCTATACCTATCAGACCTCATTGCATTGCAAACTATGTATTAAAACATACATATAATCCTAAGTTATACCACTCGGCCTATGTCATACATTAAAATAATACAAATCAATTGCAAAAAACATATGACATGTCCCTAACCACAGCAGATAGCCACGTCGGAACAGTGCCATGTGAGCAGTCGGAGTGGGAGGTTTGTGAAGCCGCAGCCTTGACTGCAATAGATAACCATTTGCTCTTAACCCGGTTCCTCATCGAAGCGGAGTAACACAATAGCATGTCAGTAGAAATGGATTAACTGTCGGGGTTAACCATATCAGAGCCTTAACCGTGCGGGAAGTCAGCGAACATGTGACAGAGTTAACCGTCAAAGCGATGTCTATGCTGGAACCGTCGGATGATAGCCACTAGGTGGCAGCCTACGATTAGATTGCAGATGGTCATGCAAAACCGTTAACCAATCCTGCCCGGTCAGCAAGCTGCCAATAGTTACGATTTAATACAAGGTCTATTTGTGGGTTTTGTTAAGTTTGATATTTAAAACTAATTCAACCACCATATACCTTATCCAAAGGTGGCAAATCATGACTAGACCGAGACTTTTTGTAACCCAAATTAGATCAAATGCATTCCTAAACTCAGTGGAGGAAGTTGAATGCACCTGGTGGATTTAAAAGGCAGTTTTGTTCATTGAAGTGGGAGAGAGTGGTTTTGGGTTTTGTATGCAGGTTTTGGAGGTCATAGTCGATTTTGTTTTCAGTGTGACAGGAGCATCCGGAGTCGTAATTGGAAACCATGACAAACATTGGAAAGCTTGTTCAGAGAGATACCCTTTGATAGTGACTAGAAGTGCTTGCATGCACATTAAGTTTGGTAAAAATTTTGTTTCGTCGACCTCTTTTGTTTCAATCCTAATAAAGTGGTCGCCCATCTTGAAAGGGGACCCAGAGACGTAGTCCATCAGGGACAAACTCCTTAATCAATTTTGTTGTCTGGTATCGATGTGTTTTTACTATCTTCACTTCCATTATGCATATTAATTATGTTTTGTTAGTTGTCGTAAAGTCTTTCTTCTCAAGCAGCTCTCTCAGTTTCCGCACTTTCAGTTAACATTCTATTCATTAATGGCTAATAAATTCTACATCAGTTTTAGCTTATGATCATTTCAGATCATATAATCTAGTATCAAAGAAGGTTGTGTTTGAGATTTTCCATTGAATGTTAACCAAGTCAAAATCACAACGTGGAGAAGAAATCCTTGAGCAGATTGATCCACAGATTGGAAAGCAACGAGTCGTTCATAAGTCGTCCATGACAGGACCTGATGTAGGTGAAAATATTGAAGCTAAGATGAGTGATGAGCAATTTCAACAAGCATTCTTGATTATGCATCAGATGTCGGGAGAACTCTACAAAGACAAGAAGGCGAGAGATGCAGCAAGGCTGATAAACCACCTTCGCCTCCATCATCTCCATCGTCCTCTTCTTCTTCTTATTCTTCTTCCAGTGTAGAATCTGAAATAGAAAAGAAACCTAAGAAAACATCTCTTTTGAAACTTGATGTAAAATTTGAGTTACCTATTTATGATGGTGAAATGAATCCTGAAAAGATAGATAATTGGATTAAGCAGTTAGAAGTGTATTGTCGTATTCAGAACATATCTAACGATAAAATGAAAATTTAGTTAGCTACACTTAGAATGGGGGGAACAAATTTAATCTGGTGGGAAAGTAAAACTTAGATAGATGTAAAGCGAAAAGGAAAAGTCATCTCTTCATTATCTAAGTTTTTAAAAGCTCTTAGGAAACAATTCTATCCTTTAGGATACATGCAGCAAGTTGTTATTGATTGGCAGCATCTGAGGCAAGGTAAAGGGCAGAGTGTTCAGGAGTTTACTCAGGAATTCAGAAAGAAAGCATTGGCACTTGGTATTTCATTGGATACACGTGAAACTTTATTAAAATACATCGGCAATTTACATTCATATTTGTAGCATACATTATTGATGTTTAATCCTAATGATTTTGATGAAGTGTGTGTTCAGGCCATACATATTGAATCAAGTGGCAGACCATTCAAGTTTTCATCACAATCATCCAAAGAGTTGGAAATCAAAGATTCCAATGACAGTAAAGGGAAGAACAATTCGAAGAGAAATAAATCAGCAATAGCTCAGAAGGAAAGACCTACTTGTTCTCATTGCCAGAGAATCGGTCATGATGAATCTAAGTGTTGGAAACTTCATCCAGAACTTAAGCCCAAAAATTTCCTTAAGGAGAAGGATGAAAAGAAGGAAATTGCAGCAGTTCAGCAAGATCTAGGTTCAAATTCAGGTGATGAAAGGAGGATAACTGCTATGGTTACAACAGGTAAAACTTCTGACACTGGTTCAAGTTTGAATACTATTGCATCTTCATCAAACATAAATCCTTCAAATGAGGATAAAAGAGTTGAATTGTTTAACATAAGGATAACTTCTAAGCACACAAAGATAGATACAATGTTTGACAGTGGATCACAAGCCAATCTAATATCTGAATATTTATTTAAGAGTTTGGTTTTGGAAACACGGAATCATCCAAGACCTTACCCATTAGGATGGCTAAATAAATCAACACAGATAAAAGTTACCAAATAGTGTTGATTAAGATTTTCCATTACAACTAATTACATTGATGAAGTGGAATTAGATGTGGTTCCAGTAGACATATGTGGATTTGTCTTAGGAAGTCCTTATCTTTATGATCGTGATGCAATATTTTATAGGAGAGAGCATAAATATCACCTTAAGAAAGATGGGGTTGAATTTATTGTCAGGGCACATCAAAACAAAAATCACTTGAATATTGTTGCTAATCAGATGAAGTGATTAATAATTTCAAATAAAGATTTGTAATCATGTGTGTAAAGGAACAACATAGGAAAAAAAATTATGTTTGTTCAGGTTATGAGACTCAGCTTAAAGATAGTTTGATCAAAGAGATAGAAACTATTCCAATTCTATGTAAAACCAAACATGTTACTCATAAGCAGGGAATACAACATGAATTACAGTTTGTGTCTAAAACTCCTCTTCCTAATGTCAGTATTGGGGAAATTCAGTGTTAATTTTTTCTTGTATTGTGTCACCTATTCATGTTTCAAACAGTTTGGAAACCTCTTTTCAAGTGGAGAGGAAACCTATTTGTTTTCATATTAAAGCCTTTTCTAAAGTAGTGTCAAAGTATTTAAGGGAAACTTATGCATCAAGGGAAAGTTCTAACCAATGGAAACATCATTTAATGAATAAGGGAAAAGTGATTCAAACAAATCAATAGCTAATTCAATATTTTCAAAGACAAACTAAGTTGCAGCAATCTTCACCTTACAGTTTGATGGGTTTATGGCAGTAATTTCATTTAGTAATAGGAAGCAGGAAAGTATGTCAAGTCAAGCAGCTGGTTTGATGCCAAAAACATATTTTATTATCTCTATTATTCCACAAAATATATTGTTAATACATGTCAAAAGTATTGAACAATATCATGTAAAGACTATTTTTGAAGATGATTATGAATCACTAACTCATGGTATTTCATGGAAAGAAATCAATTTCCATGTTCATAATAAGTTGTTTGACCATCGTCGCAAGTTTTTCATACTGCAGATGGATGGAATATGTCACCAACTCAAAATGTTCCAGGGTCAACATCATTAGGGTCATCACTTTCAGGTGGTTGACTGAATGTATTGGTACATCATCAGAGCAAGGTGGAAAGTGAGGCAGCTCTACCCTCACCTGCTATTTGTTTAAGTCAAACTTTTGTGGTCCAAAAGCTTTCAAGTGGAGAGGATTGATCCGGAGGAACTTGTCAGATCAGTTACACAGTTTCATCGTCAGTGTTCAGTGTCGTCGTCAACAATTCAGTCCGGTGTCATTCAGTTTCGACAGTGTTTTTTATTGTTCAGGTTGTTCAGGCGATGTCTATGGTATTTCATGGAGTTTAGTTGATGTGGTTTTGTACCTGGCTGTCGACATGTGATTGTCATCAGTCCTGCCAGGATTTTCTCGTCGACATGTGTTTGTCGTCTGCCTCATAGGATTTGGGTTGTCAATGTGGGTTGACCATTCACCTCGCAGGAATTGGTGTCGACATGGATTTCTCGTCATGTGATCGCAAATGCAGCTTGTTGTAGAACATGTGTGTGGGTAAATGTCACTTTGTGACAAATTATTCTAAATGGGTTTTGATCTAAAGTCTAAAAACCTAATCCTAAAACCTAAATTCATACACTAAATAACATTACCTAATTCTTAAGAATCTAACCTATCAAAACCATGTATAAATACATTAAACTTATGCTAAAAGACCTAAACCCTAAGCCTTATACCTATCGGACCTCGTTGCATTGCAAACTATGTATTAAAACATACATATAACCCTAAGTTATACCTCTCGACCTATGTAATACATTAAAAAAATACAAATCAATTTCAAAAAACATATGACATCCCTAACCATAGAAGATAGCCACGTCGGAACCGTGGCATGTGAGCAGTTGAAGTGGGGTAGTTGGTGAAGCCGTAGCCTTGACCGTAGTGGATAACCCTTTGCTCTTAACACAGTTCCTCACCACACCGAAGTAACACAACAGCATGTGAGAAAAAATGGATTAATCGTTGGCGTTAACCGTATCAAGCCCTTAACTGTGTGGGCATCAGTGAACATGTGACAGAGTTAACCGTTCGAGCGATGTCTACGCCGGAACTGCCGGAGGATAACCACTAGGTGGCAGCTTGCAGTTAGAATGCAGCTGGTGACACGAAACAATTAACCAATCCTGCTCGGTCAGTAAGCCGCCAATAGTTAAGATTCAATATAAAGTCTATTTGTGGGTTTTATTAAGTTTTATATTTAAAACTAATTCAACCACCATATACCTTATCCCTAGTGGAAAATCATGACTAAACCGAGACTTTTTGTAACCCAAATTAGATTAAATACATTCCTAAACTCGGTGGAGGAATTTCAAATGCACCTGGTGGGTTTTAAAAGGCATTTTTATTCATTGAAGTGGAGAGAGTGGTTTTGGGTTTTGTATGAAAGTATTGGAGGTCATAATCGATTTTGTTTGTAGCGTAACAGGAGCATCCAGAGTTGGAATTGGGAACTGTGACAGGAATTGGAAAGCTGGTTCAGAGAGATATCCTTTGCTCGTGACCAGAAGTACCTACGTGAACATTCAGTTCAGTCAAATTGCGGTGTAATATACCTCTTTTGTTTCAATCCTAATAAAGTGGTCACCCATCTTGAAAGTGGACCCAGAGACGTAGTCCATCAGGGATGAAATCCGTAATCAATTTTGTTGTCTAGTATTGTTGCTCTTTTGTTGTTTTCACTTCTGTTATGCATCTTAATTATGTTTTATCAGCTGTCGTAAAGTTTTTGTTCTCAAGCAGCTCTCTCAGTTTCCGCACTTTTAGTTAACATTCTATTCATTAATGGCTAATCAATTCTACAATAGTTTTAGCTTATGATCATTTCAGATCATATAATTTGGTATCATAGCAGGTTGCGTTTATAGAATTTTCCATTGAATGTTAACCAGTTCAAAGTCGCAACGTGGAGAAGTAATCTTTGAGCATATTGATCTAGAGATTGGGAAGCGACGAGTCATTCATATGTCGACTATGACAAGATCTGATGCAAGTGAAAATACTGAAGCTAAGATGAGTGATGAGCAGTCTCAGCAAGCATTTTCAACTATGCAACAGATGTTGGGAGAACTCTACAAAGACAAGAAGGCGAGAGATGTAACTTCTTCTTCAGAGACATTGAATAAGGAAAAAGGTAAAGGCAAGGATGATAAGCTACCTTCACCTCCATCATCTCCATCATCCTCTTCCTCTTCTTCTTCTTCTTCTAGTGCAGAATCTGAAACAGAAAAGAAACCTAAGAAAACATCTCTTTTGAAACTTGATGTAAAATTTGAGTTACCTATTTATGATGGTGAAATGAATCCTGAAAAGTTAGATAACTGGATTAAGCAGTTAGAAGTGTATTGTCATATTCAGAACATCTCTGATGATAAAATGAAAATTCAGTTAGCTACACTTAGAATGGGGGAACAACTTTAATCTGGTGGGAAAGTAAAACTCAGATAGATGTAAAGCGAAAAGGAAAAGTCATCTCTTCATGGTCTAAGTTTTTAAAAGCTCTTAGGAAACAATTCTATCCTTTAGGATACATGCAGAAAGATGTTATTGAATGGCATAATCCGAGGCAAGTTAAAGGGCAGAGTGTGTAGGAGTTTACACAGGAATTCAGAAAGAAAGCATTGGCGCTTGGTATTTCATTGGATACACATGAAAATTTATTAAAATACATCAACAATTTACATTCATATTTGTAGCATACATTATTGATGTTTAATCGCGATGATTTTGGTGAAGTGTGTGTTCAGGCCACACATGTTGAATCAGGTGGCAGACCATTCAAGTTTTCACCGCAAACATCCAAAGAGTTGGAAATCAAAGATTCCGATGACAGTAAAGGGAAGAACAATTCGAAGAGAAAGAAATCAGCAATAGCTCAGAAGGAAATACCTACTTTTTCTCATTGCCAGAGAATCGGTCATGATGAATCTAAGTGTTGGAAACTTCATCCAGAACTTAAGCCCAAAAATTTCCTTAAGGAGAAGGATGAAAAGAATGCAATTGCAGAAGTTTAGCAAGATCTAGGTTCAAATTCAGGTGATGAAAGGAGGATAACTTTTATGGTTACGACAAGGAAAACTTCTAACGCTGGTTCAAGTTCGAATACTATTGCATCTTCATCAAACATAAATCCTTCAAATGAGGATAAAAGAGTTGAATTGTTTAACATAAGGATAACTTCTAAGAACACAAAGATAGATACAATGTTTGACAGTGGATCACAGGCCAATCTAATATCTGAATATTTAGTTAAGATTTTGGGTTTGGAAACACAGAATCATCCAAGACCTTACCCATTAGGATGGCTAAATAAATCAACATATATAAAAGTCACCAAACAGTGTCGATTAAGATTTTCCATTACAGCTAATTACATTGATGAAGTGGAATTAGATGTGGTTGTAGTAGACATATGTGGAGTTGTCTTAGGAAGTTTTTATCTTTATGATCGTGATGCAGTATTTCACAGGAGAGAGCATAAATATCACCTTCAGAAAGATGGGGTTGAATTTATTGTCAGGGCACATCAAAACAAAAATCACTTGAATATTGTTGCTAATCAGATGAAGCGAATAATAATTTCAAATGTAAGATTTGTAATCATGTGTGTAAAGGAACAACATAAGAAACAACATGATGTTTGTTCAAGTTATGAGACTCAGCTTAAAGATAGTTTGATCAAAGAGATAGAAACTATTCCAGTTCTATGTAAAACCAAACATCTTACTCATAAGCAGGGAATACAACATGAATTACAGTTTGTGTCTAAAACTCCTCTTCCTAATGTCAAAATGAATCAATTCAGTCCAAGTTTGGAAATTAACAGTTATAGGGATGCAGGTCAGTATTGGGAAATTCAATGTTAATTTTTTCTTGTATTGTGTCACCTATTCATGTTTCAAATAGTTTGGAAACCTCTTTTCAAGTGGAGAGGAAACCTATTTGTTTTCATATCAAAGCCTTTTCTAAAGTAATGTGAAAGTATTTAATGGAAACTTATGCATCAAGGGAAAGTGCTCCTTTCTACGGTTGGGATTAGTCCGGTGGGTTACTCAAGGTTCCAGGCCTGATGGTCCATGGTGGGACCCTCTATGGGGCGTTGTATCGGGCCGCTCCTTTCTACGGTTGGGATTAGTCCGGTGGGTTACGCAAGGTTCCAGGCCTGATGGTCCATGGTGGGACCCTCTGTGGGCCCAGCTCTCTGCAAAACTAGATCCCATTTCCTTGAATGGCTATCGCGCGACACTATGTTGGTTTCTGGTTTTTGGTTAATGGTAGTGATCCCAGTCAGGGGGTGACGCATGGCAATGAGGGTAGAGAGGAAATCACTCTCATCACGTGGCTAATCCCTGAGCATCTTGGCCATGCGATATCCGCACTAGCCGTTGGATCGGGACCTTGTCCTCAACGGTGGGGATTGATCGAGCTAGTTGCTTGCTGACTGCTGGTTCGGGGTGTCGGTCTGTTGCGCATGGGTCTCGTACCCGTTTTCTCAATGGACTCTCCTTTTTGTTGTTGTTGAGTCAATCTGGGGGTTGATGTTAGCGCTTCTTTGACCTGGTTGTTTCGGTCCTGTAAGCTTCCTTGCCGCCCCTGCTGTCTGGGGCACTCTGTATATTATGTAATTTACTTTGATTAATAGAAGGTTCATCTCTTACTTATCAAAAAAATATAATTGTGATGTTTCAATATTATTGACTAATATAGATTTATTTTAATTATGGATTTAGTTCTATTTTAATCATAAATTTAGTAAGAGTAAAGAGAAATCAAATTATTGGAAGTGAAAACCTTTTATAATGTAAAACTTTAAAAGATTGCACCTTCAAATATTACAATTTTTTTAGGAATTTGATATCATGCCTCTAATATAGTGACATCATGCCTCTCTATGACCCCACATGTATTCTACAATGCACCTTTCTTTTTTTGATATACATTGTAGAAGATGAAGGATTCAAAGGTTCAAGGAGAAGACAAAGAAGATGTACAAGTTAAATTGACAAACGAGCCCTTAGCTCGGCCTCGTTTCCAAATGCAATTAGGAATCCCAGTATGCATTGTTTCTTATTTTTCTACTGATCTTACAACATTTCCAATTGAAGTCACTCCTTTCCCAATAAATACATATCAAAAGGATTGTTGACAGATTGAATAGAGAAATTACAAGGTCAGAAGTAAGATGGCAACTCAGCGAACGACACAAACAACCCCAACCTATCAAATGAGGTTGCTTTCTGCTATGGACTTAGAAACCAATAAGTTGAAGTTGTCTCTTATGTATCACGCTATTCAATCCATTCCTTCCGGACTTGATTTCAAAATGCAGTGTATAAACAATACCTTATAATAGACATATTGTTATATAACATATAAAAACTATTTACCCCTTATTATATGCTCAATATATTATTTCATTTTTTCATCATTTCTTATACCCCAATACGAACGGAAGTGGTATGATATTTCTTTGTCAATGAAGCCTTCATGGTTAACATGAGCATTTGGATATTTTATTTATGAATTACATTGTCCATATTAAAACATTGTTTTCTATTAATATATTTTTAAATACATTTCAATATTACTTTCAATTACTTATTTTCTTTTGCATTTTGAAATATTATATATATATATATATATATATCTATATATATATATTTTTTTATTTTTTCCTAAATTTGACATTAAAGTAAATCAGTTAACACAGATATT
Source organism: Pinus tabuliformis (assembly GCA_031772625.1). NCBI lineage: Eukaryota > Viridiplantae > Streptophyta > Pinopsida > Pinales > Pinaceae > Pinus > Pinus tabuliformis. The sequence continues at coordinate 627,579,143 of CM062808.1, read as the reverse complement.
AAAATGGTTTTTTTAGGTATCCAATTGAAATATGAAAATATAAATAATATCAACTTTATCTATGTTTTGTTTTAGTTACTTAAAAAAAAAAATTAAATGTTTATATAAAATTATATTATTTCATATAGACATGAAAATATTTTATTTGTAACTAAGAGTGGGAGTGAAATATTTTTACCATCTCTCCTTTGTATTGGGTTGTAATATCAACAACCAATAAAGCAAGCATAGTTAAAGTGAGACTACTTTCTATAATGCTTTTAAGAAAAACTAATAAAATATGTATATTTGTTTTTTTATTTTGATTATAGCCAACATTATTTTTTATTTTAAAAGGGACACTATCAACTCCACGTTGAGCATAGAAAAAATTACACAATACGCTCATACTGACCTTTAGAATGAGCCTCTTGGCTCAATAAACATATGGAAAGTGGAAAATGACATCGATCTTTGTATTTCAAAACAATTTATTAAAGTGGTTGCGCTAGTTGAGAGCATACATGTTTGGGGAGCATTAGTATACCATGGTTGACTATGGATAAATATGTTCAAGTTATGGTTACAAAAGATTTATTATGGTCAACATATAGGTTATCATGGATGACCATGGTTGTCAACATAACTATAGTTGATTACGATAGATCATCGTTTACTGTGGTTAATCATGATTGTTCATGTTCGATCATGGTTGACCATGGATACCCATGGTTGACAATGGTCAACCAAGGTTAACCATAGTCAATCATCATGACCATAGTTGACTATGGTGGACCTAGTGAACCTACATTAACCTAATTCAACCTAGGTCAACCTAGTAAACTTAAGTTGACAAAGTCAACCTATGTAAACCTAAGTCAACCAAGTCAGCCTAGGTCAACCTAATAAAACTAGTCAACCAAATAAGACTAATAAGTCATAGGTATAATATCTATATATATATATATATATATATATATATATAGATATATAATATATACATATATAATATATATATATATATATATATATATATATATATATATATATGATGATGAGATGATTAGGGGCATGATCAATAAATCATGACCCTTCATGAAAAGGCACTCGGGGCTATTTAATCAAGGGGGGCCTCATTGTAAAAATCATCATAATTTTAATCATTATGATACATAGTCCACACACACACACACACACACACACACACAATATATATTTCAATTTTTTTCTTCATTTGGTATTAGAGTCACACTCGACCATGTGCACATTCCTTTGTCCCTGCCACCCTAGTTAATCTACTATATCTTACTTGTTTCCCCCCACTGTTGTTGTCTATGTTTTCCTTTTTGCGTAAACCTTTCCTCACTAACCATTGTCACTTATCCATTATTTTCCATTCCTTGTCATCTATGTACTATTCTAGCGTTCTTTAGTTTTCCTGTTAACCGTCTCATTCTCTCGGACAACCTTGACACTGTCCCCACCCCCTAATTTACACCAACTGATATGGTATTTCAATAATCGACTATTGCACCCTGTCCATTCATAAATTAGTTTAATTTAGTTATTTAATATATAATTATTAATTGATAAGTAATTAAATAATAATTAATTCTTTAATTGGCTATTACTTATAATTATATAGCAATTAATAAATTTTTAATTATATTTAATTATTATATAATTAAAAATATAATATAATATAATTAATTAATAATTATTATTATAATATATTTATTAATTAATTATTAACTATATATATATATATATATATATATATATATATATATATATATATATATATATATATATATATATATATATATATATATATATATATATATATATATATATAAAACTAAATAATTAAGAAAAAAGGGGTTAGTCAAAATGGAATGAAGCTCACTACCTTTTACTCGAATAATGACAATGATCAAATTTAGTAAAAAAATGGTTGATTATGAAAAGGGGTTCAACCATAATCACATGAAAATTACGAATATCGAGGACAAAAAGAGAGCAGCCCCAACAAAATTATATTGTCATTCAAAAGGACCATGCAAACCTGTGAAACCAAGTTGGTCGTAATCACAATCAAGTGAGTATGCTAAACATTATATTTCAATCAAAGAATCCCAAAATTGAACATCAAGATGCAACCACTCAATGACAAGACTCTTTCAATACATCAAACCCATCAAGCCTACATCATATTCCCAAATATCCACATTTGTCTAACATACCAAATCTACAAAATAATACACTGAATTTTCAAAATATGTGGATTTTAAACCAAATTCCTTTATTCAAGCAAGCGATTCTCACATACCAACAAAGATCAAAACTTGAGTTATCGAAATTTGATAGTAATCAGAAACACAGTGTAGTGTGGTTTAATAAGGCAAATGAATATTTTGATATTTATAATATTGATAACAACAATGAAAAAACCAAGCATTTGTCCATGCAACTTAAAAGTGATGCATATAACTGGTACATGTGGTGGGAATAAATAATCATATGCAAATATTTGGAGTAAATCCATAGATTCTTTCTCTAAATGGTTCCAGGGTGTCAAGGAAGAAGTATTCTTCATAAAACTCACCAAACTACAACAAAAGGGAGATTTGGACGAGTATACTAGAGAATGGGACACACTGGCTACGTGAGTCCTTGGATTATAAGAAAAACCTTATTTAACTATACATCATTGGACTTAAACCCTATCTCCATAATGAAATTAATTTTCATGATGTTACATTTATAGATGATACAATACAGAAAGAAAAAGTTGTAGAAAATAAATTTTAGAGAACACCATTACCAAAAGTTGAAAAAGTATACTCAAGATGAAGGTTTTGTAGACTTCTGGCATGGATAATACAAAGTACGTTCCCACACATCTATGAGAAGGATGAAAATATAATATGGAGGTGCAAAGAATAAAGTAGGGTAAATGAAAATGTTGTGGTGAAAAATGGGACTGTAGACACAAATGTTTTAAGGAAAAGATGCCAAGAAATTATATAAATGTGAAGCAACCAATAACTCGAATATTGAAGGATCATACGTAGAAGAAGTTGATTATTCTCAACAATTTTCCCCAAAATTAGATGGTGAAATTTTTTTTCCCTGAAAGATCTAAAGGCATGCACAACATAAATTATGGGGACATGGAGTCGGGAGGTTGTGGCCATGAAAAGTGGCACAGTGGTGTGACCAATGGTGTTTGGATAATGGAGGTCCCTATAGCCACATCACCTTAGAAGGTATTCCACAAAATATTCGAAGGGAGACTCGAGTTTTTTATCCAGGGAATGGATCCAAGGAAATAGAAATATTCCTGTTAGTTGTCATGCAAGTTCATGTTCGGTAATTTTAATTTATTAAATAATTCATTGAAAATCATAGGCCCAATACCCCTCACCTTCGTACCCTTGACACTATAGAACAACCGAAAAAGAAGACATGGCGAGAGGTTATTTTTTCATAGAGGTGATGTGGAGCCATGATGGAGACATGATGGCATAATGACATCAACATGACATTAACATGACATGGAACCAATGAGGGGGTGACATGTGGCCTGTAGATTTTGAATTTTCAGGGACCCAAGTGGGCTGAAAATAAATGACATGTGGCACCACTTAGCGTGTGACACATGGCATCCTTGTAGAGGTGACAGACAGGCTAGTAGGATATGTAACACTAGAGGGACGTGTTATCACTCCGATAATTATTTTGAAGTAAAAAGAAAGAAAAACCAAAGGTAACCATAAACTACTTTTGGAGATCAGGACCTAGCCTTCCTGATGCTCAAAGAGGGCTCTCTCTTTAAAATTTAATGTTGTTTTAGTTAAGATGTTTTTAGGCTAGTTATGATTGTTCAAGGGTTTTTTTATTTGTGTTTGAGATTGGGTGGTGGGATCTACTTAGACAGATGGATAAAATGATGTCTTTTAGACCATTGGGCTATGGAGTCAAACAATAAGGAAGCAAAACTGGATTAACTCACTAAAGGGAATGTTCCAAGGGCAAGATAGCAGAGTGTTTTTCAGATCTTTGAGACAAAGGGGTGAAAGGGTTTCACTCAGGGTGAGAGAGCAGTTAAGGGTTCTCAGACACGGATTATGCTGAGGAATGAAAGGGTAATCAAGATCAAAGGGAAATTAAGAATCCTTTAACCTGGATATTCAAGAAATCAATCTAAACCAAAGAGAAATTAAGAATTCTTTAATTTAGATATCAACAAAAAACATTTAAATGTATAACTGTTAAGACAGAGTGTAATTAAACAAGTTCTGAAGTATTATTCTAGTTATAGCATTTAGATTTGGAAAAACATTAAAGATTATGAATAACTTGAGAGAAATAACAATAACACATGAGAATACTTGTCTAAAATTCGCTTAACACATGAATCCTTGGAAATATTTGATCTTTGTTTATCAATCCAGCTTGCTGGCTCAACAAATGATACAATAACCCTCTGGGTCTTCTAATAAAAAAGTCTATAGAAATTTCTAATAGTATCCACCCTACATATTATTTACAAAATATCCCAAACTGACTTGGGATTTATTTTATGGAAAAAACATCTAATTCTAAAAATGTAATGCCATATTTGTAACCGATTGCTTTCTGGCACTATTATATCTGATTTCCTTTTATTTTTATCTTATTGATCTTTTTGTTGTCATCTGATGTTCTTCGATTTATCTTCTCTTACTGATACTCTTTGACTGGGACAACTGCCTTTTTACTTTCTGCATTCTGTCTTTACCAAACTGTGTTAATTGCTGAATTTTATTTGAATTAAAGTAAGTCAGTTAGCTGCTTCCATCTTTCTTCAGTTGGTAACTAAATGTTCTTCAACTTCCAAAAGACCTCATCAACCTCTGTGTACTTAGCAAATGTAGGCTTATTTACAAACAATTATTTTACCTCATGCTGGAGGTAAAACAAGTTTTCCAAAGCTTGGTAAAGAACTTTACCAGAGGGCATCCCTTGTTTTGTTGTGTTATGGATGGCTACATTGTTGACTTGAGTTATGGCCACTTCCCTGAGCTTTTTGTTGTAGTCCTCTTGTGTCATCAATTTATCATTAATTACCAAAGGACTTGGTAAACCTTTCTGCATCAAAGTGTCAAATTTGAATTTAAATCTATCAATAGAAAGCTGCATAGTCTGACACTTGTCTTCCAAGTTGTGCATCAAATTCCTTTTAGTAAGAACTCTTCTTACTTCAAGGATTGTCCCTGTCCTGTCACTAATATCCAATTCTTCTAGTTCATATTTGTTCTTGGAATTCAAAAAGTTGATGATCTTGGTTGCCTCTTCTGGCATCCCTTCCAGCTCTGTTTTAACCTTTTGAATTGCCTCTGTGGCCTCTTTAACTAGATCAATCTGCTAAAAAATTACCTGAATTGATGGCCAAATATCATTGACAGAGTCAATGATATTGGCCCACATTTTTTCTTTTTCCTATCCCAATGGCTCACCTAGAGTCATTTCTTTCTCTAGATTCTTTATCCTCTCAGTTAATCTTGCTACCTTGTGTTGTTCTTCCTTATTCATAATTTGAGCAAGTTTACAGTCTGTCTCCAGACTATTCACTTTCTCTTCCAATTTCCTGATTTCATTGGCTTTGAGGGACATCTCTTCCATGGCTTTAGCAAACTTATTGGCTTCTTCACCTGTAGAATCTATTGCGATCGACCCTGTTGCTGAAGTAGATGGTGTTGTTGCAGGTAATGCAGTGGCCAATGGAACTGTAGGAGCCAATTTCTCAGCCAATGTTGATGGTACTACTACAGTGACAATTGGGATGATTGTGGCAACATTTTCCTAGAGGCTGGCATGCTTGGTCAACTTGTCCATTTCTTTTTGCATTTCTTTCAGCTGGATGTTCAACTATAACACTAAATCAAGCATTTCCTCCTGGGCAGTTTGAATCTCTAGGACTTGTTTTGTTTGAGGGTGCTGTCACTGAGGCACTTTGAGATATTTTTTCAAGGCTGCAATGTCTTCATTCTTCTTTTTTATTAATTTATCAGTAGCCTATGTCCTTTGGGTCATGGCCCAACTCAATGATCAAGTCTTCCAAGGATTTAATCCTTCTGTCTTTAGCACTGGAGGAGGCCCTCTCGAGTTTAAACTGTGCAATGGTATTATTCAAGGACTCCTATAATATGTATGCATCCATGGCCTTACCAGTCAAGGTGGAGTATATCATCTCTCCACTTGTTTGTTTGAAACTCTATTTGGTCCACTGGATGGATGTCCTTTGCCAATATTTCAAATGTGGCCTTCTTATAACCTGTTGTAGACTTGGGTTGTGGAACTTTTGGATGCATATATGACATTTGCATCTTTCCCTCCTCAATATCAAATGCAGACATAAGTATGTTCTGGTTAGGAGCTGAATGTTTGAAATACTGAGCATTTGTCTCAGCGTTCAATTTTTCATTTCTCATTTTAATATCCTTATATCTATCCTTAATGGTTTTTCTTTGTCAGCTGGTCTGACAAAGGAAGAAACCTCTGCTGACTTCTACCTTTCTATCAATTATGTGTTAGAGGTGGTGGGTTCATTTGTTTCCTCTACCTCTTTCCCTTTCTGACCTGTTGTGTCAGGCCGAGATTCTGATTGTGGTTTTTATTGTGGTTCTGACTCTGTTCCTTCCACCTCACTCTGTTCTTCCTGTTCAGATACAAGATTCAATTTTCTCCTTTTCCTTTGGTTTGCTTGCCCATCCACTGTTTACATCTGGGAACTAGAAGTGTATTCTCTACTCTTTGGGTTTTTCTCCTTATTCAGGGTGTTTGCAATGAAGAGGGAGCATCCATCCTTTGGCCTTGATCTGGGACCTGCAGGAACTCACTTAGGTCAATCTGTCACTCAATATCATACATAGCATTTTCAACATCGACTATTGTGTTATCTTTATCTACCAAAGTGTTTTCCAACCATTCATTTTGGTTGGTATATCTTTCAATTTTAGGCACTGAATAATGTGCATAAGGAGCTAGTTTAACCCTGGTTCTCATTTTTTTTATTACTCCATGAGGGTCATATTGCCCCATAAAACTCTTGGCAAACTTCAACTCCTATAATATACTGTCTGCTTCTGGTCCAGCTTGTCTATTATTGCAAATAAAGGGGCCCAATTCACTTTTGACTCTGAATTGGGCCTTCTTCTTTGCAACCATGAAGTGGACATCATCTGAGTTGATGATTTGCTTGAAATACTCCAAGGCAAAAATTCTTAAGGGAAGATACTTTGGCAATTTGTATGGAGCCAGTTGGCAGCCATAGACTCTGATCTTTGTGTGATTCTGGTACAAGTACTAGTCTCCTATCTTACTGTTTTTAGCCAGTTGAAGTACCCTTTTGATCTGAGGACTAATCCTAGGTTGCACAGTTCCTGTCAGCATATTCATCACTGGGTGGACAAAGGAATCTATGAAGTCCTTATAATCAGAAACAATGGAATATTTCTAGACAATAGGTGTCCAATAGAGTACAGACCTCTCTTTTCCTCTACTATCACCTTTTATGATCTTCATGGGGAATTTATCAGTTTGATAGTACAGAAACAAATAATACAATACTGTAGAGAACTTAAACACCCTTTTAGTGGGCAATCTGATGAGTTGTTCATGCATTTTGTCTGCAATGAACTGAGCATAGTCAAACTTGATGGCAAGAGGTTTACTAGGGGTAAAAAGGGACAGGAATGCAAAAGTGACTTCATCTACATGTTCATTTATTTTGTATCCAAGGATGGAAGATATCATAGTGATAATATGCCTGGCAGTTTGTGAAAATATGGGGGCTATGTATGGAGGACTAATCTTGGTGGATGTTCTTTTGCAACTATGAAATCTTTGAAAACTTGCTTGGCTTTTCCCTCATCAATAGAGTTATAGAGTTCTAGTAGTCCTCCAATGGACAAAGGAGCTAAATTTGTGCTGGGCTGGACCTATAACATCTGATTGATGGATTCTAGAGTGATAGTGAAGAGCAGCTGTTGATTGGGGGCTACTACAGCTCTCTAGTTGGGATGTAACAAGTCTGACAATAGTGGATAATGTATGGGAGACGATGGAATTCTAGGAATGAGTAGAGGAGGAGATTTGACTCCTAGAGGTAAATATCATCAGCATGGTTTAAAAATCTGTCTTTGCTCCAGAAGTGGAGCTTCATTCTTTTAGAGGCTGAAGATGTATATTTAATTTGGAAATCCGTATCATCCAAGGGTAGGTGATCTAGGTCAAGGTGGGGGGTTGAAATAGGCTTAACATTCAGGAAATGCGAGTAGTCATTGTGTGGAAAATGGGCATTAAAGTCAGAAATTGAATTAGTAGGGTTCGAACGGTGGTCTGGGTTTTGCAGATTTTTTAAGGGTCTGGGTGTAAATTGCCTAATTCAAGGGTAGGATAGCTAATTTAAGTTCATTAAATGTTAAATTAATTGAAATTTTTTATATTAACAAGGGTAAATGCGTTATATATTTGCAGAATACCTGAAACCAGAGGTTGGCGTTGTTAATTTAGTTGAGGTTCTTAGGTTGCAGGCGACAGATAGTGGCTCTGGACGAGTGCTGAAGGAAAGATGGCATCTGGGAGTTGTTTGGAGGTTTGTAGACTTGGGCACACAAGAAATCTCAGGCTTTGAATGCACAAATGATAAAAAAAAATCGTGAAAATGGCGTTTACAGGCTTTATTGGGCGAAAATTGAGAGAAGCAGGAAAAAATGGTTATGAACAGTCACTGGTATTGAGAGGGTGGTTTTGCCCCTCATCACACCACTTTTGGAAGGGTGTAAAACTCGGAGAGGATACGAAATGATGTGATGGTGACACACCGCAAAACTAGGTTCGGGCAAAAACCGCCCATTTCTAGCACTATCAGGCTATTAAAGCTCAGAAGTTGAATGTGTGCGAAATGGCGTGATAACTGTTAGATTAGATGGGTGTTAATTGGACAATGATCGCACTGAAAAGATGCATGGAGGGGATTGGGGGAAGTTTAGGGAGGGGCCCGCCTAATCAAACATACTTAAGCATGTTTAATTAACTTTAATTCACAGATTAACTCAAATGATCCATCGGGCGAGTTTTTTATTATTATTATTATAATTTTATTTTTAAGGCCGAAGGGTTTTTCAACTTAGGATAAGTTGATTTATAGGTTTTTAGATTAGAAAAGGGGAAAAATAACTTTTCACAAAGAAGGAAAAAGGGTTTTTACCCTAAGAAAAGGATTCATGGAACATAATGATGGTTTAGCAAAGGGGAAGGGATTTTAAAGGGAATTTCTAGGGGAAAAATATGGGATAATGAAGTAAGGATAAAAATGGAGGGGAAAAGGGGGTATTTTAAGGGATGATGGGGAAATTAATAAGCATGAGAGGGAGAAGTTTGTGAAAGGAGGGGGAGTTAGTTAAACTCATCTTATGAGCATGCTTTTTCAATTGATAACCGCTCCTGCACACTTGAAACACATAGTTAAGCATGACAGTAGTGCTTATGCTCCAAATGACTTGTATTTCTGCAACCTTTCTTTACCTACCCTTTTACCTAACCTAACATTTTTTCTTCACTTTGGTGGGTGCACTTAAGCTAGCAAACCCTTTTATTTCCTTTTCTTTTATAAAACAAACTACCTACTTATAACATTATATCTTCCAAGGGCTCATATTAAACTAATGAGCTCCTTTTATTTTCTCTACCTATCTAATGATCTGCCAAGATTAAGCTGTTTGGTCAGATTTTATTCTCTAACTATAAACATAAAATTCAAAGCATGAAATAGTCAAGATTAAGCAGTTTGACTACCATGGGTTGTGGCATGTATGACAAGCTGCACACAACCATTATTTAAGACAGTAAAGTAAAGAGTAGTGGCACTTGGACTTGCACACTTTCATGGTCTATTTTTATTTTGGGGTTCATATATATATTTTTCAATTTTTGTTTATTTTTTTGACCTTTTCTTATTTTTCTTGTCCTTTGATATTTCTTTTAGGACATACCCTCTTTACATTTTTTAATTTTAATATGGAAAACATTTGCAGAAAGCAAAGGTATGTACAATATTACAAGAGTTACTCTCAGCCAATTCAAAATTATGAATCCTATCACTATAGGACTCTAACAAGACGTCCACGAAATATTTGAAGAATGCACAGGAAAAAACTTACACGGAGATAATTCCAGAACATGGTGGCATCCAGGCAGTGTAGATAGGTCATCCTGACTATTTTACGATTGGTCTAGGTGTGCAGGGAGAGGTTCCACATGGACACATCATCCCAGACCCAGGATCCCTATAGGTTTCAAAGAGAGCACACGGTTTTGTCTCTATGCTAAAGAGGCTCTTGGACACTATGAATCATAGGAGGCATACATAGTGGAAGAGGAGGACCAATTGGAATGGCACAAGTGGCATGGTAGGTCCTCACGGGATACATAATCATATAGGATTGGCCCTAGAAGCATATAAAGGCACACCATTGATTTTAGTCAAGGATAAATAGTTGGGGTGATATGAAATGATCATAAGCTAAAACTGATGTAGAATTGATTAGCTATTAATGAATAGAATGTTAACTGAAAGTGCAGAAACTGAGAGAGCTGCTTGAGAAGAAAGACTTTACAACAGCTGATAAAACATAAGTAAGATGCATAACAAAAGTGAAAATAGTAGAAACACAGTGATACCAGACAACAAAATTGATTATGGAGTTCGTCCCTGATGGACTACGTCTCCGAGTTCGCTTTCAAGATGGGCAACCACTTTATTCGAATTGAAACAAAAGAGGTCGATTACACAGAAATTTTACTGAACTAAATGTGCACACATGCACTTCTGGTCACTGTAAAAGGAGAGCTCTCTTAACCAGCTTTCCAACACCTATCACGGTTCCCGATTCTGACTCTGGATGCCCCTGTTACACTGAAAACAAAATCAACTATCACCTCCAGAACCTACATAGAAAACCCAAAACCACTCTCTCCCACTTCAATGAACAAAACCATCTTTTAAAACCCACCAGGTGCATTCAAACTTCCTCCATCGAGTTTCGTAACGCATTTTATCTAATTTGGGTTACAAAAAGTCTCGGTCTAGTCATGATTTTCCACCTAGGGATAAATTATACGGTGGTTGAATTACTTTTAAATATCAAATTTAACAAAACCCACAAATAGACTTTGTATTGAATCTTTACTGCTGACGGCTTTCTCACCGGGTGGGATTTGTTAATTGTTTCGTGTGACCAACCATGATTTGACCACAAGTTGCCACCTAGTGCTTATCCTTCGGCGGTTATGGCATAGACATCTCTCCGATGGTTAACTTTGTCACATTGTTTGCTGACTCCCCGTGTGGTTAAGGCTCTGATACAGCTAACCCCGATGGTTAATCCATTTCTGCTCACGTGCGGTTGTGTTACTTTAGTGCGGTGAGGAACTGGGTTAAGAGCAAAGGGTTATCCGCTGCGGTCAAGGCTGCAGCTTCACCAACCACCCCACTCTGACTGCTCACATGGCACAGTTCCGACACAGCTATCTGCTTCGGTTAGGGACCTGTCATATGTTTTTTGTAATTGATTTGTATTGTTTTAATGTATTACATAGGCCACGAGGTATAACTTAGGGTTATATGTATGTTTTAATACAAATTTTGTAACGCAATATGATCCAATAGGTATAGGGCTTAGGGTTCAAGCCTTTTAGCATATGTTTAATGTATTTATAAATGGTTTTTGTAGCTTAGATTCCTAGCAATTAGGTAATGTTATTTAGCGTATGCATTTTGGTTTTAAGATTAGGTTTTTAGACTTTACATCAAAACCCATTTACAATCATTTGTTACAAAGTGACATTCACCCACACACATGTTCTACAACAAGCTTCATTTGTGATCACATGATGAAAAATCCATGTCGAGACCAATTCCTACGAGGTGAATAGTCAACCCATATTGGCGACCCAAATCCTGCAAGGAGGACGACAAACACATGTCGACAACAAAATCCTGGCGCAACTAACGATAACCACATGTCGATAGCCAGGTACAAAATCGCATCAACTGAACACCATGAAATGCTATAGACATCACCTAAACAACCTGAACCAGAAACAACACTCTCAAAACTAAACGACACCGAGCTGAATTGCTGAACACTGAACACTGAACACTGATGATGAACATCTCTGATGATAAAATGAAAATTCAGTTAACTACACTTAGAATGGGGGGAACAACTTTAATCTAGTGGGAAAGTAAAACTCAATTAGATGTAAAGCGAAAAGGAAAAGTCATCTCTTCATGGTATAAGTTTTTAAAAGCTCTTAGGAAACAATTATATCCTTTAGGATACATGCATTAAGATGTTATTGAGTGGAAGCATCTGAGGCAAGGTAAAGGGCAGAGTGTTCAGGAGTTTACACAGGAATTCAAAAAGAAAGCATTGGCGCTTGGTATTTCATTGGATACACGTGAAAATTTATTAAAATACGTCGGCAATTTACATTCATATTTGCAGCATACATTATTGATGTTTAATACTAATGATTTTGATGAAGTGTGTGTTCAGGCGATACATATTGAATCAGACGGCAGGCCATTCAAGTTTTCATCGCAAACATCCAACGAGTTGGAAATCAAAGATTCCAATGACAGTAAAGGGAAGAACAATTCGAAGAGAAAGAAATCAGTGATAGCTCAGAAGGAAAGTCCTACTTGTTCTCATTGCCAGAGACTTGGTCATGATGAATCTAAGTGTTGGAAACTTCATCCAAAAGTTAAGCCCAAAAAGTTTCCTCAAGGAGAAGGATGAAAAGAAGGTAATTGCAAAAGTTCAGCAAGATCTAGGTTCAAATTCAGGTGATGAAAGGAGGATAACTTCTATGGTTAAGACAGGTAAAATTTCTGACACTGGTTCAAGTTCAAATACTATTGTGTCTTCATCAAACATAAATCCTTCAAATGAGGATAAAAGAGTTGAACTGTTTAGCATAAGGATAACTTCTAAGCACACAAAGATAGATACAATGTTTGACAGTGGATCACAGGCCAATCTAATATCTGACTATTTAGTTAAGAGTTTGGGTTTGAAAACACGGAATCATCCAAGACCTTACCCATTAGGATGGCTAAATAAATCAATGCAGATAAAAGTCACCAAACAGTGTCGATTAAGATTTTCCATTACAGCTAATTACATTTATGAAGTGGAATTAGATGTGGTTCCAGTAGACATATGTGGAGTTATCGTAGGAAGTCCTTATCTTTATGATCATGATGCAGTATTTTACAAGAGAGAGCATAAATATCACCTTAAAAAAGATGGGGTTGAATTTATTGTCAGGGCATATCAAAACAAAAATCACTTGAATATTGTTGCTAATCAAATGAAGTGATTAATAAGTTCAAATAAAAGATTTGTAATCATGTGTGTAAAGTAACAACATAACAAACAAAATGATGTTTGTTCAAGATATAAGACTCATCTTAAAGATAGTTTGATCGAAGAGATAGAAACTATTCCAGTTCTATGTAAAACCAAACATCTTACTCATAAGCAGGGAATACAACATGAATTACAGTTTGTGTCAAAACTCCTCTTCTTAATGTAAGAATGAATCAATTCAGTCCATGTTTGGAAATTAACAGTTACATGGATGCAGGTTAGTATTGGGGAACTTCAGTGTTAAATTTCTCTTTTATTTTGTCACCTATTCATGTTTCAAACAGTTTGGAAGCCTCTTTTCAAGTGGAGAGGAAACCTATTTGTTTTCATATCAAAGCCTGTTCTAAAACAGTGTCAAAATATTTAAGGGAAAGTTATGCATCAGGGAAAGTGCTAATCAATGGAAACATCATTTAATGAATAAGGGAAAAGTGATTCAAATAAATCAATAGCTAATTCAATACTTGCAAAGACAAACTAAGTTGCAACAATTTTCACCTTACAGTTTGATGGGTTATGGCAGCAAGTTCACTTAGTAATTAGGAAGCAGGAAAGTATGCCAAGTCAAGTAGCTAGTTTGATGTCAAAAACATCTTTGATTGTCTCTGTTATTTTGAAAAATAGATTTTTAATACATGTCAAAAGTATTGAACAATATCCTGTAGAGACTGTTTTCGAAGATAATTATGAATCACTATCTCAAGGTATTTCATGGAAAGAAATAAATTGCCATGTTCATAACAGGTTGTTTGACCATCATTGCAATTTTTTCATACTATAGATGGATGGAATAGGTCACCAACACAAAATGTGCTAGGGTCAGCATAATTAGGGTTATCACTTTTAGGTGGTTAACCGAATGTATTGGTACATCATCACGACAAGGTGGAAAGTGAGGGGGCTCTACCCTCACTTGCTATCTGTTTAAGTCAAACTTTTGTGGTCTAAAAGCTTTCAAGTGGAGAGGATTGATCCAGGAGGATCTTGTCATATCAGTTACACAGGTTCATCATCAATGTTCAGTGTCGTTGTCAGCAATTCAGCTCGGTGTCGTTTAGTTTTGAGAGTGTTGTTTCTGGTTCAGGTTGTTTAGGTGATGTCTACGGCATTTCATGGTGTTCAGTTGATGCGATTTTGTACCTGGCTGTCGACATGTGGTAATCGTTAGTTGCACCAGGATTTTGTCGTCGACATGTGTTTGTCGTCCTCCTTGCAAGATTTGGGTCGCCAATATGGGTTGACTATTCACCTTGTAGGAATTGGTCTCGACATGGATTTTTCATCATGTGATCACAAATGAAGCTTGTTGTAGAACATGTGTGTGGGTGAATGTCACTTTTTAACAAATGATTGTAAATGGGTTTTGATGTAAAGTCTAAAAACCTAATCTTAAAACCAAAATTCATACGCTAAATAACATTACCTAAGTCCTAGGAATCTAAGCTATCAAAACCATTTATAAATACATTAAACATATGCTAAAAGGCTTGAACCCTAAGCCCTATACCTATTGGATCATATTGTGTTACAAACTTTGTATTAAAACATACATATAAACCTAAGTTATACCTCGTGGCCTATGTAATACATTAAAACAATACAAATCAATTACAAAAAACATATGACAGGTCCCTAACCAAAGCAGATAGCTGTGTCGGAACTGTGCCATGTGAGTAGTCGGAGTGGGGTGGTTGGTGAAGCTGCAGCCTTGACCACAGCGGATAACCCTTTGCTCTTAACCCGGTTCCTCACCGCACTAAAGTAACACAACCGCATGTGAGCAGAAATGGATTAACCGTCGGGGTTAGCTATATCAGAGCCTTAACCACACGGGGAGTCAGCAAACAATGTGACAAAGTTAACCATCGGAGAGATGTCTATGCCATAACCGCCGAAGGATAAGCACTAGGTGGCAACTTGTGGTCAAATCATGGTTGGTCACACGAAACAATTAACAAATCCCACCCGGTGAGAAAGCCGTCAGCAGTAAAGATTCAATACAAAGTCTATTTGTGGGTTTTGTTAAATTTGATATTTAAAAGTAATTCAACCACCGTATAATTTATCCCTAGGTGGAAAATCATGACTAGACCGAGACTTTTTGTAACCCAAATTAGATAAAATGCATTACGAAACTCGATGGAGGAAGTTTGAATGCACCTGGTGGGTTTTAAAAGACGGTTTTGTTCATTGAAGTGGGAGAGAGTGGTTTTGGGTTTTCTATGTAGGTTCTGGAGGTGATAGTCGATTTTGTTTTCAGTGTAACAGGGGCATCCAGAGTCAGAATCAGGAACCGTGATAGGTGTTGGAAAGCTGGTTAAGAGAGCTCTCCTTTTACAGTGACCAGAAGTGCATGTGTGCACATTTAGTTCAGTAAAATTTCTGTGTAATCGACCTCTTTTGTTTCAATTCGAATAAAGTAGTTGCCCATCTTGAAAGCAAACTCGAAGACATAGTCCATCAGGGACGAACTCCATAATCAATTTTGTTGTCTGGTATCACTGTGTTTCTACTATTTTCACTTTTGTTATGCATCTTACTTATGTTTTATCAACTGTCATAAAGTCTTTCTTCTCAAGAAGCTCTCTCAGTTTCTGCACTTTCAGTTAACATTCTATTCATTAATAGCTAATCAATTCTACATCAGTTTTAGCTTATGATCATTTCATATCACCCCAACTATTTATCCTTGACTAGAATCAATGGTGTGCCTTTATATGCTTCCATGGCCAATCCTATATGATTATGTATCCCGTGAGGACCTACCATGCCACTTGTGCCATTCCAATTGGTCCTCCTCTTCCACTATGCATGCCTCCTATGATTCATAGTGTCCAAGAGCCTCTTTAGCATAGAGACAAAACCGTGTGCTCTCTTTGAAACCTATGGGGATCCTGGGTCTGGGATGATGTGTCCATGTGGAACCTCTCCCTGCACACCTAGACCAATCGTAAAATAGTCAGGATGACCTATCTACACTGTCTGGATGCCACCATGTTCTTGAATTATCTCCGTGTAAGTTTTTTCCTGTGCATTCTTCAAATATTTCGTGGACGTCTTGTTAGAGTCCTATAGTGATAGGATTCATAATTTTGAATTTTCTGAGAGTAACTCTTGTAATATTGTACATACCTTTACTTTCTGCAAATGCTTTCCATATTAAAATTAAAAAATGTAAAGAGGGTATGTCCTAAAAGAAATCTCAAAGGATAAGAAAAATAAGAAAAGGTCAAAAAAATAATCAAAAATTGAAAAATATATATATGAACCCAAAAATAAAAATAGACCATGAAAGTGTGCAAGTCCAAGTGCCACTACTCTTTACTTTACTGTCTTAAATAATGGTTGTGTGCAGCTTGTCATACATGCCACAACCCATGGTAGTCAAACTGCTTAATCTTGACTACTTCATGCTTTGAATCTTATGTTTATAGTTAGAGAATAAAATCTGACCAAACATCTTAATCTTGGCAGATCATTAGATAGGTATAGAAAATAAAAGGAGCTCATTAATTTAATATGAGCCCCTGGAAGATATAATGTTAAAAGTAGATAGTTTGTTTTATAAAAGAAAAGGAAATAAAAGGGTTTGCCAGCTTAAGTGCACCCACCAAAGTGAAGAAAAAATATTAGGTTAGGTAAAAGGGTAGGTAAAGAAAGGTTGGAGAAATACAACTCATTTGGAGCATAAGCACTACTATCATGCTTAACTATGTGTTTCAAGTATGAAGGAGCGGTTATCAATTGAAAAGGTATGCACATAAGATGAGTTTAACTAACTCCCCCTCCTTTCACAAAATTATCCCTCTCATGCTTATTAATTTCCCCATCATCCCTTAAAATACCCCCTTTTCCCCTCCATTCTTATCCTTACTTCATTATCTCATATTTTTCCCCTAGAAATTCCCTTTAAAATCCCTTCCCCTTCGCTAAACCAACATTGTGTTCCATAAATCCTTTTTCTTAGGGGAAAAACCATTTTCCCTTTTTGTGAAAAGTTATTTCGCCTTTTTTCTAATCTAAAAACCTATAAATCAACTTATCCTAAGTTGAAAAACCCTTCGGCCTTAAAAATAAAAAATAATAATAAAAAAAAAAAAACTCGCCCGATGGATCATTTGAGTTAATCTGTGAATTAAAGTTAATTAAACAAGCTTAAGTATGTTTGATTAGGCGGGCCCCTCCCTAAACTTCCCCCAATCCCCTCCATGCATCTTTTCAGCGCGATCATCGTCCAATTAACACCCATCTAATCTAACAGTTATCATGCCATTTCGCACGCATTCAACTTCTGAGCTTTAATAGCCTGATAGTGCTCGAAATGGGTGGTTTTTGCCTGAACCTAGTTTGGCGATGTGTCACCATCACATCATTTCGCATCCTCTCCGAGTTTTACCACCCTTCCTCCAAAAGTGGTGTGATGAGGGGCAAAACCACCCTCTCAATACCAGTCACTCTTCATAACCATTTTTTCCTGCTTCTCTCAATTTTCGCCCAATAAAGCCGTGTAAACGCCATTTTCACGATTTTTTTTGATCATTTGTGCATTCAAAGCCTGATATTTCTTGTGTGCCCGAGTCTACAAACCTCCAAACAACTCCCAGATGCCATCTTTCCTTCAACACTCGTCCAGAGCCACTATCTGTCACCTACAACCTAAGAACCTCAACTAAATTCACAACGCCAACCTCTGGTTTCAAGTATTCTGCAAGTATACAACGCATTTACCCTTGTTAATATAAAAAATTTCAATTAATTTAACATTTAATGAACTTAAATTAGCTATCCTACCCTTGAATTAGGCAATTTACACCCAGACCCTTAAAAAATCTGCAAAACCCAGACCACCATTCGAACCCTACTAATTCAATTTCTGACTTTAACGCCCATTTTCCACAGAATGACTACTCGCATTTCCCTGAATGTTAAGCCTATTTCAACCCCCCACCTTGACCTAGATCACCTACCCTTGGATGATACGGATTTCCAAATTAAATATACATCTTCAGCCTCTAAAAGAATGAAGCTCCACTTCTGGAGCAAAGACAGATTTTTAAACCATGCTGATGATATTTACCTCTAGGAGTCAAATCTCCTCCTCTACTCATTCCTAGAATTCCATTGTCTCCCATACATTATCCACTATTGTCAGACTTGTTACATCCCCAACTAGAGAGCTGTAGTAGCCCCCAATCAACAGCTGCTCTTCACTATCAGTCTAGAATCCATCAATCAGTTGTTATAGGTCCAGCCCAGCACAAATTTAGCTCCTTTGTCCATTGGAGGACTACTAGAACTCTATAACTCTATTGATGAGGGAAAAGCCAAGCAAGTTTTCAAAGATTTCATAGTTGCAAAAGAACATCCACCAAGATTAGTCCTCCATACATAGCCCCCATATTTTCACAAACTGCCAGGCATATTATCACTATGATATCTTCCATCCTTGGATACAAAATAAATGAACATGTAGATGAAGTCACTTTTGCATTCCTGTCCCTTTTTACCCCTAGTAAACCTCTTGCAATCAAGTTTGACTATGCTCAGTTCATTGCAGACAAAATTCATGAACAACTCATCAGATTGCCCACTAAAAGGGTGTTTAAGTTCTCTACAGTATTGTATTATTTGTTTCTGTACTATCAAACTGATAAATTCCCCATGAAGATCATAAAAGGTGATAGTAGAGGAAAAGAGAGGTTTGTACTCTATTGGACACCTATTGTCTAGAAATATTCCATTGTTTCTGATTATAAGGACTTCATAGATTCCTTTGTCCACCTAGTGATGAATATGCTGACAGGAACTGTGCAACCTAGGATTAGTCCTCAAATCAAAAGGGTACTTCAACTGGCTAAAAACAGTAAGATAGGAGACTAGTACTTGTACCAGAATCATACAAAGATCAGAGTCTATGGCTGCCAACTGGCTCCATACAAATTGCGAAAGTATATTCCCTTAAGAATTTTTGCCTTGCAGTATTTCAAGCAAATCATCAACTCAGATGATGTCCACTTCATCGTTGCAAAGAAGAAGGCCCAATTCAGAGTCAAAAGTGAATTGGGCCCCTTTATTTGCAATAATAGACAAGCTGGACCAGAAGCAGATAGTATATTACAGGAGTTGAAGTTTGCCAAGAGTTTTATGGGGCAATATGACCCTCATGGAGTAATAAAAAAAATGAGAACCAGGGTTAAACTAGCTCCTTATGCACATTATTCAGTGCCTAAAATTGAAAGATATACCAACCAAAATGAATGGTTGGAAAACACTTTGGTAGATAAAGATAACACAATAGTTGATGTTGAAAATGCTATGTATGATATTGAGCGACAGATTGACCTAAGTGAGTTCCTGCAGGTCCCAGATCAAGGCCAAAAAATGGATGCTCCCTCTTCATTGCAAACACCCCTGAATAAGGAGAAAAACCAAAAGAGTAGAGAATACACTTCTAGTTCCCAGATGTAAACAGTGGATGGGCAAGCAAACCAAATGAAAAGGAGAAAATTGAATCTTGTATCTGAACAGGATGAATAGAGTGAGGTGGAAGGAACAGAGTCAGAACCATAATAAAAACCACAATCAGAATCTTGGCCTAACACAACAGGTCAGAAAGGGAAAGAGGTAGAGGAAACAAATGAACCCACCACCTCTAACACATAATTGATAGAAAGGCAAAAGTCAGCAGAGGTTTCTTCCTTTGTCAGACCAGCTGACAAAGAAAAACCATTAAGGATAGATATAAGGAGATTAAAATGAGAAATGAAAAATTGAAAGCTGAGACATATGCTCAGTATTTCAAACATTCAGCTCCTAACCAGAGCAGACTTATGTCTGCATTTGATATTGAGGAGGGAAAGATGCAAATGTCATATATGCATCCAAAAGTTCCACAACCCAAGTCTACAACAGGTTATAAGAAGGCCACATTTGAAATATTGGCAAAGGACATCCATCTAGTGGACCAAATAGAGTTTCACAAACAAGCTGGAGAGATGATATACTCCACCTTGACTGGTAAGGCCATGGATGCATACATATTATAGGAGTCCTTGAATAATACCATTGCACAGTTTAAACTCGAGAGGGCCTCCTCCAGTGCTAAAGACACAAGGATTAAATCCTTGGAAGACTTGATCATTGAGTTGGGCCATGACCCAAAGGACATAGGCTACTGATAAATTAATAAAAAAGAAGAATGAAGACATTGCAGCCTTGAAAAAATATCTCAAAGTGCCTCAGTGACAGCACCCTCAAACAAAACAAGTCCTAGAGATTCAAACTGCCCAGGAGGAAATGCTTGATTTAGTGTTATAGTTGAACATCCAGCTGAAAGAAATGCAAAAAGAAATGGACAAGTTGACCAAGCATGCCAACCTCTAGGAAAATGTTGCCACAATCATCCCAACTGTCACTGTAGTAGTACCATCAACATTGGCTGAGAAATTGACTCCTACAGTTCCATTGGCCACTGCATTACCTGCAACAACACCATCTACTTTAGCAACAGGGTCGATCGCAATAGATTCTACAGGTGAAGAAGCCAATAAGTTTGCTAAAGCCATGGAAGAGATGTCCCTCAAAGCCACTGAAATAAGGAAACTGGAAGAGAAAGTGAATAGTCTGGAGACAGACTGTAAACTTGCTCAAATTATGAATAAGGAAGAACAACACAAGGTATCAAGATTAATTGAGAGGATAAAGAATCTAGAGAAAGAAATGACTCTAGGTGAGCCATTGGGATAGGAAAAAGAAAAAATGTGGGCCAATATCATTGACTCTGTCAATGATATTTGGCCATCAATTCAGGTAATTTTTGAGCAGATTGATCTGGTTAAAGAGGCCACAAAGGCAATTCAAAAGGTTAAAACATAGATGGAAGGGATGCCAGAAGAGGCAACCAAGATCATCAACTTTTTGAATTCCAAGAACAAATATGAACTAGAAGAATTGCATATTAGTGACAAGACAGGGACAATCCTTGAAGTAAGAAGAGTTCTTACTAAAAGGAATTTGATGCACAACTTGAAAGACAAGTGTCAGACTATGTAGCTTTATATTGATAGTTTTAAATTCAAATTTGACACTTTGATGCCGAAAGGCTTACCAAGTCCTTTGGTAATTAATGATAAATTGATGACACAAGAGGACTACAACAAAAAGCTCAGGGAAGTGGCCATAACTCAAGTCAACAATGTAGCCATCCATAATACAACAAAACAAGGGATGCCCTCTTGTAAAGTTCTTTACCAAGCTTTGGAAAACTTGTTTTACCTCCAGCATGAGCTAAAATAATTGTTTGTAAATAAGCCTACATTTGCTAAGTACACAGAGGTTGATGAGGTCTTTTGGAAGTTGAAGAACATTTAGTTACCAACTGAAGAAAGATGGAAGCAGCTAACTGACTTACTTTAATTCAAAGAAAATTCAGCAATTAACACAGTTTGGTAAAGACAGAATGCAGAAAGTAAAAAGGCAGTTGTCCCAGTCAAAGAGTATCAGTAAGAGAAGATAAATCGAAGAACATCAGATGACAACAAAAAGATCAATAAGATAAAAATAAAAGGAAATCAGATATAATAGTGCCAGAAAGCAATCGGTTACAAATATGGCATTACATTTTTAGAATTAGATGTTTTTTCCATAAAATAAATCCCAAGTCAGTTTGGGATATTTTGTAAATAATATGTAGGGTGGATACTATTAGAAATTTCTATAGACTTTTTTATTAGAAGACCCAGAGGGTTATTGTATCATTTGTTGAGCCAGCAAGCTGGATTGATAAATAAAGATCAAATATTTCCAAGGATTCATGTGTTAAGCGAATTTTAGACAAGTATTCTCATGTGTTATTGCTATTTCTCTCAAGTTATTCATAATCTTTAATGTTTTTCCAAGTCTAAATGCTATAACTAGAATAATACTTCAGAACTTCTTTAATTACACTCTGTCTTAACAGTTATACCTTTAAATGTTTTCTGCTGATATCTAAATTAAAGAATTCTTAATTTCTCTTTGGTTTAGATTGATTTCTTGAATATCCAGGTTAAGGGATTCTTAATTTCCCTTTGATCTTGATTACCCTTTCATTCCTAAGCATAATCCGAGTCTGAGAACCCTTAACTGCTCTCTCACCCTGAGTGAAATCCTTTCACCCCTCTGTCTCAATGATTTGAAAAACACTCTTCTATATTGCCCTTGGAACATTCCCTTTAGTGAGTTAATCCAGTTTTGCTTCCTTATTGTTTGACTCCATAGCCCAATGGTCTAAAAGACATCATTTTATCCATCTGTCTAAGCTGATCCCACCACCCAATCTCAAACACAAATAAAAAACCCCTTGAACAATCATAACTAGCCTAAAAACATCTTAACTAAAACAACATTAAATTTTAAAGAGAGAGCCCTCTTTGAGCATCAGGAAGGCTAGGTCCTGATCTCCAAAAGTAGTTTGTGGTTACCTTTGGTTTTTCTTTCTTTTTACTTCAAAATAATTATCGGAGTGATAACACGTCCCTCTATTGTTACATATCCTACTAGCCTGTCTGTCATCTCTACAAGGATGCCATGTGTCACACGCTAAGTGGTGCCACATGTCATTTATTTTTAGCCCACTTGGGTCCCTGAAAATTCAAAATCTACAGGCCACATGTCACCCCCTCATTGGTTCCATGTCATGTTAATGTCATGTTGATGTCATTATTCCATCATGTCTCCATCGTGGCTCCACATCACCTCTATGAAAAAATAACCTCTCGCCATGTCTTCTTTTTCGGTTGTTCTATAGTGTCAAGGGTACGAAGGTGAGGGGTATTGGGCCTATGATTTTCAATGAATTATTTAATAAATTAAAATTACCGAACATGAACTTGCATGACAACTAACAGGAATATTTCTGTTTCCTTGGATAAAAAACTCGAGTCTCCCTTCGAATATTTTGTGGAATACCTTCTAAGGTGATGTGGCTATAGGGACCTCCATTATCCAAACACCATTGGTCCACCACTGTGCCACTTTTCATGGCCACAACCTCCCGACTCATGTCCCCCATAATTTATGTTGTGCATGCCTTTAGATCTTTCAGGGAAAAAAATTTCACCATCTAATTTTGGGGAAAATTGTTGAGAATAATCAACTTCTTCTATGTATGATCCTTCAATATTCGAGTTATTGGTTGCTTCACATTTATATAATTTCTTGGCATCGTTTCCCTTAAAACATTTGTGTCTACAGTCCCATTTTTCACCACAACATTTTCATTTACCCTACTTTATTCTTTGCACCTCCATATTATATTTTCATCCTTCTCATAGATGTGTGGGAGCGTACTTTGTATTCTCCATGCCAGAAGTCTACAAAACCTTCATCTTGAGTATACTTTTTCAACTTTTGGTAATGGTGTTCTCTAAAATTTATTTTCTACAACTTTTTCTTTCTGTATTGTATCATCTATAAATGTAACATCATGAAACTTAATTTCATTATGGAGATAGGGTTTAAGTCCAATGATGTATAGTTAAATAAGGCGTTTTTCTTATAATCCAAGGACTCACGTAGCCAGTGTGTCCCATTCTCTAGTATACTCGTCCAAATCTCCCTTTTGTTGTAGTTTGGTGAGTTTTATGAAGAATACTTCTTCCTTGACACCCTGGAACCATTTAGAGAAAGAATCTATGGATTTACTCCAAATATTTGCATATGATTATTTATTCCCACCACATGTACCAGTTATATGCATCACTTTTAAGTTGCATGGACAAATGCTTGGTTTTTTCATTGTTGTTATCAATATTATAAATATCAAAATATTCATTTGCCTTATTAAACCACACTACACTGTGTTTCTCATTACTATCAAATTTCGATAACTCAAGTTTTGATCTTTGTTGGTATGTGACAATCGCTTGCTTGAATTAAGGAATTTGGTTTAAAATCCACATATTTTGAAAATTCAGTGTATTATTTTGTAGATTTGGTATGTTAGACAAATGTGGTATTTGGGAATATGATGTAGGCTTGATGGGTTTGATGTATTGAAAGAGTCTTGTCATTGAGTGGTTGCATCTTGATGTTCAATTTTGAGATTCTTTGATTGAAATATAATGTTTAACATACTCACTTGATTGTGATTACGACCAACTTGGTTTCACAGGTTTGGATGGTCCTTTTGAATGACAATATAATTTTGTTGGGGCTGATTCTCTAAACTGTTTTTGTTCTCCTCGATATTCGTAATTTTCATGTGATTATGGTTGAACCCCTTTTCATAATCAACCATTTTTTTACTAAATTTGATCATTGTCATTATTCGAGTAAAAGGTAGTGAGCTTCATTCCATTTTGACTAACCCCTTTTTTCTTAATTATTTAGTTATTATATATATATATATATATATATATATATATATATATATATATATATATATATATATATATATATATATATAGATATATATATATAGTTAATAATTAATTAATAAATATATTATAACTAATAATTCATTAATTAATTATATTATATTATATTTTTAATTATATAATAATTAAATATAATTAAAAATTTATTAATTGCTATATAATTATAAGTAATAGCCAATTAAAGAATTAATTATTATTTAATTACTTATCAATTAATAATTATATATTAAATAACTAAATTAAACTAATTTATGAATGGACAGGGTGCAATAGTTGATTATTGAAATACCATATCAGTCGGTGTAAATTAGGGGGTGGGGACAGTGTCAAGGTTGTCCGAGAGAATGAGGCGGTTAACAGGAAAACTAAAGAACGCTAGAATAGTACATAGATGACAAGGAATGGAAAATAATGGATAAGTGACAATGGTTAGTGAGGAAAGGTTTACGCAAAAAGGAAAGCATACACAACAACGGTGGGGGGAAACAAGTAAGATATAGTTGATTAACTAGGGTGGCAGGGACAAAGGAATGTGCACATTGTCGAGTGTGACTCTAATACCAAATGAAGAAAAAAATTGAAATATATATATATGTGTGTGTGTGTGTGTGTGAGACTATGTATCATAATGAATAAAATTATGATGATTTTTACAATGAGGCCCCCCTTGATTAAATAGCCCCAAGTGCCTTTTCATGAAGGGTCATGATTTATTGATCATGCCCTTCTTCCTAAATTAATCATCATCATCATCATATCTATATATATATATATATATATATATATATATAGAGATAGATAGATAGATATAGATATATATATATATACCTATGACTTATTAGTCTTATTTGGTTGACCTAGTTTTTATTAGGTTGACCTAGGTTGAATTAGGTTAATGTAGGTTCACTAGGTCCACCATA
This sequence comes from Pinus tabuliformis, assembly GCA_031772625.1. NCBI lineage: Eukaryota > Viridiplantae > Streptophyta > Pinopsida > Pinales > Pinaceae > Pinus > Pinus tabuliformis. The sequence continues at coordinate 627,553,343 of CM062808.1, read as the reverse complement.
GTCAACTATGGTCATGATGATTGACTATGGTTAACCTTGGTTGACCATTGTCAACCATGGGTATCCATGTTCAACCATGATCAAACATGAACAATCATGATTAACCACAGTAAACGATGATCTATCGTAATCAACTATAGTTATGTTGACAACCATGGTCATCCATGATAACCTATATGTTGACCATAATAAATCTTTTGTAACCATAACTTGAACATATTTATCCATAGTCAACCATGGTATACTAATGCTCCCCAAACATGTATGCTCTCAACTAGCGCAACCACTTTAATAAATTGTTTGAAATACAAAGATCGATATCATTTTCCACCTTCCATATGTTTATTGAGCCAAGAGGCTCATTCTAAAGGTTAGTATGAGCGTAATGTGTAATTTTTTCTATGCTCAACGTGGAGTTGATAGTGTCCCTTTTAAAATAAAAAATAATGTTGGCTATAATCAAAATAAAAAAACAAATATACATATTTTATTAGTTTTCCTTAAAAGCATTATAGAAAGTAGTCTCACTTTAACTATGCTTGCTTTATTGGTTGTTGATATTACAACCCAATACAAAGGAGAGATGGTAAAAATATTTCACTCCCACTCTTAGTTACAAATAAAATATTTTCATGTCTATATGAAATAATATAATTTTATATAAACATTTAATTTTTTTTTTAAGTAACTAAAACAAAACATAGATAAAGTTGATATTATTTATATTTTCATATTTCAATTGGATACCTAAAAAAACCATTTTAATATCTGTGTTAACTAATTTACTTTAATGTCAAATTTAGGAAAAAATAAACAAACATATACATATATATATATATATATATATATATATATATATATATATATATATATATATATATATATATATATATATTTCAAAATGCAAAAGAAAATAAGTAATTGAAAGTAATATTGAAATGTATTTAAAAATATATTAATAGAAAACAATGTTTTAATATGGACAATGTAATTCATAAATAAAATATCCAAATGCTCATGTTAACCATGAAGGCTTCATTGACAAAGAAATATCATACCACTTCCGTTCATATTGGGGTATAAGAAATGATGAAAAAATGAAATAATATATTGAGCATATAATAAGGGGTAAATAGTTTTTATATGTTATATAACAATATGTGTATTATAAGGTATTGTTTATACACTACATTTTGAAATCAAGTCCAGAAGGAATGGATTGAATAGCGTGATACATAAGAGACAACTTCAACTTATTGGTTTCTAAGTCCATCGCAGAAAGAAACCTCATTTGATATGTTGGGGTTGTTTGTGTCGTTCACTGAGTTGCCATCTTACTTCTGACCTTGTAATTTCTCTATTCAATCTGTCAACAATCCTTTTGATATGTATTTATTGGGGAAGGAGTGACTTCAATTGGAAATGTTGTAAGATCAGTAGAAAAATAAGAAACAATGCATACTGGGATTCCTAATTGCATTTGGAAACGAGGCCGAGCTAAGGGCTCTTTTGTCAATTTAACTTGTACATCTTCTTTGTCTTCTCCTTGAACCTTTGAATCCTTCATCTTCTACAATGTATATCAAAAAAAGAAAGGTGCATTGTAGAATACATGTGGGGTCATAAGAGAGGCATGATGTCACTATATTAGAGGCATGATATCAAATTCCTAAAAAAATTGTAATATTTGAAGGTGCAATCTTTTAAAGTTTTACATTATAAAAAAGGTTTTCACTTCCAATAATTTGATTTCTCTTTACTCTTACTAAATTTATGATTAAAATAGAACTAAATCCATAATTAAAATAAATCTATATTAGTCAATAATATTGAAACATCACAATTATATTTTTTTGATAAGTAAGAGAGGAACCTTCTATTAATCAAAGTAAATTACATAATATACAGAGTGCCTTAGACAGCAGGAGCGGCAAGGAAGCTTATAGGACCGAAACAACCAGGTCAAAGAATCACTAACACCAACCCCCAGATTGACTCAAAAACAAAAAAAAGCAGAGTCCATTGAGAAAACGGGTACGAGACCCATGCGCAACAGACCGACACCCTGAACCAGCAGTCAGCAAGCAACTAGCTCGATCAATCCCCGCCGTTGAGGACAAGGTCCCGATCCAACGGCTAGTGCGGATATCGCATGGCCAAGATGCTCAAGGACTAGCCACGTGATGAGAGTGATTTCCTCTCTACCCTCATTTCCATGCGTCACCCCCTGACTGGGATCGCTAGCATTAACCAAAAACCAGAAACCAACATAGTGTCGCGCGATAACCATTCAAGGAAATGGGATCTAGTTTTGCAGAGAGCCGGGCCCACAGAGGGTCCCACCATGGACCATCAGGTCTGGAACCTTGAGTAACCCACCCGACTAATCCCAACCGTAGAAAGGAGTGGCCCGATCCAACGCCCCACAAAGATATCACGCGTCCGAGATGCACGGAGGTTAACCGCGTGATGAGAGTGGTTTCCTCTCTCATCACGACGCCACGTGTAACCCCCTGAGTGGAATCGCGTGCTCCTTCCACTAAACCAGATACCATCCGAAGCCTGCGTGATATACCACTTGTGGTTTTGCGTTTGTGGTATCGCCAAATGAAGACCATCCGTCCGATCCCGCCGGCCTTTCTGAGCCCAGCCTTTCCAAGCCATCCACCTGGAGTCGCCAACAGAAACCCGCTGAGCCAACTGTACACCGGCAGTCCAATCTGTGTCATTGCCCAACTCGAAACCTTCATCCATCATCCGAAAGCCATGAAAGTTGTGAAGAGTAACCATGATCAGAAAACGAAGATGGATTAGGCGATGTCATCCTCACCCCTGTCCTCTGGATCAGCACTGTCCATCCATGAATCCCAATCTGCATTTGCCAGCATGAAACAATCCTCTCGAAGCTTCCCAGCAGGAAGCAACTCCCATGGATGCCAAGAGTCCCTGTCCTTATTGGCCACTCCTTCGTTGGCCAACCTATCTGCAAGCATATTTGCTTTCTTTTTAACATGAATAAATCTTATTGTTTTGAGGATTTGTAAGTGTGTGTGGATACAGTGAAAAACCTGCAACAGCTTCCAGTGCTTTGACACTTTATCTAGCGAGGTTCCATTTTGAATCTTCTTGGTTGCTTTGATGACCAATTTTGAATCTGCTTCAATGATAACATTCTGTAAATTTTCCTCCACCAGGATCTCCAAACATTGATCTAAAACCAAAATTTTAGCCATGTTATTGGTACCCTTTTCCAGGTGGCCATGGAAAATGTATTTTGTGTGCCCCTCAGGATCCCTGATGGCACCCCCAAAGCCAGCTTCCCCGGGATTGCCCTTAGAAGCTCCATCAATATTTACTTTGAAGAAGCCCTATGGAGGGGGCTGCCAACCCCTATCCCTAGAGTTTATTGCTCTCACTTCCTTCTTTATTCCTTGAGGGTTGATGGATTGAAGACCCAAATTAATAATAATGTGTTCCTCATGAGGCAGAGGAGGATTCGAGGGAGTTGTTCTCAGAATGCTCCTAACTGTTTCCTTGAGCTGTTTTGAAATCTGATTGATTATAAGCAGGGGCTCCCTGGCTTTATTTTTGAAGATCCGCATATTGCATTCTTTCCAAATATTCCAAATGACAAAGCCTGGTACAAGCATCCAGGCTTTGTTGATGATCTCATTCTCTGAGAAGTTCTTCCTCCATTTTGTTAAAGTGTTGGATATGCTAAGCCTGTCCTTGTCATTCTGTCTGAAGCTTGGGGCCACCTAATCCAAAATTTTAGTAGAAAAGGAACAAAGATTTAGAAGGTGTTCAATCGTTTCCTCATGAGAGCCACAAAGGTGACATTTAGAGGGGCCAATGAAACCTTTCTTAAGAAGGTTTTCCCAAGTTAGGATTTTCCTTTGATGAACTAGCCAAATAAATAATTTTATTTTCATCCAATGAGGAGTTTGCCACAACTCCTGCCAGACTTTCTCAGCATTTACAAAGTTAAATCCTATGATTGCCTGTTTTGCCTCTTTGAGGTTATAGTTGCCTTCATTATTCTTTCCCCATATTAATTGGTCAGGTGAGGAGGAAACCAAAATCCTTCTTTGCTCTAAGTTCATGGCAAGAACCTCTGCCATGGCCTTCAGAGGGCTCTCTTCATTGTAACTTAGGTCCTTCCATTTCCTCCATTTTTCCTTATCCCTCCCCTGATCCCAGAAATATTTTACTAATAAAATACCTTTGTTGTCTATGTCTCTCTTGAGGGTTGCCAGTTCATTCCTATTCAGGATGGGTTCCTGTTGCCAGCTGTCCTCCTAGAAACGAGCCCGGTCCCCTGCTCGAATTTCCCAAAAACAGTGTTGCTGAACAATACATTTGTTCTCCCACGCAAGGTTCCATATGTGTGAGCCCCTGATTTGTCCTGTCATTCTAATGTGATCCTGTTCCTGCCAGTGCTTGGTGTACTTTTGTGTCCAAAGCTTGGCCCAAGGGGCTCTCGGCTCCTTGATCCATTGCCACCAGAGCTTTGCTCCCGAAGCTTGACTCAGAGTTTCCGGATCATGCAACCCCAAACCACCATGGCTTTTGGGCTTGCAGAGCTTGTCCCAAGCAACTAGAGCCCACTTATTTTTCTCTTCCCCTCTGCCCCACAAAAAGTTTCTTTGAATGCTTCTTATTTGCTGCTTAATACCTTGAGGAGCAGGGATAGCTGCAAACATGAAAATGGGAATGGCCTACAATACCGCTTGAGTGAGCACAAGTCGCCTTGCAAAGTTTAAAGCTCTGCAAGTCCAATTGTTGATTTTGTCCTGAAGTTTGTTTAAAATAGGTTCCCATATTTGCTTACACAAAGGTTTGTCTGTAAGAGGAATGCCAAGATATTTGGAAGGCAACTGGTCCCTTTGAAAACCAAGAATCCTGGTGATATTTCTCTGTATAGCAATATTAGTGTTAAAGAAAAAAACTTTGGACTTGTTTTGGCTTACCTCTGTGCCTGCTGCCATAGTGAAATCGTTTAAGATGTCTTTGATTGCCTTTGCTTCCCTAACTGTGGGTATACCCTGTAGCATAGTATCATCCACAAATTGTTGATGAGTGTTAGCCTCTCCATCCGGGGTGAGCTTGATCCCCTGAATTCTACCTTCAACATTTGCCAATTTGATTGCCCTACCAAGCCCTTCCATCATGAGGACAAAGAGGAAGGGGGAGAGTGGATCACCTTGTCTGAGCCCTCTAGAAGGTGTAAAAGTATTAGAGGGAGCTCCATTAAGTAGAATGGAGAAACTGGTCGAGGTGACTAGTGCCATAACCCATCTTATCCAATTTTGGTCAAAGCCATAGGCTTTTAGAATGGCTCTAATGTAAGACCAGTTGAGTTTGTCATAGGCTTTCGCAAGGTCCAATTGAATGATCATACCTGCTTGCTTGTTGCTTTTGAGAGAGTGTACCACCTCATGTGCTTGGATGATGTTGTTCAGAATCTGTCTTCCTTCCACATAGCCTGTTTGCTCTTCTGAGATGAGAGAAGGTAGCAGTGGCTTGAGTCTGTTGGCTATCACTTTGGAGATGATTTTATACACCACATTACATAAGGTGATGGGCCTAAACCCATCTGGAGTCATAGCATTTTCCTTTTTGGGGATTAAAGCTATAAAGGTCGCATTTAGTGCTTTCAAAACCTTTTTGTGTTGTCTTGAGTCTTCCACAACCTCGAGGATGTCTTGTTTGACTGTATCCCAGCAGGCTTTGAAGAAATCAACATTGAAACCATCTGGGCTTGGTGCTTTTCCACTTTGCATTTCCTTGATCACCTCATTGACCTCCTCTTCCGAGACTGGCCTGTTGAGATTGTGGTTGTCCTCGCTGGTGACTAACTTGGGAATGTGCTAGGTGAACTTATCAATGAACCTAGATCTGTCTTCCAATGGCTGCTTTTCAATGTTAGAGAAGTGTTGTACTAGGGTTGATTCCATGTCCTTGTGATCGACAAGCTCAATACCTTAAGTATCCTTTAGCTTTGTGATTTTTTTATGTACCCTATGGGCCATAGTGGATTTATGGAAGAACTTAGTGTTCCTTTCTCCCTCTTTTATCCACTGAATTCTGGATTTTTGTCTCCAAAATGTTTCCTCTTGTAAGCAACGCTCCTCCCATTCTTCCTGCAAAGAGTCGGTTAGTCTTTTCCTTTCCTCATTGAAACCCTCTGTTATGTTGATCTGATTGATTTCCTAGAGTTTCTGCTCAGTACTCATTCTGGCCTTGATGATATCACCAAATTCCTTTTTGTTCCAATCCGTAAGTTTGGATTTAATGTGTTTCAGTCTCTGCTGGAGCATGTACATCTTAGTGCCCTGAATATTCAAATCCTCCTTCCACCATTTGGAAATGTTATTGGTGAATTTGGGGTGAGAGAGTCAGGCATTTTTGAATCTGAACGGCTTATTTCTCGGAGTGCCCATAAAGGAAGCTTCTAGCTGAACTGGCAAATGATCCGAGCCTCCAAAGGTCAAAATGGATGCTGTGATGCTTGAACACGTAAGGAGGAGATCCTCAGAAACGATAAACCTATCCAGTTTTGACGCCACTTGGGAAACCCCTCCTCTTTTGTTGTTCCAAGTGAAGGTTCCATTTATAGTCTCGGTGTCCACTAGTCCCATGTTCAAGAGGAAATCTTGGAAGGCTTCACAGTCTAGTGCCTCCTTTTTTTTTTCGAGAGAGATCTTATCATATTGAAATCACCTGCAAGTATCCAGGGTATATTGGGATAACGTGCTCTGAGACCTTCCAAGGAGGTAAGAAGCTTGAGTTTATCTGCTTGCTGTTGAGGGCCATATACATTAGTTATCATGTAAGTCTCCTTGTCACCTACGGGACTACACACCACAGAAAGATAGTTCTTGGATGCTTCAGCATCCACGATTCCCAGATTTTGTGGATCCCATAGCATGAAAATCCCACCTGCAGAGTTATTAGCTTTAACTTCTAAATAATCATACTTGATTAACCATTTGTTATGAATTTCTCTTATTTTCTCCATTGAACATTTTGTCTCCTGAATAAAGACCATGTCTGGTTTTTCTTCTTTTATTCTATTACTGAGATTTCTCTATTTCCTTCTACTGCCTAAACCTCTAATATTCCAGGTTGTAAGCTTCATTAAGAAAGGTTGGTAAAAGAATAGTTGGTAAGATCTTTCATCTTACCTGAGTTAATCAGTAGTTTCCCACATTCATTTAGCAGTTCATTCTGTCTTTTCCTTCCTCTTTTCCTCCCTGGGTTTTTTGGAGATAGTGTCTGTGGGTTCTCCATCATTTTGACTCCACTCTGCTCTTGGCTTTCGTGGTTTCTTTTGACACCAGTTCCCTTCGATTGTGCCCTCCATAGATAGAGTTGTTGGACTCGATCATAATCTTCTTTTGGCAATGAGTCCACTCCTTTGTTCTTTCCTTGTTCCAGAAATTGCTCTAGATCTAGATTTTCCTGCTAGAATCTCCTGCAGTTCATGGTCCTTTGTACCTGCCTCACTTGGAGTCATCTCATGGTCCTTGCTGATCTCCATGCAGCTTTGTAGCTCCTCTGTCTACTGGTTGTTCGCTGGGATATCCTCCATTTCAGCTTCCATATCCTGCTCCTTAAGGACGTTCTCCTTGACCTGGACTGTCTCCGCACTCTCCTCCACTTCCTCTAGGATCTTGAAACTGTTGTATCTTGTTTGTTTGTCTTCGCTTGTTTTCTTGTGTGATCGTTTACCCCCTTTCCCTTTGCCCCCAACCTTGGTAAAATCCTCATGATCTTTGTCCATAGAGGTTTTCCCATTGCTTTCCAAGTTGTTTGTGGGGCAGTCTCTGAATAGATGGCCATGTTCATGACATTTGCGACATCTAAATGGTATGTGCTCATAGTCCACCGTTTGCACCCATTCTTCATCATATACCTCTAAGATTATGGCTTCCAGAAGGGCTCCAGATAGATCCATTTCCACACATATTCGGGCGAAGGAAGTATATTTACCTTTGAGAGTTGCCTCTGAAATTTTCAGAAAATGCCCCAACTTGTTGCCTATGGTTTTCAAGGACTCTGGTTGCCAGTAGTCCAGAGGTAGTGAGTATAGTCTGATCCAAACCGGTACGGATGTGAATGTTTCACATTCCGAAACAAAATTCATCATCCATGGCCGCATGTAGAGTCCTGCCACAGCGTAGAAGTAAGGTCCCCCTTCAAACACTCTATCTTTGTCCTCTAGGCTCGCAAACACCACCGTGAAGAAGCCCTTAGAACCTAGATGCAAATGTATTCCTCCCTTTGGCTTCCACTGGCTCCTGATCTAGATGTATAAAGCCCTCTCCGTTGGCCATAACTCCATGAACTTGGATCACTTAATATGACCCGGGGGATGATGCTCGATTTGGGGTTGCAGACTCACATAATTTTCGTCTGAGGCATTTTTCTGCTGCTACCTTCCTTCTCCTTTTCTTTACTTATTTTCTGTTGATTTTCTTCCTCAAGTTGCAGAGCTCCCGTCAACAAAATAATGTTGAAACGCATCTAAGCATGGGGTATTCAAAACATCACAATTATCAATAACATTGCAATGCAGAAAATAACACTCCATCAACAAGTTTATATATATATATATAAAATTTTTTACATACGAGAGATATTTAAACGTGATTTAACCGATACAAACTTCCAAAACTATCTTTTGAGTTTTTCATTTCTAGATACCACAATATGAGAATTAATTGCTGTCATTAAATGCCCGGGGAGATACAGGCTGGATAGCTGGATAACACACAGATTCCCATTTCTTATTTAGTGCTTAGTCTCCCCACTCGCGTATATCGAGTTATCAAGCCTGCATCTCCCCGGGCAGGCTGGTTAGCTGCTGCCGTAGCAATATGGAACTGGTTTACAATTGTTTGAACAACTGCAATAATGGGTTTCAGCGGTTTTAAGAGTATTTTTTGAAATCATCTGGAACAATAATGGCTTTCAGCCGTTGTAATCAAATTGCTTGAAATTAATGGTAAGAATAATGAGTTCCAGCAACTGTACTAATATTAATGAATTACGGCAGGTGTAATATCTTGTCGATATCTTGCAGGATAGGATACGCGTTTCCAATCAGAAGCAGTGGCATGAAGTGTGAATGATTAAAGCCATACCGAATCTTTCCATTTCCATACCGTAATCGAAAGTCAAAAGCAAGTGATTCATTTACACTTAAAATTAATGTGGTTCCTTCGTCAAATATCAAACGGACGAACAAAGTCGACTGAATGATGTATATGTTTCAACGCAAAGCAAAATGCGGTGGAGGAATCCCAATGTAGCCTGGCTAATTGTCAAAATTTTAACATTTGTTTCAATGCAAACAATCATGACTAACAGGTTTGCTGGTTGGTTGTACTGTGTGCGTGGTGGGGAACCGACATTGATACAGTTACCATTATGGAACCAACTATTTATGTTTAATTGTTGAAAATAAGTAGTTTATTAATGAGCATTAAATGAGTAGGCTTCGGATTTTGGCAGATTAATTATTCAGTTGGGCATTAAATGAGCAGGATTGGTAGATCAATTATCCAACTCTATAACAAAGTAAATGCACTCTGACATGCAAGCCAAATAGCGCTCCTTTCTGAGTGACAGCACGTGATCGAGATAGCAGGAGAGGGGCGAGCGCTATTTGGCTTGCATGTCAGAGCTCATTTACTTTGTTATAGGGTTGGAAATAGGGCTTTCCATTGGTAAGCCACATATTTGTTACCATGTTTTATAGAAACTTAACAACTTTTAGTAATGCATTGCCACTTGGACCTGCACATAATAAGGGGTTTGGCCATGATTGTTGTGGTTAGCAATGAACCTGACTCTATTTTGAGTGCCGAGTCCTCCACAATTTTAGTATTCAGGCTTCTGTGATCTGTAATAAATTAAGCAAAGTCTTTCCGTACAAATCACATAATAGAAATTTTTGGTCCCTTCATTAGATCTTCCACAATTTCTTTCAGACTTTCAATTAGAACTAGATTATGAAGCACACTTGTTGATTCAAAATACATCAACCAAAAATTTCTTTTATATAATTAAAAAAAAAAAAACTTTACCTAATCTTCTACGATGTTAAAAACAAATTCCATAAATACCTATAACATAAATAGATATTACATTTTTATGATATGGATAGGATGGGCGTATAATTCCTTTCCATAGATTCATCAGACTCGATCATATTGTATTCCCGCTTGCTCTGTAACCGATAGATATTTTGATTTTACATGGGGTCAATTTGATGGCCACTCGTTTTGTCGAGTGTTCCAGGCATAAGAGTTCCATGCTGTGTATTGTTCTTAAATGAAATTTTTGATCTGTAAACATATTCTCAAGTTAATGCGAATGAATATTCTATAAGCCAAGTAAACATATTATATTTTATAAATAAGTTTTTTAATTAACATATTGTAAAAATAAGAATGTGTGTCACTCGGTGAGAAACCGTTCATGTTGTTTTGAATTGAAATATTTACCTGTAAACGGTTTCGAAAGTTAATGTTATTTTTTTTATGGCCATCGCTTCTGTAGGCATTGCTAGTATACAAATATATTTTATTTTATAATTTTTTTTCAAAAGTATTAGTTGGTATACATAAAAATATATTTTATTTTATTTTATTGGAGGGTTCTTATTCACATTTTTAGGTTTTAATTTTTAGTATTAATGTTTTTTATTTGGATTTTATTATTATTATTATTATTAAGGTTTAGTTTAATTTATAGAAAAAATAGTATTTTCACTATTATTTTCTTGGTTAATTTAAATTAAAGTTTAAATTGTTTAATCTACATAGTTCTAGTGTCTTAGGGTTTTTGAGGGTGTTGAATATATTTATGTATTTTAAATAACATAAAATATTAAAATTTTAGAAAATTTTGGTGAAAAAAACTATTTACTTTATAGGTTACACTATTCCCTTATTAATAATATCGATATTAATATTAATATTAAATTCATATCTATAATATCAATAAATTAATGTCAACCACATTTTAAAATGTGGTTTTGCATTTGATTAATATATCCAATAAACTTATATCATTCATATCTATAATATCAATAAATTAATGTCAACCACATTTTAAAATGTGGTTGTACATTTGATTAATATATCCAATAAACTTATATCAACCCTATTTATTAAAATAATTGTGAAAATTATTTTAAAATGATTTGATAAACTAATACCAATTTTCTATAGACATTACTTCTATATACATTTTATTTTATAATTAAGATTTCAATATTTAATGCAAATATCTTTTAAAATCATGTGATCATTGACGACGAGGTGATTGCAATGGTCGTGACATAGACAGGGACTAAAACTAGCATTTGCACCTAATGTTGCAAAGGAAACGCCGTAAGGCATAGTGTGTGGAAGAATATTGAAATGTGAATGGGCTTTTTTGAAAGCAAGGGTCGATGATAATGAGTTTGAATTGAGGAAGCCATGCCGAAAACCCTATTCGGGGGTTAAAGTGGCTATGAAATAAAATAAAAGTAGTCATAAATATCCATTGAACTTGTTTAGATACCTTAAAGATTGCCTAGTTGAAGGTGAACTTAAACAAATGAATTCACATGAACAACAACTAGGTATCCATATCGATATACAAGGCCACCAGACATGCTTTGAAACACGGGGATAAAGAATGGGACCAGGTAAAACTTTCTATTTCCCTTTTCCTTTTAGTTTCATTGTTTAATATAGCCTCTCCTCTGGATATGTAGAGAAGTCTTATTCACTGAAATGCTATAAACCACCTTAACTCAGGGTTTCGAAATGCCAGACATGCTCTGAAACACGGGGATAAACAATGGGACCAGGTAAAACTTTCTATTTCCCTTTTCCTTTTAGTTTCATTGTTTAGTATAGCCTCTCCTCTCGATATGTAGAGAAGTCTTATTCACTGCAATGCTATAAACCACCTTAACTCAGGGTTTCGGAATGCCAGGGTCTTGGGCATTATGGGCTGCAACAGAGTTGTTTACAACGGTGGTCCCCTAATCCATAGTTTTTGTTGAATGTTGTTGAACAGATATACTTGGCAGATTATAATCATGACAAGGCAGAGCAGTCTGTTCTGTGGACCTTAAGTGCAGATGTTGGAAATAGGTATCAATGTCTGAGGCCTGTGAACAACATTAATTTGAATATGGATGCGAAAGCTGCAGATAGCCATGTTGGAGGAATACGTGATGGAAATGAACTCATCCTCTTTGAGTGGAAGAAACAGAGCAACCAGAAATGGAAGCTCCAGCCCATCTATTGTAAGCAATCTAACAATAACAAGTTGTCTTTCAAGCTCTTTATTGAAAGTAGCATCATTTCTGTAAGTTTATCAATAGAAAGGACGGAGGGTTCATGCTACTTGAAAGTTTATCATTTCTGACATTTTCTGTAAGTTTTTCTGGCATCATTTTCCACATTCTTTTGTTTGCAGGTTTGGGTGTTCATCATAAGTTTGCTTGGCCTTGCACCTCTTGCTGAACGTATAGGCTTTGTCACCGAGTAAGTGAAAAATTGCATGGTATATATACATAGGTTATGTGTAATCTATACCTTGTACTGCAATTGTTTATACACTTGGAATGGTCACTGCAGTGTAGTGACTTCATAAAATATTATGTTTGTTGGTTCTACAATCTGATGTTTTGTTGTAAATTGTTGCAGACAAATTGCATTCTACACTGGACCAACAAGTGAGATTCTTATATGTATATGGACTATGTACTCATATTTGTGGATACAAGATATGAGCTAATTGATATATATGAGAAAGTGTTTGACATTTCAAAGTAACTGATGCAAATATATTGTTAATTAATTCTCCTATAGTTGGCGGGCTGCTCAACGCCATATGTGGAAATGCAACAGAGATGCTCATTGCAGTGTTCGCACTTTACCATGGCAAGACCAATGTGGTCAAGTATTCTCTACTAGGCTTTGTGCTTTCCAACTTACTTTTTGTGCTTGGCACATCTCTCTTTTGTGGAGGAATTGCCAACATGAAAAAAGAACAACAGTTTGACAAGGCATGTGATATATTTTTAGTTTTTCTTTAACAACCTAGGCCACCAAAACAAGTCCGACCTGCTCATGATATTCATTCATTAGGGCCTAACCATGGGTGTTGTATTGCTATATGACGTAGGTTATTTCTGGAATCGACTCCAGTCTTCTCATGATGGCTTCACTGTGTCTCATGCACCCTTGGCCCTTCAACAATCTATGGCATATAGTGAAGTAGCTATATCAACATTACAACTGTCTAGAGTCAGCAGCATCATCATGCTGATAGCTTATGCTGCATATTTGTTCTTCCAATTAAGGACACAAACAATTGTTTGAAGAAGGCCCAGAAACAAAGGAGCTTTTTCTCTGAATCCTCAGCAGCAAGAATTCTTTGTCTTGGGTGGTTCCACTCCATCCCCATCTCCATATACATCCATAATATTAACTCTGTTGAGAGACAATTGAGACTTATAGGAATCTGAATTCAGCATTTTCTTGCTCACATTAGTGTAAATCTCCTTGACCACAATTTGGAATGCAGGCAATACATTTGTATTATCCAAAGCCAATTCATAGTCAAATGAATCCATGCATGATTGACTACAAGCAATGGCTTATCTAATCATGATTCAGTGTTTGAAGGCTGCCAATTTGACTCAGAGGAAGAGGTAAGTGATGCTCCAATGGTAATTGGGGATCTCCTTCTAGATTTGCATGACACTGGCTTGGAGCTTGCAGCTCTGGATGAATCTATGTCAAATGGCAAAATTTTGTATCATCTCAGATCGAAACTAGAATGTGTCTTGGAAAGGAGAGGCAAAAATGGTGATTTTTGGCACTCTAAATTTCTCGATTTCTTAGTGGCATTGTCTGATAGACGGCGCGATCGTGTTGAAAAGTGGCTTCACTGCAACACTGCAAAATTTTCTGGGAATGCTGATGTACAAAAGTTGCAACTAGAGGCAATTTTATCACTTGCAGAACTGAAACAAGGACTCTCTGTATGTGTTTGTAAATGTTCTGTATGTTTTTGGTGGTGTGTTCTAGAGAAGGGTCATTCCTCTGATCACTCTTGTATGGGTAACCATTGTTGCGATGAAAAGTGCACATATTTCTCTATTGAATCACACCAAGGAAATGAATTGGAGGAATGTCGAAACTTGGCAGGTCATGATGGGAGTCATGATTGCAAAAATAAAAATGATACATGTATGAAGCTCTGTTCTTTATTTGATAAATCATCTAATTGTAACAAATTTTGTTGCTTGAAGGTTGGCCATGAAGGTTACAAATTGCTACAAATTGGCAAATGCCTACAAATTGTTCATTCTAATAAAATGAAAAGTTATTTGCAGGTGGGATGTTGTCTTTTAACAAGTAGACTTCCAAGGATTGCCAAAATAAAGTCCCCATATGGATTATTAAGCAATGATGCATTTGAGATTAGGACAAATTCTATATCAGCATATTATTATACAACCTTAACTAATGCATTGACTAGCTTTTCCACTAGGCAATCAACTAGTGTAACGGATTTCACTTCGAGTGGATCTTTTCCAATATAATTGACTACAAGCAATGGCTTATCTAATCATTTGACTATGAATTCTCATGGTGAATCTAATACAAAAATTCCATCTATAAGGGACATTTGTCTTCTCCAATGGTTGACTAAGACAATTGAAGTTGTCGATGTTAATGTAGGTACGATAAATGACTCAAGAAAGACTTGATAGAAATAGTGTGTTAGTGTTGCTTTCATGGCATGTATCCTAAAGGAATTGATCTCAATAGACATTCAGATGCACAAGTTTAATCTAAATGGGAGAATGATATGACTAAAGAGTGCAATTCCTTTGATGAAAAATAAAAGTTGACTTAGTTCCCCAGGCATAAAGAAAGAATGTGATGAAATGTCTAATGGTCTACAAGACTAAATTTACCATCTGCATAAAGAAAGAATGTGATGAAATGTCTAATGGTCTACAAGACTAAATTTACCATCTACAAGTGTTATTGAGAAACATAAATTTACTTGTGACAAAAATCTTCTCTCAACAAGATCATATTCATATTGACTACATTGAAATCTTTGCACCTATTGCAAATATGAACTCTTATCTACTTATTCTTTCACACATTATTCATTCTGTATAAGAGTTATAACATACATCCTACTAAAGAAATCCTTTTACACTTTGAAGCAAGCCTCCATAGTGTGGTATAAGAAGATTGATTGATTATTAGTTTTGGTTTCAAGCATCATGAATTTGATTGTAGTGTTTATATTTTGCAAATGATGATACTTACATGTTGGTGACTTAATCATAAATGTGCAAGCGATAATACTTACATGTTGGTGACTTAATCATAAATTGAAGTAGTGTCAACCTAATTTTGGGTTTGAAAAAACAATAAATAGAGATATTTAGAATTACAAACCTGAGTGTGTTGTATTTTTCCTTATGGAAGCCAAGTTTTGCAAATGGATAACAATATATTTATTTACCTAAATATAAATCGCCATTCATTATACATGTTTAGGATGGAACAATATAAACCATTTTTGGCACCATATCAATCAAGAGAGAAATTGACTGAGTGTGCCTTTGAAAATTAATGGTACTCTCTACAAGAAGACTACTGGAGCCTCATTTACTTGATTCATAGCAGATTTGATATATTATTTGATGTTAGTGTGGTCTACAAATCCATGTAGGATATGAAAGAGAGCTGCTTAGAGGCCACAAAAAGGATTGTTTATGAAAGATACATATTAGCACAGTATGAAGTACTGCATTAAGAATATGAAACTAGTCAGTTACTTTGGTCTTGTAAGAAGCAGGCAGAACTATTGACCACTAAAATTGAATATAAGGGTGCATTTAATGTTGAAAAAATCAATGTGAATCCACATAATGGATGAGGTTGGCTTCTCATTTGAGCAATAGATTCCAATGTATTATGCAATACAAAATCTTCTTGTTCATAGTAAAATAGTGTATGTGGAGTCTTCATGCCCAATATTTGACAAAATAAAGATATTGTGAATCTTCTTGTTCATAGTAAAATAGTGTATGTGGAAGCTTCATGCCCATTATTTGACAAAATAAAGATATTGTGAATCTTATTTATTGCAAGATAAGTGATCACATCATTAATATTTTTGCAGAGTCATTAACAAAAGACAAGTTTACGAAACTTTGAACTATGTTTTGGATTTAAAAAATTGCAATCATGGTAGAGTGTACATAAGACAATTTCACCTCTAAAAAGTTTCAGATAGTTGTGTTGACAAATGAGCTTTGAAACATCAATTTCATCATACAATTTGACCTTTTATGGATATTGTTGATTCGCAATGGAAGGTCAAATTACTAATTGGTTAGATTCGTCCAAGGTCCCCAAGTTATGCAAGTCGAAGTATCTAAGATAGGTCCCCAAGCTTTGCAAGTCAAAGTATCTAAGATAGGTCCCCAAGCTTTGCAAATCAAAGTATCTGAGATGAAGATCCAAATGCATTTAAGATGATTAACGTTGATTGTTTTTCCTATTTTAGATGAGTTACTTTTAATTTTAAGCCATATATAAATCATACTGATTGTCTTATCATTAAAATTATTTAGTTATCCATTTTATGTCAGGCAATGCTTACTTGTACTTCAACACTGTAAAGATATCTTTGAACACAACATTTTCTTGAAATTCATTATTCTTCGTTCCTGTAAGTCCACGGCTCTCTAACAACCATTACCATTGACTTGAGTACATTTAAAGAACATTGTGATATACTTAAAACCCTAGTTTTAAAAATAAGACATAAATTCCTTGAGAATTCACTTTCTTTAGATCCTTTGAAAGCTCATTTACCATAGGAGTTCACGATTTGTTGTTAACTATCCTCGGCTGCACTTGGAGATGATACAGCGCATAGCAACCTCCCGTGAAATAACAACAAAAATCTTATAAATCAGACAGAGCAAATCAACATTGCCACAAAATACCTGAAGTATCATCATCGCGGTTACTTCATAAAAAGTGCCAAACATAATACAAAGAACAATAGCACAAACAAGCACCACACACATTTGTAATAAACTTTTATTATTATGGGCTGATAAAGAAACAGAGGATACAGAGCTATACAGAGGCCAACCCCCAGTCAAGTCGATCACAAACAATGAACTATGATCATCCAGAGGCCAACTCCATTGAATTTGTTGTACAATTATTTACATATTTTACATCATCAATACAACGGTATAAGAAGTGCAAGTGATCAGAAGTGCCAGTGGATTCAAATGATTTAAGAAAGAAGGGGGAAGCACTGTATTAGCTGATCCAGCGAAAACATACCACTGACCAGGAATCTCTAAACAGAAAGGTGGGGTGCAGTTCCTATTCGATGAAGGAAAACAAAAAATACCAGCAATTTCCCCAAATTGTCACCTTGTGTTGTACCAATCTCCTACCAAATCACACTCCTTTCAAATTCAGATGTTCAGCAAGAAGTCCAGAATCCAATGCCTTCTCCATCAGTCTGCCCAATTCTTGCAAATAGACTTGGGATCGTGCCTTCTACTTTTCAAAGGAAACCTCCAGTGGCTAAAATGAGTATTTTACTTCCTACAAGGCCAAGAAGTGCTAAGAATCTATGTCAAGCACTAGAATCTATGTTAACACTGTGATTCATCAATGGTCTTTACCTATGTAGTTTGAAGAGATGTCATTTTGTAGAACAAAGACTATTTATCAGCTTGTAATTTGTACAACTTGTATAAGCAATTCTAGATTAGGTGGATTTAGTTCCTTTCTCCTACCACCACTGTAATTAGTGCTATCTTCTTTCAGATCTACCAATTTTACACACTTCTCTATGATGAGGTCGATTTCGCAATTCCTGGGTCATCAAATGACAGGGCCATGTTCGGCCAGTGTGGTGAATAGTTCTCCATTGCTGGTCTTCTGTTCGATGATCAACAAATCATATTTGTCAAATCCCAGTGGTATTGTGCTTTCCAGATCCTGGCATTGCTGTACCCAATTTTTGTCTTTAGCAAGGTAATTGTCACAGTGGAAAACAGATGAACGACGATGGTTTTTAGAGAACCATCGTCCATACATACAACCTTCAAAGGAAATTACTTAATTCCATTGCAAGAGGCCCAAAATACAACATCTAAGAATAGGATTTTATCAATCCAAGACTGTAGAGAAAACGCTCTGACTTTGATTTGAAGAGATCACGAAGGGAGAATCGGATGGCAGGTTCCCTTGGAGGAGATTTTGTATGCATACAGTCGTCTTTTACTTGCAAGATTGTTAGTCCAATTGCTTGGCGAACAGCTTCTACTGTCTTGGCATCAACGGGGTTTCCAGCTGTATCAGTCACATAGAACACATCAGCTACCTTATCACCCCGCGTTGACACCTCTGCTTTTGTAACTGACATCCCATTTTCTCTAAATATGCGAGTCACCTCCGACAGAAGCCCAACACGGTCGTTGGTGCAGAGTTCCAGTCACATACCCTGAATTCATAAAATATCATCAACAAAACTCACACTAAGCTGACTAAAATTTAAAAAGGATCAAATTTGAATGCACCGGGAATCCCAAGTCCTAGGGTTTTGAATAAATTTCCACCATGGATTCGATCCTTGGACTCATACCTCTGATGTTCTTCGTCTAATGGCAGCCTCCAAACACTGAATCACACGCTGCTTCTCTGCTTCTGAATACACGGGGCAACCATCAGTATGCCTGATGTAGTACTCCTGTATCACAAAAGAGAAGAATGGAAATAAATACCCCAACTCTTCTTTAACCTAATTTAGATTCAATATTAATCCCATTAGGGATGTGATCTGAAACCACCTATACCTGGTTTAACAAAATCAAATTAGGAAATAAACATTTGAAAAAAAACAAAGATCCTATGAAAAATCAAGTCCCTTGTAGTTGCTGGAGCTATACCTGAAAAGTTTGTGGGCCTTGAGAGTCTATAGTGGCATGAAAGACAACATGCTCCATATATTTCAAGCTGCAAACAATATCAAAGAGAAGCTTAGGTCTGTCTTTACACTGAACAGTCACCACAGAATACCCCCTCTCCAAACAGTTGTCAACAGTCACAAGAGGCTTGGCGTTGTCGTTGTCGAAGTATCTAAGATAGGTCCCCAAGCTTTGCAAATCAAAGTATTTGATATGAAGATCCAAATGCATTTAAGATGATTAACGTTGATTGTTTTCCTATTTTAGATGAGTTACTTTTAATTTTAAGCCATGTATAAATCATACCGATTGTCTTATCATTAAAATTATATAGTTATCCATTTTATGTCAGGAAATGCTTACTTGTACTTCAACACTGTAAAGATATCTTTGAGCACAACATTTTCTTGAAATTCATTATTCTTCGTTCCTGTAAGTCCACGACTCTCTAACAACCATTACCATTGACTTGAGGACATTTAAAGGACATTGTGATATACTTAAAACCTTAGTTTTAAAAATAAGACATAAATTCCTTGAGAATTCACTTTCTTTAGATCCTTTGAAAGCTCATTTTCCATAGGACTTCACGATTTGTTGTTAACTATCCTCGGCTGCACTTGGAGATGATACAGCGCATAGCAACCTCTCGTGAAATAACAACATAAATCTTATAAATCAGACAGAGCAAATCAACATTGCCACGAAATACCTAAAGTATCATCATCGCGGTTACTTCATAAAAAGTGCCAAACATAATACAAAGAACAATAGCACAAACAAGCACCACACACATTTGTAATAAACTTTTATTATTATGGGCTGATAAAGAAACAGAGGATACAGAGCTATACAGAGGCCAACCCCCAGTCAAGTCGATCACAAACAATGAACTATGATCATCCAGAGGCCAACTCCATTGAATTTGCTATACAATTATTTACATATTTTACATCATCAATACAACGGTATAAGAAGTGCAAGTGATCAGAAGTGCCAGTGGATTCAAATGATTTAAGAAAGAAGGGGGAAGCACTGTATTAGCTGATCCAGCGAAAACATACCACTGACCAGGAATCTCTAAACAGAAAGGTGGGGTGCAGTTCCTATTCGATGAAGGAAAGCAAAAAATACCAGCAATTGCCCCAAATTGTCACCTCGTGCTGTACCAATCTCCTACCAAATCACACACCTTTCAAATTCAGATGTTCAGCAAGAAGTCCAGAATCCAACGCCTTCTCCTTCAGTCTGCCCAATTCTTGCAGATAGACTTGGGATCGTGACTTCTACTTTTCAAAGGAAACCTCCAGTGGCTAAAAGGAGTATTTTACTTCCTACAAGGCCAAGAAGTGCTAAGAATCTATGTCAAGCACTAGAATCTATGTTAACACTATGATTCATCAATGGTCTTTACCTGTGTAGTTTGAAGAGTTGTCATTTTGTAGAACAAAGACTATTTATCAGCTTGTAATTTGTACAACTTGTATAAGCAATTCTAGATTAGGTGGATTTAGTTCCTTTCTCCTACCACCACTGTAATTAGTGCTGTCTTCTTTCAGATCTACCAATTTTGCACACTTCTCTATGATGAGGTCAATTTCGCAATTCCTGGGTCATCAAATGACAGGGCCATGTTCGGCCAGTGTGGTGAATAGTTCTCCATTGCTGGTCTTCTGTTCGATGATCAACAAATCATATTTGGCAAATCCCAGTGGTATTGTGCTTTCTAGATCCTGGCATTGCTGTACCCAATTTCTGTCTTTAGCAAGGTAATTGTCACAGTGTAAAACAGATGAACGAGGATGGTTTTTAGAGAACCATCGTCCATACATACAACCTTCAAAGGCAATTACTTAATTCCATTGCAAGAGGCCCAAAATACAACATCTAAGAATAGGATTTTATCAATCCAAGACTGTAGAGAAAATGCTCTGACTTTGATTTGAAGAGATCACCAAGGGAGAATCGGATGGCAGGTTCCCTTGGAGGAGATTTTGTATGCATACAGTCGTCTTTTACTTGCAAGATTGTTAGTCCAATTTCTTGGCGAACAACTTCTACTGTCTTGGCATCAACGGGGTTTCCAGCTGTATCAGTCACATAGAACACATCAGCTACCTTATCACCCCGCGTTGACACCTCTGCTTTTGTAACTGACATCCCATTTTCTCTAAATATGCGAGTCACCTCCGACAGAAGCCCAACACGGTCGTTGGTGCAGAGTTCCAGTCGCATACCCTGAATTCATAAAATATCATCAACAAAACTCACACTAAGCTGACTAAAATTTAAAAAGGATCAAATTTGAATGCACTGGGAATCCCAAGTCTTAGGGTTTTGAATAAATTTCCACCATGGATTCGATCCTTGGACTCATACCTCTGATGTTCTTCGTCTAATGGCAGCCTCCAAACACTGAATCAGACGCTGCTTCTCTGCTTCTGAATACACGGGGCAACCATCAGTATGCCTAATGTAGTACTCCTGTATCACAAAAGAGAAGAATGGAAATAAATACCCCAACTCTTCTTTAACCTAATTTAGATTCAATATTAATCCCATTAGGGATGTGATCTGAAACCACCTATACCTGGTTTAACAAAATCAAATTAGGAAATAAACATTTGAAAAAAAACAAAGATCCTATGAAAAATCAAGTCCCTTGTAGTTGCTGGAGCTACACCTGAAAAGTTTGTGGGCCTTGAGAGTCTATAGTGGCATGAAAGACAACATACTCCATATCTGTCAAGCTGCAAACAATATCAAAGAGAAGCTTAGGTCTGTCTTTACACTGAACAGTCACCACAGAATACCCCCTCTCCAAACAGTTGTCAACAGTCACAAGAGGCTTGGCGTTGTCGTTGTCCTTGAGAGAAAGAGATGCCCTGTCTCCAGTTCCATCGAGTTTATCATAGTCACGGTCAGCAAACATCAATTGATAAAGCCGCCTTTCTGTGTGAGTGAATCCCATTGACACCACCGTTTTAGCTTCTCTGTGTTAATTCAATTGTCGTATGTTCAGCGGCTGCATCTAGACCTACTGGTTTTCCAAACAAAGGCACTACGCAAGGGTTTGTTGCCAACCTCTGCAATACAACGCATGGATGATTCAGAGGGATATTGCATGGATGATTCAGAGGGATCCAGAGCGGCGTGGAGGGATCCAGGGGAGGCAAGTCCTGAGGGATCCAGGGGAGGCAAGTCCTGACGCCCGCCTGGAGAACACCACTGGAGAAACCCTACCTCTGGAATGGCGATTGGCACCCCGCGCTCTTCATTACCTGGACCGCCTCAGTGACTGTTTTGATCGACGGTTCCAGTGTTTGTAATCGTCTAACATCTAATCGTACGGCGTCAAAGGAGGACACGTAGGCAAAAATGGGGATGGATTTCAGAGGGAAACGCCTTACGGCGTAAATATAAGACCGTCTGTATTTCTAAGTGCTGTTTATGTAAGGTTGGATTCATGAGTGGTTATATACATGTTCTATGATATTTATAACTTGGAATTTAAATTCTAAAATATGGCGATAATTTTTTTTTATAAGATTGTAATTTTTATTTAAATTATAATATTAAATATAATAAATTAAGATATTTTTATATTTTTATAAAATTCAAATAATAATCTAATCTAAAATTACTTGAATAATTTTTAATTAAATTTTTAATAATTTAATCCAATAAAAATAAAATATTTAAAAAATTAAAATAAATTTTTTTTATAAAGTTTTTTGGATTAATTTAATGTGTTTTATTCTCAAGACAAAGGTGAAGATGAAGATGGTTCAAAACGTCGACCAACAACTTGTAGACCAACAACTTATGATTTGATTAATTCGAAAGACTTTACTAAAATTAGAATGAGTCACAAAAGTCTAAAATAAAAAATTAAACTTATTTATAATCCCACAAAACACAATCCATAAAACAATTATAATGGTATCACGCTATAGATCTAACATGCCTACATGTATATTGATGATTCGATTCGTAAGATTCATACATTAGCTCCTATTAGTCCTTGTTCCCTTTTCAATCAGTAAGTAAATTTTAATGAAAAGTTGGCATGTTTTTAAAATTAATATTTTTGTTTCTAGAGGCTCACTCTAGAGCCGAGTATGATTGAGCCAAGAGGTTCATTGAGTCAAAAGAGGCTCATTCTATAGCACAAAGGGAAATGACGCATGTCCCTCTTAAAATAAAAATAAAATATTCTCTAGTAGAAAAACAATGTTAGCTATAATAAAAAATAAAAATGAACCATTTTAATGTGTGCAAATAAAATGTCTAGATGAACAAAAGAAAGAAAGAAAGAAAGAAAATTATTTTAACGTCCACGAGGCTAAAGATAGCCTATGGGATAGATTGCTTCTTCATCTGCTTAATGTATTTAGCCCTTTTTCTGTGAAGCCTCACAATAAATGCTCCAAGCTTCTCAACAAACCCCTCGCTAAATAGATTTTCCCAAGAGATAGTTGCCAGCATATCTGCATAAATTTCCCTGTTGTCTTTGAAGGCCTCACATTCTAAAATGAAATATGTTTCCACTTTTCCGCAAGAACAAAAAATGCATACTCTTTCCTCCCACACTTCTTTTGGCCTTTTCCAACGCCATGTTTCACAACGAAGTTGATGAGAATTAGTCCTTAACTGAGCAATAAGAATTTTGGCTCTCCACGAGATATTGGCCTCCATGCATGCTTTTGGTTGATGAATATGAGTGAGATTAAACACTTCAATATAGTACTTTTTCTTTCTTCCTAGCTCCTTATACCAAGTACACTTGTGGAACTTATCTATAACAAAAGATTTTATCGCTTTGTTGTTTATGGGAGACATGTTCAAGCAAATACCCCATTTACTAAACCATTTTTTATTTTGCTGCTTCAAAATCTTTTTTTCTGCTACACAATATCTCATTAAAACAACCTTAGGCCATATACCCTCTTCCATTTGCTCAATTTTTTTTAAATACCTTATGACTCGCACCATAGCAAATGCTTCAATAGGAGTAACCCCTGTTTCACTTAACAAGATAGCATAAGGGGCTGCACTTTTAATCCTGGATTGTTTGTAATCAAATGCTTCTGAATTTTCTCAATTTGTTTCCACTGCATGTCGGATGTTGATCCAAGATCTTTTGCTTATAGATGTATTAAATAATTACATGCATAAATTGTAGCTTAAACATATAAATTTAATGTGAACATGAGAGAAGAGGAGAAACACATAAAGCATGAAAGAAGACAAGAAACTTGATAATGGAGTTCGTTCGACTTGGACTACGTCACCGGGCCCTGCTCGATCAATGGGGAGGCCTTCATTCATTAAATGGCATGAGAAAGAAGAGTACAAGCATCAGTTACAAAAAGGAGTTTTATACCTCCATACTAAAAAATGGCCAAAAAATGTAGAACTTTGATGGAGAAACAGATAGCGCCATTGCATTCGTGGCATCGAGAAATGCTGAAACCATATAAAATTTGTCAAAATCTAACAAAGAGAAAATCTGGGCCACCTACAAAAACCTGTCTCGAACTACGTGCACTCTCCTCCTTTGCCTGGGTGCACTGATGAACTGAGTTTTTAAATAAAAAAAAAATGGACGGAGTTCACAAAGACTCCATTAGGCGGGTTGGTTGGAGATCCATTTATTATGGAGGAGGTCGGGT
This sequence comes from Pinus tabuliformis, assembly GCA_031772625.1. Classification (NCBI taxonomy): domain Eukaryota; kingdom Viridiplantae; phylum Streptophyta; class Pinopsida; order Pinales; family Pinaceae; genus Pinus; species Pinus tabuliformis. The sequence goes on along the minus strand of CM062808.1, from coordinate 627,528,614 downwards.
GGTCAAACCCCGCCTCCTCCTTTTTTTTACATAACAAAATGTTATTTAGAAAAAATGGTTCAGGCTAGGCCCACCTTGGGTGACCCGCCCACCTTACCTACCTCCGACTCCGACAGGGTCCATATCTTATTAAAGGCGGGATTGGTTTCATGTGGTTGTGGTTGGGTTCGTGCCCCAAGGGTCAACCCACCACCCATCCTGCGCATAACAGTTCTACCATTTCATAAACTGTGGGTCCCCCAACGATGTGTTAAGTATGGTGGGAGGGGATGGGGGTAGTGGCTCGCCCCTCCAATATTATGTAGATTTGATAAGGGTTGGGGTGGCGGGGTTGGTGGCCTACCATCCTTTTTTTAAATAATTTTTTTTGTTATACAAACAATATGGGCATTTTTGGAAATCCGGATTTTAGGCGAAGGAGTCATTTTAACGAGGCAACAATTTCGCTCGGAATCTGGTCAGGGTTGGCCGGATTCTGTCCACCGGAAAAAGTCCAAATTGTGTCTCCATTAATCTTGCCCAGTCAACAAAAGTCAACCAAAATTTGACTCCCTCTATATCCTTCATTCAGACTCGGATTGGAGTGTCATTCACACCGTTGGAATCAGGGAAACGAGCACTTCGATCTGATGTCAAGTTAACAATATTTCTGCCACTTTGAATTTTGAGCCTTTTCCATGCCACTGGCATCTGGAGATCCATGTGGATCAATCCTTCCCATTGAGGAGCTTTTGGACTGCTAAAAGCTTTATCAGTCAATTGGCAATTGAGGGAATTGTTTCCTCACCCTTTCTTTTTCTAGCCATTTTGCCTTCTAGGGTGCATCCCCTTGAAACCAACTCGAAGGTATTCCACATCTCCCCGTCGTGAAGTCCTGGTTCTTCTGTCAAGGATGATGTCTTCAGGGAACTCATCAAGATACTTTGGTGCAAAGTCATTAACTGTAGGAACTGTGCCAACCTCTTCAGTGTCCATAATCAATGGTGGCTCATACAGCTTTAAGTTTTCCACATTCACTATGGAGTACATTTACATATATGTCAGCAAATCGAGACAGAAGGGATTGTTTCCAATCTTCTCCAAGATGGTGAATGGACCATACCAGATTGGTCGCAACTTCTTCCCTTCTCCCTTCATCCTGTCCTTACTGATATGGAACCACACTTTGTGGCACACTTGAAATTGATGGTCGACTCAGTGTTTGTCACCTCGAGCCTTGTACCAGCCTTGAATTTTCTCCAACTGCTCCTGTGCTGCTTGGTGAATCAATTGGATCCGTTGAATGAACCATTGTGCTTTGTCCTTGTCATCATGTCCACTGGAGTCATCTTCCCTTCCAAAGACCATATCAAAAGGATCTTTTGGCAGGTAGCCAAAACATGTCTCAAATGGTGAATGATGCATAGATGAGTGCACTGCTCGATTGTAGGAATGTTGCACATATGGAAGATGCTCATCCCACAACTTAGGATGTTTCCCACAATAGCCTCGCAACAGGTGTACCACAGTGCGGTTGACAACCTCTATTTGTCCATCGGTCTGTGGATGAAATATCATGCCTCTTTTCAACTTGGTGTCCATCATCTTCCACAAGTTGGTCCAAAAATCTTTGAGAAAGCGAGAGTCCCGATCTAACACAATCGATGTGGGAAACCCAAAATGGAGCCAAACATGCTGAAAGAAAAGATAAGTAGTCTTCTCTGCAGTGATATTATTTTTACAAGGCATTAAAATGCACATCTTTCTAAAATGGTCAACGATGACATACAAATAGTCGTGACTTTTTCTAGACAAAGGAAAACCTCCTACAAAATCCATCAACACACTTTTCCATGGACAACTTGGAATAGGGAATGGTGTGTAGAGCCCGAGTTTTCTATTAGAGGGCTTTGAAATAGAACACATCACACATCCCTTTACATAGTGAATCACAATGTTCTTCATATGAGGCCAAAAACAAAATATTTGTACATGACACAAAGTTTTTTCAACACCAAAATGACCAGACACAAGGGAGGTGTGGGCCTCCTGGATTACATGTACCCTTTCCCTTGTGGGTATACATAATTTACCAAGGTGATACAATAGTTTCCCCTGCAAGTGATAGTTGTCCACCTATGAACCATGGGTTAGTTTTGCATAAATCTCCTTAAAGTCATCATTGTTAGCATATTATTCAACATAAATTTCAAAAGATAACAAATCATTATGAAAAATAACAGAGGCAGAAATAGGAGGGAGAGATAGCATATCGACCACTTTGTTGCTAGTGCCCTTCTTATACTTTATTACCAGATGAAACTGCTGAAGAAAACCCATCCGTGTGAAATGATGAGATTGCTGCAACTTGGTTTGTGACTGAAGATACTACAAGGGCTGATGATCCGTATGGATGATGGTCTCCTTGCCGATCAGGTAGTGTTTCCACTTTTTCACACTCTGGACCAAGGCATATAACTCCTTGTCATAAGTGGGATAGTTTATCACAGCCTAAGAGAACTTCTCTGAATGGTACCATATCAGCTTCTTTTGCTACATCAATACAACTCCCATTGCATATCCGATGGCATCTATCTCGATCTCGAATGGCTGTTGGAGATTTGGTACAGCCAAGACCGGTATGGTGCTGATCTTTTCTTTCAATGTTTCGAAGGACTTTTGCTGCTTTCCTCCCCATTGAAAGACTTTCTTTATACTTTTCAATGCGTGTAAAGGTGCTGCAATAATAGAGAAATTGGCAATAAATATCCTCCAATATTGTATTGCACCCAAAAAGCTGCGAACCTCGGTTACACTAGTAGGCTTAGGCCAATTTACAATTGCTTCAACTTTAGAAGGATCAATTTTTAGTTGACCATGACCAACAATATGACCTAGGTAAACCAAAGAGGTTTTCCCAAACTCACACTTTGACAATTTTACATAGAGTTTTTCTCTTTTCAATACATCAAGCACTTTCTTCACATGGCATACATGTTCATTCCAACTTTTACTAAAGATAAGAATATCATCTAGATATACAAGAACAAATTCATCAATGAAAGGCCTAAATAGATCATTCATGACCCTCATGAAAGTGGCTGGAGTGTTGCAAAGTCCAAATGGCATCACCATCCATTCGAACAACCCCTGTTTGGTCTTGAAGGCAGTTTTCCACACATCCTGCTCTGCAATTTGGACCTGGTGATAACCACTACGCAAATCCAATTTGGTGAAATAGATAGCATTCTTTAACTAATCTACTAAGTCATCAATGCGGGGAAGAGGGTAACGATTTTTCACCATGATTTTTTTTAGTGCTCGGTAATCCACGCACATCCTCCATGTGCCATCTTTCTTTGGCACTAAGACAATCGGTGAGCTGCATGGAGAAGTGCTCGATCTGATGACCCCTTGGTTCAATAGTTCCTGCACATGATTTTTGATCTCCTCCATCTCAATGGTCGACATCCTGTACATGCCAATATTTGGTAAAGGAGTGGCATGCTGCAAATGGATCTCATGTTGGATTTCCCTCTTTGGAGGTAATCCCCTTGGTTCCTTAAACATCTCAACATAATTAGAAATTAATTCACATAATTCCTTTTTATGCACATGATCAAAACCCTGGAAAGCATCGGATAATTCTGCATCTTTCCCCCTTCCAACCATATGCATACAACCCTTAATGGAATTCACCAACCTCTTCATTTATCCTGCACTTACAAGGTTGGCATTGATTTTAGTTTGATGAGCCCTTACAATATATTCTACCCCATCTTTTGTGATTTGGTATTTGTTTTCATGACAGAAGAATATTTCCTTTCTATCATATAGATATGGACTCCCTAACACCATGCCATAGATATCCAATGGTATCACATCAAGTTTTACCTCATCCACTAACTTAGAAGTGATCACAAATTTAACCTTGCGCTGCTTAGTTACATTTAGTTTTGCTTTATCATGTATCCATCAAAGTGGGTAAGGTTTTGGATGTGGTTTTGTTTCCAAGTCTAGTTTCTTTACCAAGGACTCTGAAATTAAGTTTGCTTGGGATCTGGTATCAAATAGAGTTTCCAATTTTGTATGATTTATGATAACTCTAATATGAAATAGCTTAATTATCTTTCATTCATTAGGAAGAGACTCATCTATTGAACTAGTGCCTTCATGTGATTTAGAATTAACATGAGGTGTAAGAGTACCTTTTGTTCCTGCTGTTGTGACCAATGCTTCATCTCCGAAATCGGATCCAAGGTCTTGCTGCACCATTGCCACTGTCTTTTGCTTGCCTTTTCCTCCATACTTATTTGGTCTCTTTTCCGGGTACAATTTCCAACAATGATCGTCGTCATGACCTTCCTTTTTGTAGTGAATGCAATAAGGTCTTTCTCCTTCATCTTTCTTGGTTGATGCCATCCTCTTCTCCTTTCCTTTTCCTTTCACCTTGGGTTTTCCATTTTGAGATTTGAAAGGTGGTTTCTTGAAATGATCATCTCTTTCTTTTTTTCCCTTGTTTTCAAGGTGAATGACCTTTACACTGGCCCAGTCAATAGTAGTTGGTTCAAACAATAATAATGAATGTCTAAGGTAACTATGTAATGATCCAATATACTTAGTTACTACTTTAGGTGAGTCAAGTGCAATGCCCAAATTAAGTGCTTGTTTTCTAAATTCCTCTGTAAAGCTTTGAACATCCTGACCTCTTCCTTTCCTTAAGTATTGCCAATCCATTAAGGCTTTTTTCTTATAACCCAAGGGATAAAATTGTTCCTTTAATGCATAAATGAAACTAGGCCATGAGGAAAGAAGATTACCCACACTCTTACTGCTTCGCAATTTTCTCTCCCACCAGACGAGAGTGGTGCTACTTAGCCAAAGAGAGGCCAGCTGAATCTTTGCCTCGTCCTCTTTGATCTGCTGAATCCTGCAGTAGATTTCAATATGTCTAATTCAGTTCTTAAGCTTTTCTTCATTACTTTCACTGTTAAACATGGGAAGATCAAATTTGACATCTAATTTAAAGAAAGGTTTCTTAGATGCATCCCTTGAATTTCTATGATGATGGTGATGAGAGGAAGAAGAACTTTCACTCATGGAAGGAGAAGGAGGGGGTTCTTCTCCACCATTTCCATGCACTGAACCTTATTCTTCTAGATTTCTCTCTTCTGCTTTCTCCAGCCTTGAAAGCAACTGACCGACATTTTCTGCCATTGTATATAAGGTTTTGTGGAAATTTCACTCCTCTTCATGACAAGCCTCTTCATCTACCATGTTTCTCCTTCAATGTGCACGCCCTGCTTCGGGATCAAAAGACTTTAGTTTCCCTTCGCCTCTTCGGAGCCTATTTCTTGTTAGCATACAAACGTGCAATTCACATCTATAAAGACCTACTCCGATACCACTTGATCTAAGATCTTTTGCTTATAGATGTATTAACAAATTACATGCATAAATTGTAGCTTAAACATAGAAGTTTAATGTGCACATGAGAGAAGAGGAGAAGCACATAAAGCATGAAACAAGACAAGAAACTTGATAACAGAGTTCGTCTGACTTGGACTACATCTCCGGGACCTGCTCGATCAATGGGGAGGCCTTCATTCATTAAGTGGCATGAGAAAGAAGAGTACAAGAATTAGTTACAAAAAGGAGTTTTATACCTCCATGCTAAAAAAATGGCTGAAAATGAAGAACTCTGATGGAGAAACTGACAACGCCATTACGTTAATGGCGTTGAGAAATGCTGAAACCATATAAAATTTGTCAAATTTGGCCCACCTGCAAAAACCTGCCTCGAGCTACGTGCGCTCTCCTCCTCTGCTTGGACGCACTGATGAACTGAGTTTTTAAATTAAAAAAATGGACGGAGTTCACAAAGACTTCGTTAGGCGGGTTGGTTGGAGATCCATTTATTATGGAGGAGATCGAGCAGTCAAACCCCGCCTCCTCCTTTTTTTACATGACAAAATGTTATTTTAAAAAAAATGGTTCGGGCTGGGCCAACCTTGGGTGACCCGCCCACCTTACCTACCTCCAGCTCTGACGGGGTCCATATCTTATTAAAGGCGAGATTGGTTTCATGTGGTTGTGGTTGGGTCTGTGCCCCAAGGGCCGGCCCGCCACCTGCCCTGCGCACAACGGTTCTGTTGTTTCATAAACTGCGGGTTCCCAAACGCTGTGCTAAGTATGGTGGGAGGGGTCGAGGGTAGTGGCCCACCACTCCAATATTATGTAGATTTGATAAGGGTTGGGGTGGCGGGGTTGGTGGCCTGCCACCCTTTTTTTAATAATTTTTTTTGTTAGACAAACAATATGGGAATTTTTGAAAATCTAGATTTTAGGTCGAAGGAGTCATTTTAACGAGGCAACAATTTTGCCCAGAATTTGGTCGGAGTTGGCTGGATTCCATCCACCATAAAAATTCCAAACTGTGTCTCCATTAATCCTGCCCAGTCAGCAAAAGTCAACCAAACTTTTACTGCCTCTATCTCCTTCATCCAGACTCAGATTGGAGTTTCGTTCGCATCGTTGGAATCAAGGATATGAGCACTTCGATCTGATGTAAAGTTAATAATCTTTCCATCACTTTGAATTTTGAGCCTTTTCCATGCCACTGGTGTCTGGAGATCCACCTGGATCAGATGTACTGCTGGCCCATAGTTCACAACCATAGAGAATCACTAGAATCAATAGAAGCCCAAAAAGAGTTTGAGTGGTTTTCCAATCCCATAGCTCTGCCTCTCTACACCTATTTTGAAAAGCATAAAATGCTTTCCAACCCCCCAAAGTTCTTTTCTTTCTACAACCATCCCAACTTAGATTTTTGCTGAAGTCAATTTCGAGGCATTTGTAATCCACAACTTTTTCTAGAATGTTGCCTTCAAAGTAGAACTTATGATACTTATGGTTTCGTTTTTAGATAAAACCACTACTTTCGTTTTGCTGATATTGATTTGCGTCCCCACACTTCTACAAAAATGCTCAAGGGATAGTAAATTCTCTTGCAAACTAAGAGCCGATTAGCAATCAGAATAAGGACATTTTCATAAAAAAGAAGCCTTATAACAAACTTTCTCAAATAAATACCATCACCTCCTTGTGAATTTAAACACTCCTCAAGCGTGTCGATATATAAACCAAAAAGGGTTGGAGACAGTGGGAAACCTTGCTTTACCCCGTATTGTTTCTGTAACTTTCAGAAATTCTTGTTGAAGTTCTAATTTTGACCTTCACCTCTTCATACAGCCTATGCACAACTGCTCTCAAATGTTTGGGAACCCCAAGTTCCTCCATTCCGTGTCAAGGCGTATCCCTAGGAACCATGTCAAATGCTTTTCTAAAATCAACGAAGCAAAAAATGACTTCTTCCTTTTTCTCCCAAATTTTGTCAATGATGTGCCTTAAAGTTTTACAATGATCAATTTTTGAATTTTTAGGTCTAAAACCTGCTTGCCCTTTAGCACGCTTATCTATCTCTTCTGCCCACTTGATGATTTTATTTTCTATCATGCTTCCAAATAACTTTGGAAACAAAGGGTTTATCATTATGGCCCTATAATTGGAGGGATTATTGACATCACCGCTCTTGAAAAGAGGTATTTCCAGACTAGTTGTCTAATCTGTGGGGATCGCATGTTGTATGATGTTGTTGATTTTTTTTGTAATGTGAGGTGCAACAATCTTTGAGCCCCACTTTATATATTCTGCTTGGAGTTCAACTAAGTCCTTTTCTTTTCTAACACCCAAATTCTTGATACCCATCTCTACCTCTTGCACCATGAAGAGTTCAGTATCAGTGTTGACCAAGGGGGGGTCAACCTTGGGATCCTGCTCATATAGTTGTATTGTATAGTCAAACCATTTAGAAGATGTAATACTATTTCCAGTTTGTATCTTTCTCGGTTGGAGCTCCTTCCAAAATAATTTGGGATTATTTTTCCCAAGGAAGATTAGTTCTTCCCTCTTTGAAACCATGAAATCAACATTTTTCTTGCTTAATAACTTCTTGTAATCTTTGAGCTTTATGTTATCCTTGTTTGACTCTTTTCACATTCTCCTTGCCTTTTTGCATTCCTCGTCAAACCAAGCATTAACCAGAAAGCAATTCGTTTCAGACTTCTTAATTTTTTCTCTTTTGCACTCTGCAAGTGTGCATTGAATTAAATGTGTTAATTCATGACTATGAAGGTCGTGAATTGTGATTTTATCCTTCTCGGAGAGCCTCTCTAGCGTCATTTTGAAGGTATTACAATTTTATGGAGTCAAAAGAATTCTGCCCTTTGGGAGATTTTGTTGGACATGCTAAATTTGCGACTCTAATTATTTCTTTCTAGTCCAAGAGAAACTTAAATAAATTGTCTCGTGATCTTATTTTAAGCCCCAAAGTTGATCTCCAATCAAAACTTCCTCCATTTCCTCACACAAACCATGTGATCAAATTACATAATATACTACACTTGCTCCGTTGTAAGTATTGCAAGTGAAATTACTAGACTTTGCCCATCTAGTCAAGCCCTTACAAATGACTAAATCAAAGGCTCGACACAGAGTAAGAAATTGTTCACCAAAGAAATTGCAACCCTTGTCCTTTGAAATTCTTTCCCACTGATGATTACTCTCTTCTGTAAGCCAAATACGGTTGTGGTCTTCTTTACAACAAATATTGCTAGCTTGCTCACTTGCAGTCCTAGCATTGAAATCACCCACTATAAGGACTTCACCTAGCTGAGAATATGTTGCAATATCTACTATTTAGGCTACAAAGGGATCTTTGTGGTCAAACCCTCTACCTTTTGAAACTTGCGGCGCAAAATAGCATACTACAATTCTGATGTGGTTTCCATTTTCTAATATTTTAAACCAAATGAATTGTCTATTTGAGTCTTCTTTTTCTAATTGAATGAGACGAGCTTCTTTCTCCCTCAATAAAACCATGATACCCTCGTGCCCTTTTCCATTCCCCATTTCCTTGTTCCACACTTCCATCTTCCAGTATCCTTCAAAGACAGGTGTCTTGCACCTGTCATGCTCATGTGTTTCTATGAGGAAAATTATGTCTCTATCTACCGTGATAGGCCCTAACCCAGGTCCTCGTCTCAATGGGTAATCTCTGTAGTTCCAAAAAACTAATCTTAAGGAAACCTGGGTATGACTTTATTGCTATTTATTTTGACATGAAAGACTCACATTTGAGTATGTGTCCTTGCTTTCCTATACTGACCTTGCTTCCTGATTTCCTGTTGAAGAGTTTGGTGCCTCTTCTTTATTACCATCTTGCTGCTTTGTTTTGGAAGGAGGTACAAATCATGCTATCAAAACTTTACCTTTATAAATCCATGCTCTCTTGCCTTCATCTCTTGCTACCTAACCTTTAACATTTCCTCCCTCCTTTCCTCTTGTTGTCTTACAGTTAAATCTTATTCTAGAAAAAAGTGAGAACCCCTCAAGAGATGCTTCTTACTTCGAATGATTATTTATCATGCAAGCTAGCCATGATGATTTTTATGGGCTTAGCTCTCTCACCGTTAAACTTACCCACCCTCCATGCTTGGCATATTTTTCCTTGCCATAGCAACTTGTCTTTCAAGAAGTCCCTTGCAAGGTCAATAGTACATTAATTTTTCCCATAATCTTTCACCCCTTTAATAATTATGTTTGTTTCTCTATTCTGTCTTTCCTTTCCTTCTCTATCTTGCATGTCATCAACCCGAATATTTGTTTCTCCTTCCTTATTAGTAGAATTGCTAATAACTTCAGCTCAAGTTTTGGAAACTTTGGTGGAATCTCCTTTCCTTTCTTCTCTTGCTTTCTCTCCATGGTTGTCTATTTAGGAAATCGTTTTCGCTTTATCTTGTGATGATTTCACATTCACCACCTCTGTATTTTCCACTACATATTTCTTTATGTTTTGCACATGCGCCTTCATGCGTTGGCATTTTGTCTTCTCTATCAGGAGAGCTTCCTGTAGAAATTCCACATGTTCATTCAAAACTTTATTGCTTTCTACTAAAGCCTTGTTCTCAGCTATTATTATATGAATTTTATGATCTCTTTACTCCTCTTTAGATTCTAAAACCTCCAACCTTTGTTTTGCATTTAACAATTCTTTCACATAAAGATCAGATGACCAGGTGATAGGTATGGATGTGGGACTATGGAAGGTAGAATCATCAATGACTTTTCCTCTACACTTCTTGTTGCCACATGCTTGTAGAGGGGATTTGTTTGAGTGATTATTGCGAACAACCTAAGTACTTTCCCTTTGAGACCATTTTTTTCCTTGTTTTCTCCCATGTTATATGGGCTAGTCTTCGTTTTAAAATTCCCAGATATTGTTTGGCATTGACCCAAACCCACTTCCCAGCTTTGGTGAATGAGGCAATTTTCACTTGTCCTAAATCATTTATCTCCACAAGCTCTGAAATTTATTGTCCCATTGTCATGTTTGAATGCATTTCCTATCCCAATATTCTCAGACCTCAGATCCTTTCTGTCACTTTCATATACTGCACTCGAGGTAAAAATGTGCAACTCTTTTCACTTTTTACTTGCATTTCTCTCATTTCCATAATTAAAAGTTAAATTCTCGGATGCATCAAATCTTCAGCGTGCCATTGCCCCAAATGCCCCAAGTCTCTGTCAGTGTTGGGTTGTGTTATATTCTTTCCACGACTAGCCAACATAGTTAACCCGGGGATTAGGAGGGGGGGTGGAGCCCCCCCTTCGTTCCGTCGATTGTGTAGCGGAGGGGATCACAAGGGGTTTAAGGGGTGCAGGTAACCCCACTCTATGGGGTTCGGGGCAGTGCCCCGGAAAATTTTGTTTTTGGACCCTATATTAGGTTGGGTGGACCTACCTATGGTTTTTTGCATGATTTTTCGCACATGGTTTTGGACGCAATGCTTTTTGGCCCATGGTTTTGGACACGATGGTTTTCAGTCCATGGTATTGGATGCTTCGACATGTATAAATATGTATTGTAACATTGAAAGGAACATAATGAAAAATTAAGCTGGTAGTATTAGTTTTGGGATCTAGGGGAAAATCTCTATGTATATGTGTTTTATGTGTTATGCTCTCGCATTGTTTATTTTCTGTGTTTTAGAATTCATATGCAGGTAATTCTTGTATGGGGTTAAACCTACATTTGGTATTAGAGTTGTTTTGGCTTCAAGGGGACGCCTTTGTTGCTGAGGGGTTTCGCTCGGGCCTGTGGTAGACCCCGTTTAGTGGGAGATCTGCGGGATCAATTCTGGTAGTGAAAGAAAATGGCAAGTAGTGGAAAGATAGAGATCGAGAAATTTAATGGTTAGAGTTCTAAGTTGTAGAAACTCAAGATGGAGGATCTGTTGGTGGATAAAGATCAGTGGATCGCAGTAGATCCGGGTACTAAACCAACGAGAGTGTCTGATGAAGAATGGAAGAAGTTGGATCGGAAGGCAAAGAGCACAATATGATTGTGTGTCTCAGATTCAGTATTCTTGAATGTATCAGGGGAAGCTATGGTGAAGGCTTTGCGGGACAAGTTAGGGACTTTGTACCAATCTAAGCCTCTGGCGAATAAATTGTTCCTATTGAAAAAGTTGTATAACCTAAGGATGAAAGATGGAGACTCAGTGACAGAGCATCTAAATGTATTTAATACTGTGGTAAGTTAGTTATTGTCTGTTGATATTAAAATTTCAGATGAAAATAAGTGCATCAGTTTGTTGTGTTCTCTACCAGATTCATGGGATAATCTGGTTATTGCAATAGGTAGCAATGCAACTGCCTTGCAGTTTGATGAAATAGTCTCATACTTGTTGACGGAGGAGATGAGACGGAAAAATATGGAGAGCCAGAATGGTTATGCCTTGTCTGTACGAGGACGGTCCCAAAACAGAAAAAAAATAAGACATCGAGTGGGAGATCTAAATCTAGAGGGAGATCTAAATCTCCAGGAAAACCTGTAAAGGTGGTGTGCTAGAAATGCAGAAAGGAAGGGCACTACAAAAGGGACTGTAAATCTAAAGCTCCTATTAAAGGAAAGGGATCTGATGATGCTCCTTTTGCAGAGGCAAAAACCACCTCAGATGAAGGTGGGGATGTGTACTTGGCTTCCTCAAGTACACATGTAGATCATGATGCATGGTTGATTGACTCAGGTGCATCCTTTCACTTCACTCCCCATAGAGAGTGGTTCTACGAGTATGAGAAATAAAATGGTGGTGATGTCTTCTTAGTGGTTGATAGGAAGGCTAGAATCGTTGGTCGTGGAAAAGTAAAGTTGAAGTTGCAAGGTGGAAGAGTTAGAACACTTCCGGGTGTTCTGCATATTCCTGAATTGGCTAGAAATCTAATTTTTGTAACCAAGATGGATGATGCAAGTGTAAAAACAATTTTCGAGAAGGATACCTGCAAGATGGTTTGGGGAGCACTAGTATTAATGCGGGGAGTTCGGATTGGAACTCTGTACAAGATGCAAGGTATCCTTGTTGTTGATGGGTGCAACAACTCTATGGTTCTTGAAAGCAGAGCATAAAATCTAGTGGTCTCTAGAGAGAAAACCATGTTGTGGCATCAAAGGCTTGGACATATTAGAGAGAAGGGCCTTCGAATACTTCATGGTAAAGGTATGGTAGAAGGTATGAGTAATAGCTCTCTAGATTTCCATTTTTGCGAAAATTGTGTATATGGGAAGTAGAATCGGGTAAGTTTCCCCTATGGTGGTAAGAGGGCGAAATAGATATTAGAACTTGTGCATAGTGATGTGTTTGGACCTATGAAGATTCCATCACTGGTTAAGTCTGTGTACTATGTATCATTTATAGATTACTTCTCAAGGAATACATGGATATATTTCCTTAAGAAGAAATCTAAAGTCTTTGACAGGTTTAAAGAATTTAAGGCTCTGGTGGAAAACAAGACAGAGAAGAAGAAGATAAAGTTGTTGAGGACAGATAAAGGTGGAGAGTTTTGTAGTAAGGAATTTGAAGAATTCTGTAAGAAGTGTGGTATAGCATGGAAGAAGACTACTCCATATACACCTCAGCAAAATGGAGTTGCAGAAAGAATGAACAAGACGTTGATGGAAAGGGCAAGAATCATGCTAAGTGGTGTCGGGTTAGAACAAGAATTATGGGTAGAGGTGGTGGAGACTACATCTTACCTAGTCAACAGATCACCTTCATCAGCGTTGGAGGATAAGACTCCATAAGATGTATGGACTGGTAAGAAACCCTTTCTTTCACATCTGAGGGTATTTGGATGTGATGCATATGTACATGTTCCAAAGGAGAAAAGAACAAAGTTGGATAGTAAATCTGAAAAGTGCACCTTTATTGGGTATAAGGATGCTTTAAAGGGTTATAAGCTTTGGAACCCAATAACAAGGAAGGTTGTGTACAGCCGAGATGTGGTGTTCAGAGAGGTGAAATATGTTATTAAACATGAATTCCAACCAAAGGAACCCAAGAAGATAGAGTTTGAGCTTAAGGTGGAAGATTCAGACTCTACAGCAAAGGAGGAATCAGAAGATGAAGAGCACAAATTCTGGGTGTGAGAAGATCAGTTCGAGAAAGAAGGCAACCAGAAAGGTATAGTCCATCTGCTTTATGTTCAAATTTTTCTTTATCTATTACTGATGAGGATCCCAGAAATATGAAGGAAGCAGTAGATTCAGAGGATGGAAAACTCTGGAAAGAGGCCATGGTTGATGAAATGGCATCTTTGCAAAAAAATAAGGCTTGGGATCTGGTGGAGTTGCTGGCTAGAAGGAAATCCATTGGCAGCAAATGGGTGTTCAAGAAGAAGACAAATGCAGAAGGAAAGGTGGAGAAATACAAAGCTCGGTTGGTAGCAAAACGTTATTCCCAGGTGCCGGGAATTGATTTTGGTGATATTTTTTCTCCTGTTGCCAAAGTAGCTTCTATTAGATTATTTCTATATGTTGTTGCTGCTTTTGATTTTGAGGTAGAACAGATGGATGTGAAGACAACATTTCTTCATGGGGATCTCAAAGAGGAGATCTACATGAAGCAACCTGAAAGTTTTGCGGTGAAGGGTAAGAAAGAACTGGTATGCAAGTTAAAGAAGTCTCTATATGGGTTAAAACAGTCACCAAGTATGTGGTATCAAAAATTTGATACATTTATACGGGGCTTGGCTTCACCAAAAGCAAAGCAGATCACTATGTGTATTTTAAATTAATTTGTGACCATGTTATTTATCTGGTCTTGTATGTGGATGATATGTTGCTCGTTGGAAATGACAAAGAAATTATCCAGGATTTGAAGAACCAATTGTCCTCCAAATTCGACATGAAAGATCTTGGTGCTGCAAACTATATTTTGGGCATGGAAATTAAAAGAGACCGAGAAAAGAGGAAGCTCTGGTTAAACTAGAGGAAGTATGTCGAGACATACTGTATAGGTTTAATATGCAGGATAGTAAATTAGTGAAGGTTCCTATTCTTGTAGGTGTGAGGTTATCTTCTGAATAGTGTCCCAAGACACAAGAAGAGGAAGAGGACATGTCCCATGTTCCATATGCAAGTGCAGTCGGTAGCCTGAAGTATGCGATGGTCTGAACTAGACCAGATATTGCACATGTAATGGGAGTATTAAGCACGTTTATGTCAAAACCAAGGAAGGAGGACTGGATAGCAGTGAAGCGGGTTTTCAGGTAATTGCATGGCACTAGTGATTATGGTTTTTGCTACCAAGGAAGACCAGGATTGGACAAAGTGTTGGATATTCCTGGCTTTGTCAACCCTATATTATGTTGGGTAGACCTACCTATGGTTTTGTGCATGATTTTTCGCACATGGTTTTAGATGCAATGGCTTTCGGTCCATGGTTTTGGACGCGATGGTTTTTGGTCCATGGTATTGGATGCTTCGGCATGTATAAATATGTATTGTAAAATTGAAAGGAACATAATGAAAAATCAAGCTGGTAGTCCCGATTTTGGGATCTAGGGGAAATCTCTGTGTATATGTGTTTTATGTGTTATGCTCTCACATTATTTATTTTCTGTGTTTTAGAATTTGTATCCAGGTAATTTCTGTACGGGGTTAAAACCTACAGTCAGCAACCCAAGTTTTGGATAGATTCTTACTTGCCCACAATGCAAAAGATTCCTCGTCGCTTTCAACTTTTCAGATTCTTTTAAGCTTGGAATGAAATGTTCACCAGTTCATTCTGAGCATGATTTTCCCAAGAGAAAAAATTATTCCAACCACACATGATGGAAAATGGCCTCGCATGCGCCAATGTTTTTCTCATATTTCTAGCGGATGTCTTCGTTGGTGGATATACTGTGGCTGTCAACAAATTTATCGAGTGAAATAGGCTCTGTTCTCTGCCTCTGCTGCCTGTGCATATGAAAACAATTCTAAGACCTTCGATGACTGCCAAACCCAAAATTGAAGCCCTTCACACCTCAAGAAACCTACAAATTTCAAACCAGACCCACTTTACCACCTAAACCCACTTTACCACCCGGACCTGCAAATAAACCCACCCTGAATTATCTCCATTTTCTGCAAATAAACCCACCCTAATGTGAGTGGAATGATGCTAGCTTGTGATTAGGAAGGACTTCGTCAGTCCACAAGCCCGGCAAAATAATCTTCCACAAAAGATGTTTTCAAGTGCTCCCCAAAATCAGAAGAGTGCCAGACAGTGGATATTTCAAGTTGAGTGGACCAAAACTATAGTCGTGATTAACATGCTATGTGAAAAATTTTATGGTTGAAATGTTTGAAATATACTTAGTATTTTACAATTTGGTGTACTCTTCATAAACAGGGTCACAAACAGAGGATTTTAACCTTGGATCTCTCACTTTTCACATATTTCACATTACTTCGATTACCAATTGAGCTACCTTTGGGACATAGTTTGGTCATTTTTTAGGTATATTTTTTTTTTGGACTTTCAAAATCTAGAAGACATTTTTTTAACTTACTGGTTTAAGTTATGCATTTTGTATATCATCCAAAAATACAATTTAAACAATGAAAAATCACACACACACACTCACTATATATATGCATTTTTTTTTTTAATTTTGCACTTTAAAAGAAGTTTGCAAGTAAATAAATTTGATTTGTCTCAACTCATCTTAGATCCATGTTTAAGATGGATATTTTATTTGTTTATTTATAAAATGAATTTTATTTTTTAATGTAAATGTACATAATAATGTAAGATGATATTTAACATTGCTTTTTCTAATAGTTAAGAGTTTCTCTTCCTCTGACTCAATGAAACAGGTTAATGACCAAGATTCAGAGGCATCAAGGAGTGAAATTCAACCCTCTTAAGGAACACCAAATGGTAATTCTAGGTGGCATGGTATTCCTTGAACAATGTGTTACAGGGAAAAGTGTCTATTTAGAACTGCTCTATCCCACTAAGGTGTGACAACTGCCTTAGAAACAAATAGAGAAAAACTACTTTTGTATTTCCTTTATGAATTATAGATAGAGAGGAATAGAAAGAACCAACCTGTGTCTTGCGCTAATCCTTTGATCCAATCCCTCTCTTCTTTGATAGTCTCCAGCTACCTGCTCCCTTGCATGCCCAGCTTCACAAAGTACCTGTAAGATGACAGAAGAAGAGCAGTATACAAAGACATGGATCTATATTCATAAACAACTTAGGATCAGATTTAAGTTAACCATACAAATGTAAGAAGCATCAATGATACAAAAGCATGGAGGAGAACTCAAATAGTTTTTATTGATAAACAAGAAAAGATCCAGGAGGAGTTACAACCAGTGGTTCCGACCCAGCATCAACCTCCCAGCAAAGAAGCCCCTCTTCACCTCAAACAAAGCATAAATCACCCAACAATATGATGTTTGTCTCTAGAAACCAACAGCAATTCCTTACGATATGCAAAATTCCAGCCTCTGGATCTCTGGGATGAGGGATCCATATATAGATATCTGTAAGGAGGATGAGTCAGCTTGTGATTTGATTAGTGTCTTCTCTCTGTCAGTTCTTGCTTCCACTTGGAGACTGAGGGCCTCTTACTCATCCTTGGTCGAATTCAGTGAGGCAAGTGTCACTGGAGAAGATTCTGGAAGCTTCCATTGCCTCTCCACCTCGCGGAATGACACTGCCATTTGTCATTTCTCGCCCATCACACCCTACAGAAGGGAGTTTTGAAATGCAACGCACCCTCCCAGTGTATTTAGGTGCAATGCAACGCACTTAGCCAGTGGAGCAGCTAAAATGATCCTGTTTTGACCAATTCTGAGCAGTTTCTTGTGGAGAACTTCTGGGAGAAGCTGTAATCTGTTGACCTTGTTCCTTTAGGGGTTAGAACAACACTTTTAGGGACTTAGGAGCCCTTGGTTTATGGACATTTCATGCTTGGAGTTGTAAGGCACAAAAATGTCTATAACAGTTGCCCCCTAAAGTATGAGGCCGTTAACCTTTTGGTGTCGGGTGAAATGCTTTTTTATGAGGATCCAAAGTTCTTTCAATGCTGGGAGGAGGCCTGTAATAAGATACAATACAATACATTATCTTCATACTGTTTTCATGATCTAGCTGAGGCGGGCATTCCCATGCTCAGCTTTATAAATTCATTTTCATGTACATAGGACAGACAATCGTCTGAGTGTAGACTGATGATTCTGATAGAGCCATCATCCTTTTGGTAGGATGATTATCTGTGCTGCAATGCTGTCCATTTAATGTCTTTATTTCCCTGAATATATATCGCAGCCCGGATGGATGAAACTAGATCCGGGGTCTTAAATCTCGTCCGATCTTCACTCGAAGTACAAGTCGATCCATGTGAGAAATGTTTTGAAGTCGAACATGGAAAGACATCGCTTGATTACTAGTCAATGATGTAAACTGTTAACAAGCGCGAGAGGAATCACCGATAATGATAATGATCCTCAAGGTACTGCAATACAATTCACGTGGTGTGAATAAAGGACTTGGTGTCGAACACCACGCAAAATCTTTCGGTCGAAGGCCATTGATGTAAACCTGTCGCTGGAAGTGAGAAACTTGCCATTGAGGCATGCAAGCTTCAAAGTACTGAATAGGGTGTTCCTAGATCAACTTCCTGGATAATGAGCTGATGTCGACAAGAAGTGATCCGTCACAGGAGGGCCTTAATGAATCCCACATCAATGACACGGAATGGAGCAAATGATTTTGATGGAGGTGAAAACAATCTGATGATATAAGGTTCAGGGTGGCGGTCATGAAAGAATGGAGTATAATGTATGGTAGTGGGTGAGACACAGGTGACTTCTCTGGATGACTTCTCTTGAACATATCGGCGACACTGATGTGATGGATTGGTAGCATTAACCCCAAATGTGGATGGTATGGCGTGACCATGGTGATGTGACCGGTGAATGAAACAACCCAACCCGACTCGGACACGGAGTGGAAGTGTCATGTTCAAGAGCGACTTGCTACCAAAAAAGTTTCTTTGAGTTTTCTTCCCAATTTTTCCCCAGTCATTGCTGACCAGTACCTCTTTATTTTTGTCAAGCTTGAGGAGGATAACATATGCTTGTTCTATAATTTTCCCTTCGGGCAAACCCATCACTATGTTTTAACGAGCCTAGCGATAGTGAAACTCGTTCTCGTCTAAAGACAAGTTTGTCGCTATTAATCTTTTTAACGAGTTTAATGACAAAGATAACTCGGTCCTTTTCAATTTTAGAGAGTCTGAAAAGGAACATAAAGGTAACTCCAAAATTCCTTTTTCGTCATCTAATCCCTTAAGTCCGAAAAAGTATAAAACAGTACAGAAGGGATGAATTTTCGATAGTTTTAACGAGCCGAACAAAACAGGCGCTCGATCTTTTTGTGTAATAATCCCTCAGGTCCAAAAAGATTAAAATCTAGAGGAGGGATAGCACTTCCTGTCCCTTTAACGAGCTGGAGAGGCCAATGGCTCGGCAATCTTTTCATATTTTACGAGTCAGTTGAAAAGAGCTTAAAGGAGACTCGTCTTTTGAGGAACGAGTCATAAAACGGGTAGCAGCTGATTCCAGGTAAGGTTTGGAATTTTCCAATCATGGCAGTGTCACAAGGATGGCTAGTGAAATCACTCTTCGCAGCTATTCCTCAAAATGGGTAAACAATCAAATGGAGGTGAATGATCAGCCAATGAAAAGTGGAGGTGACGGTGCAAACACGACCAAGGCTTTAATGGCTGAAGTACTACATTCACGATGGTTATTTACCGGGGAATAGTTCATTTTTCAATGAGCTTAAACGCGGGTGGAAACATTTGCTCATGTCTTATGTTTATTTTTTAACGAGCTTGAACTATGGGCTAAAATTGCTCAATGCGGGTTTATTTTTTAACGAGCTTGAACCTTGCGGTAACACTGCTCGATTAATCCAGTCTTGTGATAAGAATGTCTCATATAAAAAATGGTGACTTTTAGAGTTTTGCCCCACATCCTTTGTTTATGCAAGTTAGGAAACAACCAATCCAAAAAACAGATAAATGATGGCTCTTTGCTTGCACTCCAAAAGGTTTGCATGCCCCCAGGTATAAAACAGAGTTTCAAGGTTACCCCTTCTTTATTCCGTTAAAACATTTGTTTTACCTAGAGAGGCCTACCTCTTACAGGTTACCCAAAGATTGTTCTATTCATAGCGCAAACAAAACACTTCTCTGGCGATGTCTACCGAGATAAACAAAGGTGAGCGGTGGTGCTCGCCACCTCACATAACTTTGACAAGAGAATCTTGTTCCAGTCCAACTCCCCCTTCCAATCACGGACGGGAGTACGGAGGTCATATTCTCTCGCGGAAACCTACCCTATACCCAAAGTTTTCCTGCCGAAGCAGACCAGGATGCATGCCCCCTGGGTTTCAGTCATGTCCCCCCGAATCACTCGCGCTCATCGGGTGGACGGACTGGAGATTGAGACATTTCTTGCGTGAAAAGACCATTCAGGGATGGTATATGACTATTTGCTATGCGTGATCCGGGAAATGAAAGCTGGTCCATGAGCTTGACCACTCTTCCTTCGTGCGGAAAACACATCACTCTAAAGAGTGATGAGACAATGGCTCTCATGCAATAAATATAGTCTCGTCCAAGGAGTAGATTGTAATCTAGAGGTCCTTGAACTACCATTACATTCATGTGAACAGTTTTCCCTCTCAATGTTATGGGCACATCGGGAAGGATCCCTAACGGTCGACTGGTTCCTTTATCAAAGCCTGTTAGATTTCTCATCTCAGGCAAAAGCGATGGCGAACCAAACGCTTTCCAAGCAGTTGAGGAAAGGATACTCACAGAAGCCCCCTCATCTATGATGGTACCAGCCATAACCATTCTATATATTTGAACAATAATCCGGAATGGTATACTGGCCGGTAAACGGGGTCTGCCTAGTTGATTCCAGTCGAAGGAGACAACTAGGTTGCTTGGAGGTGGGACCGAATAGACGGCCGGGTACGACTCTGACGAACTTCCTTCTTGCAGTAAAGGAACGGGTAAATTTCCCCCATGTTCGTTGGAGTCTATGCTTATGAAAAGAATTTGGACGGTGTCATCCTTGTTCTCTTCAGTGATTGTATCATCTGAAGATGGAACCTCTGAAGGCAAGACCGGGTCAACTGCCGCCTCGACCTTTTGACTTTCGTCTGGTATGGATTCAGATGGTTCATCTTCAATGACAGATGCTTCGGCCGACCACCTGAGCGGGTCAGCCGGATTTTCAACTAGTGACGGACTCGGCAAGAGTTTTTTATATCCAGGAGGAAGTCGTAACGGTGAAACCGGACGATCATCCAAAACTCTTTTAGCTTCGTCTAAGAAGGGACAACGGTGGACGGCATGATCGCCTTCGCACAGTTTACAAGGAAATCTATATTTTCCTTTTTGTCCTGGGGCTTCACTTTCGCTAGTTGACGGTGTGTTTTCAACATGATCATCAGAGGTTGACGACACCGGGTTGTGCAAACGAGGAGACCAGTCCCTTAAGATCCGAGGGATGCAAGGACAATCTCTGTGAAAGTGGTCTCCTTTGCAAATGACACATGGCGATTTAGGCCTGGTCGGTGCAGTGTGTGGATTTTCGTTAGACGACACTCGTTTGCCCCCATTCGCTTTCGGCTCCTTCTTCTTCTTCTCTTTCTTCTTCTTTTCCTTCTTCTCCTTAGGAACTTGACTTTTGGCTTTACCAGCCCCATCAAGTGAAGAGGAAGGAGGAGAGGAAGAATTAGAGGAAGTAGAAGGTTGGTAGGTAACTCTGGACTCATCTAATTGCTGATTCGATTGTTCAGGAATAGTGGTGTTCTGAATGACAGAGGTTGAGAAGAGCCATACAGGCAAACCAATTGTCAGTCCTGGAAGCGACAATGTGGCCATATGGGGTGCACCAACATCTCCCCAAGAGGAGAAGGGACTAGGATTTCCTCCAAGGGGAATTCCTTGGTTGGTGGACTCCATTTTCTCAACCCAAGATCAACGTAGGAAAGGGGTAATGAATATTCCGTTTAAAATAAATTTTTAGACGCTTTGACACAACTTGTTTTTTCAGTTTTTAAGAGTTGAGAAAAAACAAAAGATGACTCTAGTCGCCTTCGATTTTTAATGAGCCTGAAGTGACAAGTGCTCAGATGGACCTTTTCCGTTAAGGAGTCTGAAAAGGAATGAAAGGGACTACTCTGGAGATCTAGGTAGAGGGAGTACCAAACCAATCGCAAAACTGCAGAATACTTTTTACGGTACGGCAATCAATCTTCCCGAATGCTGTGTTCAGTGCATTGCGATCGATAGGGCGGCAGACACGGCTTCCTAAGGATAAAGGATTTAAGCCTATAGGGGTCTCCCAAAATATACTCGACGGTACGTGGGAGCACAAGTCCATACTGGCACTTATCGTCTCAAAGTGGAGGAATCACCCAACCATCAGTGAGTACAACAGTTACCAGGCTTTACAACGCCAGAATACGTCTCTAGCCTAGACCTCTAAATGTTGTGCGTTAAGTTCCAAAGCGTTGTTAGATTCATTGAATTTATTTTAAGTTGATCTTGTTTATGAAGTTTGCCTTTCGGGTTCACCACGAGATGTAGATGTAATTCCTAAAATGCAATCTAAAGATGATAAACAAACTTTTATCTCTTTTGTGCAATGAAAATCCTAGCTACTAGGGGAAAAGAAAGACAGAATCTTTTCACAAAGAGCAAAGAGCACACTGTAAATGCACTTTCCTAAATCAAGCCAAACAAACTGTCTATATGCAAATGCACATGCATGTATTTGTTTTCGACTTTCTTAGTATTGATGCTAAAAAGAAAGTTGATGTACAAATATGAATTTCTTTTCAAGCGACAAATATAAACAAGCTCTTTTTCGAAATCAAAAACAGAGATGATTACGACACCTTACGATTTTGAAATGAACACTCGTTCTTGACACTAGAAAATTACAAATTCAGACCAAAGGCAATAGTAACAGTATAATCGACCATCAACAGCAATCAAACTTTCTCCTATGATCGAAATCGACACTTGCGACAGATTCAAATCAAAGGACGACAGTACGACTATTCTACTTTTGCAATGGAAAACTATAAACGACTCAACAAACACACAAAAACATCTACAGTTCTTTTGTACAAAGGAGGCGGAATAACAGCAAGGAAAAGAGGTTTCAAACAGACATATACTGATCACAGGCAGCAAAATTCAGGGATAGAACTGGAAAGAATGAAGCACAGGAACCACAGCTGCACAGAGCTAGTCTGATCAGCGCACCTGTAACACAGAGAATCTGAAATGCAACGCAGGTTTCCCCTTCGAGAAGTGCGCTGAAATTCAGGATCTCTGAACAGTACCTGCGCTGGGCTAGAAACGAGACTCTGTCCGGGTTCTGGGTCACAGTTTGCAGTTCAGTCCTTGGTTTTTGGCCGAGTAAAAAGCAATTAGTAATGCAACAATCAGGGGTAGATCTAAGGAGGATCTAAGAGCTATCACAAGGGCAATCAGATAGTTTGTGAATCAGCTGTTTAAATCATAAATAGATCCAGTGAATGGATTGAAGCAGCAGTTATCTACTTTGCATTTGTTATGGCAAATGCAGTTCGAAAGCTACTTATAAGTTTATGAAACAAACAACAAAGAATGATACACAAACAAACTAATTAGACATTCCCCAGTGGAGTCGCCATTTTGTTACAGGGAAAAGTGTCTATTTAGAACTGCTCTATCCCACTAAGGTGTGACAGCTGCCTTAGAAACAAACAGAGAAAAACTACTTTTGTATTTCCTTTATGAATTATAGATAGAGAGGAATAGAAAGAACCAACCTGTGTCTTGCGCTAATCCTTTGATCCAATCCCTCTCTTCTTTGATAGTCTCCAGCTACCTGCTCCCTTGCATGCCCAGCTTCACAAAGTACCTGTAAGATCACAGAAGAAGAGCACTATACAAAGACATGGATCTATATTCATAAACAACTTAGGATCAGATTTAAGTTAACCATACAAATGTAAGAAGCATCAATGATACAAAAGCATGGAGGAGAACTCAAATAGTTTTTATTGATAAACAAGAAAAGATCCAGGAGGAGTTACAACCAGTGGTTCCGACCCAGCATCAACCTCCCAGCAAAGAAGCCCCTCTTCACCTCAAACAAAGCATAAATCACCCAACAATCTGATGTTTGTCTCTAGAAACCAACAGCAATTCCTTACGATATGCAAAATTCCAGCCTCTGGATCTCTGGGATGAGGGATCCATATATAGATATCTGTAAGGAGGATGAGTCAGCTTGTGATTTGATTAGTGTCTTCTCTCTGTCAGTTCTTGCTTCCACTTGGAGACTGAGGGCCTCTTACTCATCCTTGGTCGAATTCAGTGAGGCAAGTGTCACAGGAGAAGATTCTGGAAGCTTCCATTGCCTTTCCACCTCGCGGAATGACACTGCCATTTGTCATTTCTCGCCCATCGCACCCTACATAAGGGATTTTTGAAATGCAACGCACCCTCCCAGTGTATTTAGGTGCAATGCAACGCACTTAGCCAGTGGAGTAGCTGAAATGATCCTGTTTTGACCAATTCTAAGCAATTTCTTGTGGAGAACTTCTGGGAGAAGCTGTAATCTGTTGACCTTGTTCCTTTAGGGGTTAGAACAACACTTTTAGGGACTTAGGAGCCCTTGGTTTATGGACATTTCATGCTTGGAGTTGTAAGGCACAAAAATGTCTATAACACAATGGTGACGAGTAGGCGTACATTCACCCATAGCAACCAATGATGGTTTGACAACTGAGTTATAATAGGTTTTCCCACTGTGTTAAAAAAATAATGCAAGATGTTATTCTTGAATATTTGCTATTAATTTTATTATTAAAATTTTAAATATTGTATGTTTTTTTTCTAGATTAATGTTTTTTATTAATTTTTTTTTAAATGTTATTTAATTTTTTTTTTGTCATCTATTTTGGAATAAGGCTTTAAGAATTTTAATTTAATTATTAGTAACTATTACATGGATGGTAATTTATTTGGAAAGTAGTCATTTTTTCCCTTTTAATTAAATTGATTAATTAAAAGAAATGGCATATGAACAAGTGTCATATGATGTGAGTTATGATTTTTTTGGCATGTGGTATTGATGAGCAATGATATTACCCCATGGTTGCACTGAGAGGCACTCTCGAGCCTACTAAAGAAATATTGTATTGTCATGTCTTGTAAACATTTTGACTAGGTCAAATTACATAAAAAAATCAAAATAAAAATAAAATAATACATTATTAATTATAATTATTAATTAAATCATTTTGAGGGATCAAATTATATAAAAATAAAAATAAAAATTATAATTAATAATTATTATTAGTTTAGATCAACTCCCTTGAGGTGTAAACTTAATTTAGAGTGAAAAGAGATTTCATCCTCTTGGCACTTGGTAGATGAAGAGTTAAGATGGATCTAGGCTCGTTTAATTATTAATTATAATTAATCATAAATATACATATAAATATAGTTATTTATATTTCATATTTTATTTTATTTTTATGTAATTTGACTGAGTGAAATTTTTTACTCATAATTATAATTATTAATTCTTTTAGTTTATTTTATTTTGGCAAAGGTCAAAATGTCTACATAACATTACATTACAACATCTCCACCATATTGGGTTCGAGAGTGCCTATTGATGCAAGTAGAGATGTTGTCATGTCTTGTTATGTTATGTAAACATTTTGGCTTCATCAAATAACACAAAAATAAAATAAAAAGTAATAGTTATATTTATTAAACTGAAACCAGCATAGATCTGTTTAAGTACGGATCTAACATGAGCATAGAGAGATCAAATTTCTTCATGTGAAAACTTCTTTAGTG
This sequence comes from Pinus tabuliformis, assembly GCA_031772625.1. Taxonomy (NCBI): domain Eukaryota; kingdom Viridiplantae; phylum Streptophyta; class Pinopsida; order Pinales; family Pinaceae; genus Pinus; species Pinus tabuliformis. The sequence goes on along the minus strand of CM062808.1, from coordinate 627,503,282 downwards.
TGAAAAATACAATGTGTTATTTTTCATTGTTTAAATTGTATTTGTGAATGCTAAATAGAGTATATATATGAACCAAATAAACATTTTAACCATAAAAAGTTATTTTTTTTTAAACTTAAACATTTTACTGACACATTTTTTTTTACTTCTATTTACTTTATAACATATTCATTTTTTAATAGCCCACATTATCTCTCTCTCTCTCTCTCTCTCTCTCTCTCTCTCTCTCTATATATATATATATATATATATATATATATATATATATAGATATATATATATATAAAGAGGAACAAATGGACAAACTTACTTACACATCCCCTTAGATGGACAAACTTACACATACCCTCACACTGAGTTGTAGAATGAGCCTCAAAATACTGGTGGTTTTTGAGCTCGAGTTTTATGAGAACCCATTGTATTGACCCATGGTATTCATGTGGAATATAGTCTATTTAAAAGAAGAAATTAAAATAGCTTAGATCCATCTTAACTATGGACCTATCAAGCCCTCGAGAGGGTTCAAATCTCTTTTCACTCTAAAAGAGATTTAAATTTTTAAGAGATTTGATCCCTCTCAGATCTAGGCTGGTTAATTGTGATGAGAGACACTCTCCATGGAAGATATTTTTCCTATCTTATTATGTTATATAAAAAATTTGACTTGGTCAACTTTTTTAAAAAGAAAAGAAAAGAAAATAAAGAATCAAGTTAAAAGTTAAAATAAAATTGAGGTGTTTTTTTAACTCCAGGTTTTGATAACCTGTGGTTTTTCCCATGGTATCCTTATCTAAGAATATATGTGTGTGTGTGTATGTGTTTTTGTTTGTTTATTTGTTATGCTAGAGAGTTTCCATCTTAATTCTGGATCTACCAAGCACCAAGAGGGACAAAATCTATTGACGTGCAAACTTCTTTTAGAGTGAAAATAGATTTGATCCCTCTGGGCGCTTGGTAGATCCATAATAAAGATGGATATAGGCAAGTAATTTATTTGAGAGGCTCCCTCTAGCCAAATATGTTAGAGATGTTGTAATGTAATGTCTTGTACACATTTTGATTCGGTCAAAATAAAATAAACCTATGTTAAAATAAAAATAACTTCAAAATAAAACAATAAAATAAAAATTCTACATTTTTTTTTTTACTAATTTTTGTTGGGTAGTTAAGGCAAACTTGACTTGGTCAAGTTATTGTTGGTTTGTCATCTCCAATTTATGAAAAACCATGATATTCATGTGGAATATAGCCTATTTAAAGGGGGGGATTAAACCAACCTAGATCCATCTTAACTGTGGATCTACCAAGAGTTGAGAGGGATCAAATCTTATTTCACTCTAAAAGAGGTTTGATATCGATAGCTTTTATACCTCTTAGCACTTGGTAGATCTAAAGTTAAATGGATCTAGTTTGGTAATAATAAATTTATAAGTATCGCAACAGGCATGTCTATTTCAGAATAGACCTTCCAAAATTTTAATTTAATTATAAGTAATTATTAGGTGGATGGTGGAGATTTAGCCTCCATGGAATATGCATGAACATTCATAATAGTATACACAGATCAAGGGTTAATATTTATCTCCAAGCTACTTATGCTCTTTTACTTAATTTATCTCAAATTAATTAATTAAATAAAATGTCCTATCAACGCATGCCATATTACTTATGTGGTATTGATAAGTGTTTTTTATTCTTATCATGAATTGATGCCTACCAACATTTACCATTACTTAATTTATCTCAAATTAATTAATTAAAGAAAATGTCCTATCAACGCATGCCATATTGGTTATGTGGTATTGATAAGTGTTTTTTAATCTTATCATGAATTGATGCCTACCCACATTTACCAACCATTTAATTTATATGGATATGCTAGTTTGATTTAGTTTGTTTGTATGATTTTTTTTTTTGAAGAAATGTGAAACATATAATGAAGTTGAAAGCTTCTGAAACACTCACACAATGCTCCATAAGCTTTCAACATCATTAATGCTCCATAATCTTTCAACATCATGTTCTTAATTGTGAAAATCTACATGCTAAAAATATAATGAACTGTTTTGATGTTTATTATGGATTGATTCCTGTCAACCTTTATCATCCATTTAGTTTATATGGGTGAACTAGTTTAATGTAAATGTACATAATGATGTAAGATGACATTGTTGAATATTTCCTATTAATTTCATTATTAAAAATTTAAAAAGTTAGTGATTTCTATAAAATTAATGCATTTATTGAATGTTTTAGAAAGAAGTGGTGGTGGCCATTGGAGGGCTTCCCCTTGTACTTGTGAATATCCATTGTCTGTAAAACATTTCCTCTTTTTAACACCTCTTGGTTGTCTTTGTCTTTGTTGACCAATCTCCATGGTTGCTCTCACTTACTTTCTACAACCAAGCTAGAATATACCTTTTAACATATAGACTCCAATATGCTTTGAAGTATGTAGACCAAATTGTAGTTAATGAGATGCACATTTGAACTTATTTTCTAGGCACTTCACACCTAGCCACATTGTTTGTTTTTAAAGCCTTCGTCTTTCTACATCCTTGTTTTTCTGCTATTTCCATCACTTTAGCATTAATGTTCACTTTAATTTCCTCAACTCAAATGCACTAAAATGTCCCACCCTTGTGCATGAAAACTTCACAAATAGAAAAATAAGATGTCTTGGTTTACACCTAGCTTACTAGAACTTGCTAAAATTCAATGGAGAAAAGGAAACAAAAATACATAATGCTCATGGACATGTCTTCTTTTTTTTCTCCATGAGTTCAAAGAGAATGTAAATAAAATATTTGGGTATTTTTGAAAGAAAAAATAATATTACCAAATATTTCATTCTTAAGATGATATTGAACAACTCTTGATTAAACTAAAGAACACTCAAAAATAAAATTCCTCAAATAAAAAAAATTGATGCCCAATTATTACAAATGATTAGCCTTTGGGTTACATCAACGATAGCTTGTCCTAAATATAGTTGGAGAAAGACATACCTTCCTTTATATCCAATGAACATATTATTTTAGTAGAACTAATCCTTTCCCCTTTCACCTCATTTGCCTATTGTTCTCCTTTATGATATTACACAACCTGACTACTTAGACAACCAAGCCTCGTCATCATTATACACCATCATGTTGGATGGGAAATGGAGTGGTGATATCATGCACATGGAATGTGATTTCATGTAACCACTAGGTTTATCATCACTCCATGTGCAAAGAAGAAGATGGAGCTCAATTTAACATAGCAATTTGATCCAAGAAATTATTATAATTGATATCCTTCAAAAATTTGCTATACTAATTAAGTTTTAACCTTATCAAGTGGACTTAAAATCCTATTTACCTACCTTTGTATTATAATCTAATACTAATTTAATTCGATATTCAACAAGAAAATTGCATCATTTTTAGCACCTAATCCTAAAACCTAAGCATAGGTTAGCCTTAATAGTATTTTCGGTTCCTTGATTTCTCCAAGATCATGGATGAAGGTGACTTGGTACAATACATACAACCAATGAATTTAACATCCAACATGCTACAACATTGTGAATGAAGAATAATATTAGTGCTTGAGTGATGTGGTGATATGATAGCACAATCCTTCCATAATATAAAGGTGGAAATTTAATACTAGCCTAGATCCATCTTAACTTTGGATCTACCAAGCCTCGTTAGGGGTCAAATATCTTGAGATGCAAACCTCTCTTAGAGTGAAAATTGATTTGATCCCTATATACACTTGATAGATCGAGAGTTAAGATGGATCCAAGCTAGTTTAATTCCCCCCTTTAAATAGGTTATATTCCACATGAATACCATGGGTTCTCATAAACCTCTAGCTCAAAAACCACTGATAACTTGAACAAGTCAAGTTTACCTTAACTACCCAACAAATAATAATAATAATAATAATAATAATAATAATAGCAATGTAGATTTTTTTTTAGTTTCAAGTTATTTTTATTTTAACATAGGGCTACTTTTATTTTTTATTTTATTTTTACTAAGTCAAAATGTTTACAGCAAATTAAATTACAACATCTCTACCATACTAAGATGGAGAGCGCTCTAAGACTAATCTAATTTGATATTAGCAATAAAATTGCATCATTTTTTAGCACCTAATCCTCAAATTTGAGCAAAGGTTAACCTTAATAGTATTTTTGCTTCCATGATTTCTCCAAGATCACAGATGAATAAGACTTGATACAATACATACAACGAATGAATTTAACATCCAACATGCTACAACATTGTGAAGGGAGAAGAATATGAGTGCTTGAGTGTTAGGTCCCTATAATACTAGTGTAGCCTCCTTATTGTTATTGTTGTGCCCATGTAGGCCCCATATTATTATTTTTGTGACTCATAGAAGCCCACTATTATCATTGTTGTGTCCTCACATTATTATTTTTATGTAGGCTCTGATTATATTATGACCCCTTAGACTCCTATATATACAAATGAGCCCTTGTCATTTGTATCATCTAAGAATTGTTCATTTATGTGATGTAAAGGAGGTTTCCCCCTCAAAGAGGCTATTTTTCAAGTCATTGATCTATATTTTCTTCTGTTTTATGAGCTGGTTGCATAACATTTGGTATCAAAGCTTTGGATTCTAGGGTTCCGCTTCTTCAAACAAGACATCTTGGTATTTTAGCTTCTTCAAACAAGACATTTTGGAGATGTGCTCTATTTAAAGGGGATTCCTGAGGGTGTGGTTATGGTGCCCTAAATCAGATGTTAAAAGGTAGCTCTATGAATTGTTAAATCTTGGTATCAAATTTATAAAATTATATATGGTTATATATTAAGTCTTGGAGGTTGAATGTTGGCTCTCAAAAGGAGTTATTTAAAAATGTTCCAAAATAGAAGATCAAGTCATCTCCTTCATAGATTTAAAATTTTGAATTTAATTCATGCCTTTAAGCAAGTCTGCTCATTTTCTTAAGGCCATGTCACCCCCCCTTGAGATATTAGATTTCCTTTCTATGCATCAATTCTCAAGAAATTTTCAAGCTCTATATTTTCATTTCATCTAAGATATTTGAGGCTACGATTGTTGTGTAGATTAGAGGAAGGAGGCCATGTTTCTGAGAGGAATTTTGGGCTTAATTTGTACATCTTTTAGTGGTGGTTTTGCACTAGTATATAGATATTTATGAGGCATACTAAGGCACAGTTTGAGGACAAATTAGTTTTGTTCAAGGTCAAATTATGAGGCTAATCCAAAGTTATTTGAGGTTGGGTAAATGTTATTTTCAGTGGTATAATTCACATTAGTTCTGAGGCCACTTTATGAGTCAAATTTAGAGTTATTTGACGTTCATTCCAAGTCCTTTTAGATCATTTTTTGGCTCTGTTTTCATAGATTTTTGTAGAAAAATTCAACCTCTTCTTGAGGCATACTTTGGCCTATTCTAAAATATTATTTGAGGCTTACAATAGAGCTTAATGTGACAAAATATAAGGTTATTTTTGAAGTCAAGCTCGGTCAACCCTAAGGTTGTTTTCTGAAGACTAATCCAAGATGATTTTGAGGTCTTTTCGAGGCCTAATTTGAGGCATCCTTAAGGCTATGTTTACTATGATATTAGGGCCACAATAGTCTTGTGAATGGTTATCTATTTCAGACCTGCATTGAAGGTTAAAAGGGGATTATATATGAGTTTTTTCCATTAATTAGGGCCCGATTTGGGAGCATAAAGAAGGGCCCTTGGGATACAAACAAATGGACAATCAAGCCTCCCTTAAGGGCAATTTCATGACTAATTTGCATTAACATATTGAGGCTTATCAAAGATAAAATTGAGGGTAGATTTGAAGTAATCAACAACACTAAAAGGAGTTCAAGCCATCTTGTTGAAGCTTTTTTTGAAAAGGGAGGTTAAGGCATGGCTAGTCCATTGTAGCGGAAATAAAGAGATACAATATTCTCCAAAATTAATCTAAGGTATGAATCCTTTCATTATCAGTACTATTCCTTGAAAAGATTAAAGTCAATGATCAAATTGGAAGCAACATTAAATAAGGGATTCTTGGGTCATTTTCCCTAGTATAGGAGCCCACATTTTATTCTTTTATCTTTTATTTTTAGTGTGGTTGGGTGGTGAAATACGTAGATCAAAGTCTCCTTCAGGCTGGAGCCTGAAAATACTTTATGGTGGCAGGCTGGTGCTAGGGAAATTTGGAGCTTGTAGGGAGTTGGAGCATCCTTTCAGTTTGAGCTAATACAACTAGTGTGTTGGAGCATCCTTCTAGTTGAAGCTAGTAAAATAAGCGTATTAGTGCATCATTTCAGTTGGAGATAATAAAACCATGGGGTTGGAGCCTCCTTCCAGTCATTGTTGGAAAATCTTGGAGGTTGCAGGTTCTTGTTGATGTAATTTTCAAGATATATATTAAAAGTGTTCAATGGTTTATGTCCCAAAAGGGTTTCCACATAAAAATTTATTTTTTATTGTTCATGTGGTGTGTGTTGAAAATTGCAACAAGAAAATTCCTGATTTAATTTTCCCTTGAATTAAATTAGGAGAAAATTGTAATTCCACATCTCATGAAAACTTGTACAAGTTAACTAAGTTAGTTTGACTTAGTTGGTTCAGTTAATTCGAGTTGAGGGTCTAACTTGAGTCATGTAGAGTGTCTCCTACTTTATAGGAGCTCTGGTTGAGTTTATTTTGAGTCCTAATTAATTAATTCAGTTTAATTGAGTTAAAGCGAGTTAAAATAGTTCTAACTATTCGAGGAACTAGAAGGAGGTCTAGCAAGGGGGTGCATCATCATTGTTCAACCAGTTAACTGATAAATCATCCTTAAATAACTCATGCATGAAAGATCTGAGAGTTACCCAATTGAGATTGGAGTTTAAGGGAAGTGTACTATCAGTTTTATAATCATCGAAATTGTACAGGTGGTGCATGAAATCAAAGGAAGGCCTATGATGGATTGTGAAATTCCAATTGAGGATTTACCTAATCAATAGGGGGATAATTCCCAAGGAAACAACGCAAGGAAATAGGAACTTGGGAAAGCCAAATTTTGGTTAAGTATTGACCTAGGCTTGTCTGGGAAGTAATGAGATAGATAGAGATAGTGCACAGGTTACTCTGGCATGAGCAAGGCATTTTAATATTCTCATATTCTCTGACTAATGAAATATATGGATTGAAAGATTTTTAGATGTGGATTTCCCCAAGAAATCATTTTGTAATGTGTTGATTGAATTCTTTCTCTTTTATACTTCATGATTTCGTGATCGTTTAATTGTTTTTGTAGTTAGTAGAGTAGACTCAATTCTATAGTTTTAGCAAATTACAATTAGCAATTTGAATCTACAAGGAATTTCTACATAGTATCAGAGTGGAAATCACAATAAAAGAGATGAATATGAGTTTGACTTTGCAGATGAATCAAATGTGTAGTATCATTCTTCAGGGTCAACAGGATGTCATTCTATGTATTGAGACTTAAGTATTCCCTTGAGGATGACTCTTATTACATAGTTTGGAAGGACATAATGGAGGTAGTGTTGGAATATAATTAACTGAAGGAATTCATAGATCATGATATCCATAAGACTCCAACAATTGAGGATCAAGATTTGGAACACTAGAATAAATGTGTGGCATAGGTGAGGAGGATCATACTAGAAGGAGTTCGAGATCATATTGTCTCAAACCTCCACTAGAAGGAGACTCCATATGCAATGCGGAAATCCTTAACAAACTTGTTTCAAAATAGAAATGACCACAAGAAGTTTCCATTGAAGGAAACACTCCACAAGATCAAGATGGAAAAGGGTGCACAATAGCAAATTAGTTGACCAAGTTCACTGAGTGTTGGGATGAGCTTGGAAGTGTTGGTGTTACAGTTGTTGAAGATGATCTGGTCAACCTAGAACTCCTATGCCTTCCCAAGAGGTTGCATAGCTACCACGATTCAATGAATGGGAGGGAGAAGCTACTAGAGTGGGAGCGATTATGGTTCGACATGGTGCAAGAAGAGATAAAGCAGAACATTAGAGATGGAACGTCATCCAAGTGTGATGAGGAGGAGAATTGTGCTTTGGATGGAAAGGAAAAGAGAGGGAAAGGGAAGATATCCCATTCCAAATCAGATTCTATTTAGGTGAGCAAGAAGAATGACTTGTTGAAGATTAAATGTTTTCACTGTCATGAGCTAGGACACTATGCCACAAAGTGTTCGCACAAGAAGGTTGGCAAGAAGCCCTGAAGAGAAGCGGTAGGTAAAGCCCTTGCTTCACAATTCGAGTTGGATTTCACCCTCATTACATGCATTGTGACATCAGTGATGGTTTGTGTGTGGTATCTGGATAGTGGAGACTCATTTCATATGACTCGAAACAAAGGGTTTTTCAACGAATTGGAGGAGAAGGACCTCTAGATGCACATAGATATGGGTGAAGATGAATGATATAGCACGACCTACATCGGTACTATTACTTTTCAGAGGGAGTCTGGTTCTCCTCTCACATTAAAAGATGTCATGTATGTTTTGGGTCTAAAGAAGAATTTAGTTTCCATTTCTATGTTGGAAGACCATGGCTACGATGTGATATTTAGAAAAGGAAAGATTTTCCTTCCTCACATAGCCACGGGACAAGTGAAGAAGATTGAGATTCGGGTGAAGGATCTCTACAAATTGGATTCCTTGAGCAAGAAAGCAGAGAAGGTGTAGAGTTGAGACATTGATGAGTTATGGCACAAAATATTAGGCCATCTACACCATGGAGCTTTGAACATCATGGAACAAATTTCTACAGGACTTCCCAAGGGTGCACTAGAGCAACGAGATTGCAAAGGGTGTACATTGGGGAAGTACACCAAAGCCACCTTTCATGATAATGATAGTTGAGCGCATGAGATCCTTGAAAGATTTCACTCATATGTGTGTGGACCATTCTCGAGAGCCTCCATAGCCAAGCACAGGTATTATGTGATATTTGTAGATTATTTCTCATGTAAGTGATAGATATTATTCAAGCAAAATAAAGGTTGGACATTCTCAAATTTTGAGAATTTAAAGAACTTATTGAGAAAGATACAGGTAGGAAAGTGAAGGCTCTCACGAGCGAAAATGGTGGAGAATTTGTGTCAAATGAGTTCAAGAACTTCTATGAATTAGATGGAATTTGATGGGAGTTAATAGCACCCCATAACCCATAGAAAAATAGGGTTTCCAAAAGGAAGAATAGAAGTATTGTGGGAGTTGCATGGTCCATGTTGCATGACCAAGGCATCCCATTGCACTTGAGGGAAAAAGCATGCAACAACGTTGTATATGTGTAGAACAAGAGTCCTCATAAGATTGTCAGGATGAGTACACCAGAAGAAGTTTTCTTAGGTAAGAAACCAGATGTGGTACACTCCAAAATATTTGGTTCATCATTTTACTGTCATGTTTCCAAGGATGCAAGGAAAAAGTTAGAATCGACATCAGAGTTGGCCATATTTATGGGTTACACTGATACACCTCACAACTATCGGGTGTACCTCCCATCTCACAGGACGGCAGTTGTTCATAGAGATGTGAAGCTCGATGAAGAGAAGGCCATCAAACATTCCCTTGAGAAGGAGATTTACTTGCATGGAGTTGAGGAGATTTTAGCTCTAAAGGAAGAACCTCAGGATGTTATGGAGCAGCCACAAGCATAGGAGTAGAGAGTGGAAGAACCCACTCATGAAGAGACACCAACAAATGGAAGGAAGTGCACCAGAGAGGTTGAAATATTGATGCATGATGCTAGAGAGAGTGTAGGAGTACCCACATCATAACGCAGGAAGAGGAATGCTCAAAACACAGAAAGAATTTCCTAATTTAATTTATTGATGCATGATGCTAGAGAGGGTGTAGGAGTACCCACATCATAACACAGGAAGAGGAATGCTCAAAACACAGAAAGAATTTCCTAATTTATTTTTTCCCAAATTAATTAGGGGAAATTCAAATTCTAATTTCATAAAAATACTTGGATGAATTTAACTGAAGTGATATGGGACTTATCATTCAGTTAAATCAGTTAGCTCAAGTAGGAGACACTTGAGTTTTATTTAGTTAATATTGATTGTTAATTTATAGCAATATATTTAAATTAATTTGAGTTATTGTGAGTTTAACTAGTTCTATCTGATTAAGAACTAGTGGAGGAACAAATAGTGGGGTGCATCAACTAGTGATCAGCTAGTTAACTCATCAATTAGCCTAGAATAATTGATGCATGTAGATAACTCGAGTTACCCAATTGAGATTGGAGTTAAAGGGAAATGTACTATTAGTTGTATAATTATCTGAATTGTACAATTGGTGCATGGAGTCAGAGGAAGAGCATAAATGAACTGTGTAATCCAATGGAGGAAAATTCCTATTAAATAGGGGCCTAATTCTTCATTAAATAATGCAAGGAAGTAGGATATGGGAAGGCTAGGAAATTGGTTAATTATTGGCCAAGGCTTGTCTAGGAAGCAGTGAGACAAATAGAGATAGTGCAGAGATTGCTCAAGCTTGAGCAAAGCATTGTAATCTTCTCATATTTTGACTAATGCAATATACAGATAGGAGGGGGTTTTTGAGCTATGGCTTTCCCCTTGAAATCATTTTGTAATGTATGGATTGAATTATTTCTCTTGTATGCTTCATGATTTTGTAATCATTTAATTTTTTTTGTAGTTGGTAGAGTAGATTCAAGTCTATTGTTCTAGTAAATTAAAATTAGCAGTTTGAATCTACAAGGAATTTCTACATGGTATCAGAGCCGAAATCACAATAGAGAGAATAATTTGAAGTTTTATTTTCAGGTGAATCGAATTTGCAGTATCATTATTCAGAACTAGCAGAATGTCATTCTATGGATTGGGACTCAAACATGCCCTTGAGGGAAGCTCGAATTACATTTCTTGGCAAGACAGGATGGAGGCATTGTTGGAAGATAACTAGATGAAGGAATTCATAGATCATGATATCCCGAAGCCTCCAACATATGATGCTAAAGATGTAGTAGAGTGGAAGAAGTGTGTGGAAAAAGCAAGGAGGATCATATTAGAGGGAGTTTGAGATCATATTGTCTCGAATATCCATGGGAAAGAGACTCCATATGCAATGTGGCAAGCCTTGATAAACTTGTTTCAGAACAACAGTGACCACATGAAGTTAACAATGAAGGACAAGACTCGGAAGATCAATATGGAAAAGTACAAAATAATAGCACAGTACCTGAAGACGTTCACCCAATGTCAAGATGAACTTGGGAGCATTGGTATTACAATTGCTGAAGATGATATCGTGAGTCTATCCCTTCTATGCCTTCCCAAGAGTTGGCACAACTACCACGATTTGGTAAATGGGAGGGAGAATCTATCCAATTGGGAGCTCCTTTGGTCATATTTGGTGTAAGAGGATTTTAGTTGGAACAATAGAGATGGGGCCTCATCCAAAGCATTAGATGAGGAGAATTGTGCCTTGGACAGAAAAACACATAAAAGGAAATGGAATAAATCCTAATCAAAAGGAGAATCAGGTCAAGGGGGTAAGAAAAAAGACTTGTCAAAAATAAAATGTTTTCATTGTCATGAATTGGGACACTATGCCATGAAGTGTCCACACCAGAAGGCGAATAAGAATCCCTTAGGAGGAGCGGGAAGTGAAGATTTGGCTTCATAATTTGAACTTGATTTCACCCTCATAGCCTGTATGGTGAGCACAGTGATGGTTAGTGTATGGTATATGGATAGTGGATCCTCTTCCATATGACGAGCAACTGAGAATTCTTCAGTGACTTGGAGGAGAACGACCTCCATATGCACATCAAGATGGAAAGTGATGGAAGGTATAACGTGACCGGAATCAGTACAATTACATTTTAGATGGAGTCAAACACCCGTCTCACATTAAAATATGTCATGTATATTGCAAGTCTGAAGAAGAATCTCATTGTTGGGTTGTGTTATATTGTTTCCACAACTAGCCCACATAGTTAATCGAGGGGTTATAAGGGGGGTAGAGCCCCCCGTTCGTTGCGTCGATTGTGTAGGAGGGGGGTCACAGGGGGTTTGAGGGGTGCAGGTAACCCCAATCTATGGGGTCTAGGGCAACGCCTCAGAAAATTTTGGTTTTGGAACCTATGTTAGGTTGGGTGGACCCACATATGGTTTTTTGCATGATTTTCACACATATTTTTGGACGCGATGGTTTTCGGTCCATGGTATTGGATGCTTTAGCATGTATAAATATGTATTATAACATTGAAAGAAACATAATGAAAACTCAAGCTGGTAGTCCCGGTTTTGGGATCCAGTGGGAAAATCTCTGTGTATATGTGTTTTATGTGTTATGCTCTCGCATTGTTTATTTTCTGTGTTTTAGAATTCGTATGCAGGTAATTTCTATATGGGGTTAAAACCTACATTTGGTATTGGAACTGTTTTGGCTTCAAGGGGACGCCTTTGTTGTTGAGGGGTTTCACTCGAGCCTATGGTAGACCCTGTTTAGTGGGAGATCTGCGAGATCGATTCTAGTGGTGAAAGAAGATGGCGAGCAGTGGAAGGATAGAGATTGAGAAATTTAATGCTCAGAGTTTTGAGTTGTGGAAACTCAAGATGGAGGATTTGTTGGTGGATAAAGATTAGTGGATCATGTTAGATCTGGGTACTAAACCAAGGAGAGTGTCTCATGAAGAATGGAAGAAGTTGGATCGAAAGGCAAAGAGCACAATACGATTGTGTGCCTCAGATTCAGTATTGCTGAATGTATCAGGGGAAGCTACGGAAAAGGCTTTGTGAGACAAGTTAGGGACTTTCTACCAATCTAAGTCTCTGGTGAATAAACTATTCCTATGGAAAGAGCTGTATAACCTAAGGATGAAAGATGGAAACTTGATGACAGAGCATCTGAATGTGTTTAATACTGTGGTAAGTCAGTTATCATCTATTGATATCAAAATTTCAGATGAAGATAAGTGCATTAGTTTGTTGTGTTCTCTACCAGATTTGTGGGATAGTCTGGTTATTGCAATAGGTAGCAATGCAACTGCACTGCAGTTTGATGAAATAGTCTCATTCTTGCTGACGAAGGATATGAGACGGAAAAATATGGAGAGCCAGAATGGTGATGCCTTGTCTGTACGAGGACGGTCCTAGAACAGAAACAAAATTAAGTCATCGAGTGGGAGATCTAAATCTCTAGGAAAACTTGTAAAGGTGGTGTGCTGGAAATGCAGAAAGGAAGGGCACCACAAAAGGGATTGTAAATCTAAAGCTCTTGATAAAGGAAAGGGATTTGATGATGCTCCTTCTGCAGAGGCGAAAACCACCTCAGATGAAGGTGGGGATGTGTACTTGGCTTCTTCAAGTACACATGTAGATCATGAGGCATGGTTGATTAACTTAGGTGCATTCTTTCACTTCACTCCCCATAGAGAGTGGTTTTGTGAGTATGAGAAAGATGAAGGTGGTGATGTCTTCTTGGGGGATGAGACGAAGGCTAGAATCATTGGTCACATAATAGTAAAGTTGAAGTTGCAAGGTGGAAGGGTTAGAACACTTCCGAGCGTTCTGCACATTCCTCTATTAGACAGAAATATGATTTTTGTAAGCAAGCTGGATGATGCAGGCATAAAAATAGTGTTCAAGAAGGATACCTGCAAAATGGTTTGGGGAGCACTGGTATTGATGCGGGGAGTTCAGATTGGAACTTTGTACAAGCTGCAAGGTAGCACTGTTATTGATGGGTGCAATAGTTCTGTGGTTCCTGAAAGTGGAGCGGAAAATGTAATGGTCTCTAGAGAGAAGACCATGTTGTGGCCTTCAAATACTTCATGGTAAAAGTATGGTAGAAGGTATGAGTAATAGCTCTCTAGATTTTGATTTCTGTGAAAGTTATGTATATGGGAAGCAGAATCGGGTGAGTTTCCCCTCTGGTGGTAAGAGGGTGAAACATATATTAGAGCTTATGCATAGTGATGTGTTTGGACCTGTGAAGGTTCCATCACTGGGTAAGTATGTGTACTATGTATCATTTATAGATGACTTCTCAAGGAATACATGGATATATTTCCTTAAGAAGAAATCTAAAGTCTTTGACAGGTTTAAAGGCTCCAGTGGAAAACCAGACCGAGAAGAAGATAAAGGTGTTGAGGACAGATAACAATGGAGAGTTTTGTAGCAAGGAATTTGAAGAATTTTGTAAGAAGTGTGGTATAACATGGTAGAAGACTACTCCATATACACCTCAACAAAATGGAGTTGCAGAAAGAATGAACAAGACGTTGATGGAAAGGGCAAGAAGCATGCTCAGTGGTGTTGGGTTAGGACAGGAATTCTGGGCAGAGGTGGTGGAGACAGCATGTTACCTGGTCAACAAATCTCCTTCAACAACATTGGAGGATAAAACTCCACTAGAGGTATGGACTGGTAATAAACCCTCTCTTTCACATTTGAGGGTATTTGGATATGATTCATATGTACATGTTCCAAAGGAGAAACGAACCAAGTTGGATAGTAAATCTGAAAAGTGCATCTTTATTGGGTATAAGGATGGTTTAAAGGGTTATAAGCTTTGGAACCTAGTAACAAGGAAGGTTGTGTACAACCAAGATGTGGTTTTTAGAGAGGTGAAAGATGTTATTAAACATGAAGTCCAACCAAAGGAAAATGAGAAGGTAGAGTTTGAGCTAAAGGAGGAAGAATCAGACTCTACAGCAGAGGAGGAATGAGAAGATGAAGAGCCACAAACTCCAGGTGTGAGAAGATCAGTTCAAGAAAGAAGGCAACCAGAAAGGTATAGTCCATCCACTTTCTGTTCAAATTTTGCTTCATCTATTACTGATGATGATCCCAGAACTGTGAAGGAAGCAGTAGATTTAGAGGATGGAAAACTCTGGAAAAAGGACATGGTTGATGAAATGGCATCTTTGCACAAAAATGAGGCTTGGGATCTGGTGTAGTTGCTGGCTGGAAGGAAACCCATTGGCAGCAAATGGGTATTCAAGAAGAAGACAAATGCAGAAGGAAAGGTGGAGAAATACAAATCTTGGTTGGTAACAAAAGGTTATTCCTAGGTGGTGGCAATTGATTTTGGTGATATTTTTTCTCCTATTTCCAAGGTAACTTCTATTAGATTTCTTTTATCTGTTGCTGCTTCTTTTGATTTTGAGGTAGAACAGATGGATGTGAAGACAACATTTCTTCACAGGGATCTGGAAGAGGAAATCTACATGAAGCAACCTGAAGGCTTTGTAGTGAAGGGTAAGAAAGAACTGGTATGCAAGTTAAAGAAGTCTCTATATGGGTTAAAACAGTCTCCAAGGATGTGGTATCAGAAATTTGATACATTTATATGGGGACTTGGCTTTACCAGAAGAAAAGAATATCACTGTGTATATTCTAAATTAATTGGTGACTGTGTTATTTATTTTGTCTTGTATGTGGATGATATGTTGTTGGTTGGAAATGACAAAGAAATTATCTAGGATTTGAAGACCCAATTGTCCTCCAAATTCGACATGAAAGATCTTGGTGCTGCAAACTATATTTTGGGCATGGAAATCAAAAGAGATTGGGCAAAGAGGAAGCTCTGGTTAAACTAGAGGAAGTATGTAGAGACAATATTGCAGAGATTTAATATGCAGGATAGTAAACCGGTGAAGGTTCCTATTCATGTAGGTGTAAAGTTATCTGCTAAAAAGTGTCCCAAGACACAAGAAGATGAAGAGGACATGTCCCATGTTCCATATGCAAGTGCAATCGATAGCCTGATGTATGCAATGGTCTATACTAGACCAGACATTGCACATGCAGTGGGAGTATTGAGTAGGTTTATGTCAAAACTAGGAAAGGAGCATTGGATAGTAGTGAAGTGGGTTTTCAGGTATTTGCGTGGCACTAGTGATTATGGTTTGTGCTACCAAGGAAGAACAAGATAGGATAGAGTGTTGGATATTCGTGGCTTTGTTGATGCAGATTGGGCTAGAGATCTGGATCATAGAAGATCTACAAGTGGGTATGTGTTTAACCTATTTGGAGGTGCAATCAGTTGGATGAGTAAGAAACAATCTGTAGTGGCACTATCAACTATAGAGGCAGAATACATGGCAGCCACTCATGCAAGCAAGGAAGCAGTTTGGGGTTAGTACATGGAGCAATAAGGATAGACTGTGATAGCCAAAGTTCAATTTTCTTGGCAAAGAACCCTGCATATCATTTAAAGACAAAGCACATTGATGTTCAGTATCACTTTGTGACGGATATGATAAAAGACAAAAAGGTGTTGCTGGTAAAGGTGGACACTTTGAAGAATACGATAGATGCATTGAAAAAATCTGTGAGCTTTGAGAAGTTCTCTTGGTGTAGAGAAACAATGGCTGTTGTAGGGCTGGATAAATGACTAAGCTCTCGTGTGGCCCCCTGTGGAAAGAAAACAACAAGTGGGAGAATGTTGGGTCTAAGCCCTCATGGATTTGTTTTTGGGCTTTACCCCAAAAGGCCTCATTTTTGTGCAAAGATGCCATTTCATCAACCATGGCCTCTTTCCAGAGTTTTCCATCCTCTGAATCCACTGCTTCCTTCACAGTTTTGGGATCATCATCAGTAACAGACAAAGCAAAATTTGAACAGAAAGCAGATGGACTATACCTTTCTGGCTGCCTTCTTTCTTGAATTGATCTTCTCAGAGCTGGAGTTTGTGGCTCTTCATCTTCTGATTCCTCCTCTGTTGTAGAGTCCGATTCTTCCTCCTTTAGCTCAAACTCTATCTTCTCAGGTTCCTTTGGTTGGACTTCATGTTTATAACATCTTTCACCTCTCTGAACACCACATCTCGGCTATACACAACCTTCCGCGTGACTGGGTTCCAAAGCTTATAACCTTTTAAACCATCCCTATACCCAATAAAGATGCACTTTTCAGATTTACTATCCAACTTGGTTCGTTTCTCCTTTGGAACATGTACATATGCATCACATCCAAATACCCTCAGATGTGAAAGAGAGGGTTTCTTACCAGTCCATACTTCTTGTGGAGTCTTATCCTCCAACGTTGATGAAGGTGACCTGTTGACCAAGTAACATGCAGTATCCACCACCTCTGCCCAGAATTCCTGTCCTAACCCGACACCACTGAGCATGCTTCTTGCCCTTTCCATCAACGTCTTGTTCATTCTTTCTGCGACTCCATTTTGCTGAGGTGTATATGGAGTAGTCTTCTGTCGTGCTATACCACACTTCTTACAGAATTCTTCAAATTCCTTGCTACAAAACTCTCCACCATTATCTGTCCTCAACACCTTTATCTTCTTCTCTGTCTGATTTTCCACCAGAGCCTTAAATTCTTTAAACCTGTCAAAGAATATATCCATGTATTCCTTGAGAAGTCATCTATAAATGATACATAGTACACAGACTTACCCAGTGATGGAACTTTCACATGTCCAAACACATCACTGTGCACAAGCTCTAATATCTGTTTTGCCCTCTTACCACCAGAGGGGAAACTCACCCGATTCTGCTTCCCATATACACAATTTTCATAGAAATCAAAATCCAGAGAGCTATTACTCATACCTTCTACCATACCTTTACCATGAAGTATTCGAAGGCCCTTCTCTCCAATATGTCCAAGCCTTTGATGCCACAACATGGTCTTCTCTCCAGAGACCACTAGATTTTCAGCTCCACTTTCAGGAACCACAGAACTATTGCACCCATCAACAACAGTGCTACCTTGCAGCTTGTACAGAGTTCCAGTCCGAACTCCCCGCATCAATACCAGTGCTCCCTGAACCATCTTGCAGGTATCCTTCTCGAACACTGTTTTTACACTTGCATCATCCAACTTGCTTACAAAAATCAGATTTCTGGCCAATGCAGGAATATGCAGAACACCCGGAAGTGTTCTAACCCTTCCACCTTGCAACTTCAACTTTACTTTTCCGCGACCAATGATTCTAGCCTTCCTATCATCTCCTAAGAGGACATCACCACCATCATATTTCTCATACTCGCAGAACCACTCTCTATGGGGAGTGAAGTGAAAGGATGCACCTGAGTCAATCAACCATGCCTCATGATCTACATGTGTACTTGAAGAAGCCAAGTACACATCCCCACCTTCATCTGAGGTGGTTTTTGCCTCTGCAGAAGGAGCATCATCAGATCCCTTTCCTTTATCAGGAGCTTTAGATTTACAGTCCCTTTTGAAGTGCCCTTCCTTTCCGCATTTCCAGCACACCACCTTTACAGGTTTTCCTGGAGATTTAGATCTCCCACTCGATGACTTATTTTTGTTTCTATTCTGGGACCATCCTCGTACAGACAAGGCATCACCATTCTGGCTCTCCATATTTTTCCATCTCATCTCCTCCGTCAGCAAGGCTGAGACTATTTCATCAAACTACAAAGCAGTTGCATTGCTACCTATTGCAATAACCAGACTATCCCACGAATCTGGTAGAGAACACAACAAACTGATGCACTTATCTTCATCTAAAATTTTAATATCAACAGACGCTAACTGACTTACCATAGTATTAAATGCGTTCAGATGCTCTGTCACCGAGTCTCCATCTTTCATCCTCAGGTTATACAGCTTTTTCCGTAGGAACAGTTTATTCACCAGAGACTTAGATTGGTACAAAGTCCCTAACTTGTCCCACAAAGCCTTTGACGTAGCTTCCCCTGATACATTCAGCAATACTGAAGCTGAGACACACAATCGTATTGTGCTCTTTGCCTTCCGATCCAACTTCTTCCATTCTTCATCGGTCACTCCCGTTGGTTTAGTACCTGGATCTACCGCGATCCACTGATCTTTATCCACCAACAGATCCTCCATCTTGAGTTTCCACAACTCAAAACTCTGACCATTGAACTTCTCGATCTCTATCTTTCCGCTGCTCTCCATCTTCTTTCACCACCAGAATCGATCTCGCAGATCTCCCATTGAACAGGGTCTACCACAGGCCCGAGCGAAACCCCTCAGCAACAAAGGCATCCCCTTGAAGCCAAAACAGCTCTGATACCAAATGTAGGTTTTAACCCCGTACAGAAATTACCTGCATATGAATTCTAAATCACAGAAAAATAAACAATGCGAGAGCATAACACATAAAACACATATACACACAGATTTTCCCCTGGATCCCAAAACCGGGACTACCAGCTTGATTTTTCATTATATTCCTTTCAATGTTACAATACATAGTTATACATGCCGAAGCATCCAATACCATGGACCGAAAACCATAGGTAGGTTCGCCCAACCTAGAGGTTAGTCGTGGAAATAATATAACACAACCCAACAAGCCACTCATGCAAGCAAGGAAGCAGTTTGGGGTTAGTATATGGAGCAATAAGGATAGACTGTGATAGCCAAAGTTCAATTTTCTTGGCAAAGAACCCTGCATATCATTCAAAGACAAAGCACATTGATGTTCAGTATCACTTTGTGATGGATATGATAAAAGACAAAAAGGTGTTGCTGGTAAAGGTGGACACTTTGAAGAATACGGCAGATGCATTAACAAAATCTGTGAGCTTTGAGAAGTTCTCTTGGTGTAGAGAAACAATGGGTGTTGTAGGGCTGGATAAATGACTAAGCTCTCGTGTGGCCCCCTATGGAAAGAAAACAACAAGTGGGAGAATGTTGGGTTGTGTTATATTCTTTCCATGACTAGCCCATGTAGTTAACCGAGGGGTTAGAGGGGGGGCGGAGCTCCCCGTTCGTTGCGCCGATTGCGTAGTGGGGGGGTCACAGGGGGTTTGAGGGGTGCAGGTAACCCCCACTCTATGGGGTCCGGGGTAGCGCCTTGGAAAATTTTGGTTTTGGAACCTCTGTTAGGTTGGATGGACCCACCTATGGTTTTGTGCATTATTTTCACACATGTTTTTTGATGTGATGGTTTTCGGTCCATGGTTTTGGACGCGATGGTTTTCGGTCCATGGTATTGGATGCTTCAGCATGTATAAATATGTATTATAACATTGAAAGGAACGTAATGAAAAATAAATCTGGTTGTCTCGGTTTTGGGATCCAGTGGGAAAATCTCTTTGTATATGTGTTTTATGTGTTTTGCTCTCACATTGTTTATTTTCTGTGTTTTAGAATTCATGTGCAGGTAATTTCTGTATGGGGTTAAAACCTACACTCCTTTTAGTTGCCATTTTGGAAGACCATGGATATGATGTGATATTTAGAAAAGGAAAGGCTTTACTTAGATACATAGCCACAGGACAAGTGAAGTGGATCAGGGTTCGGGTGAAGACCCTCTACAAATTGGATGTAGAAGATTGTGTAGCATTGAGCAGAAAAGTAGAGAAGGTGTAGATCCGAGACACTGGTGAACTATGGCATAAAAGATTTTGCCATTTGCATCATGGCGCTTTGAATATCATGCAACAAAATTCTACATGACTTCCCAAAGGAGCACTAGAGCAATGGGATACATGCAAAGGGTGTACTTTGGGGAAGTATATAAAATCCACCTTCAATGATCAAGACAGTAAAGCGCAAGTAGTCCTCGAAAGAGTTCACTCATATGTGTGTGGACCTTTCTTGATAGCCTCCACTACCAAGCACATGTATTATGTAATATTTGTAGATGATTTCTCACAGAAGTGTTGGATCTTCTTCATGCAGAAGAAATACCAGACATTCTCCAAGTTTGTTGAATTTAAAGCACTTGTTGAGAAAGAGACTAGCAAGAAACCGAAGGCTCTAAGGAGTGATAACGGTGGAGAATATGTGTTAAATGATTTCAATAAATTATATGCAAAAGAAAGCATTAAACGAGAGTTGACACAACCCCATAACCCACAAGAGAATTGGGCGGCTAAGAGAAAGAACAAAAGTATTATGGGAGTTGCACAGGCCATGTTGAATGACCAGATCCTACTGTTGCACTTGTGGGCTGAAGCATGAAACACAGTTGTTTATTTGCAAAACAAGAGTCTTCATTCGATTCCTGACATGATTACACCAATGGAATATTTTTCAAGGAATAAACCATATGTGTCACACTTCAGGATCTTTAGATCATCAATTTACTATCATGTTTCCAAGGACTCAAGGAAAAAGCTACAGCATACAACTGAGTTAGGCATATTTTTGGGGTACACAAAAACACACAACTATCATGTGTACATGCCATCTCCTAGTATGAAATTTGTTATGAGAGATGTAAAATTTGATGAGGAGAAGGTAATGAGGTGTTCTCTTGAGAGGGAGCTTCAGTTGCATTCAGTTGAGGAGCTTTTAGCTCCAAAAGAATAACCTCGGGAAGTTGTGGAGAAACCAAAAGAAGAGGGGCACAGAGTGGAGATATCCACTCATGCAGAGACATCGAGATATGGGAGGAAACACACTAGGGAAGCTGACATATTAGTGCATGATGCTAGAGAGAATGGTGGGAGCACCCACATCACATCATAGGCAGAGGAGGTCACCAGATCAGTACACTAGCTACATGGTTCTAATGAATGAGCTTGTAGATACTAAGCCATCCTCATTTGAGGAAGCATTGTAGCAACTAGTATGGTTTAATGCCATGGTAGAGGAGTATGACTCCACTATTAGAAACAATGTTTGGGAAGTGGTCCCAAGACCAAAGGAAAAGTTAGTTGTAGGATCTAGGTGGATCTACAAGGTGAAGCAAGCAATAGATGGAAGCATCAAGAAACACAAGGCCAGATTTGTGGCTAATGGGTTCTCTAAGGTGGAGGGAATTGAATATGAGGAGACCTTTTCTCCAATAGCAAGGTACTCTTCAATTAGATCAATTCTAGCTCTTGTAGTGTAGATGGGATGGAAGATCCATTAGATGGGCGTGAAGACAACATTCCTCAATGTAGTGATTGAGGAGAAGGTGTACATTAAGAAGCTAGAAGGGTTTTAGACCTTCAATAGAGAGTCACATGTGTGTAGACTCAAGCAAGCATTGTATGGATTGAAACAAGAACCTCGTGCTTGGTACACCAAAGTTATCTCACTAGGTTGGGCTTCACCAAAACTAAAGAAGATGTGAATATTCACCATATTTTTGTTGAAAGTAAATTATTGATTATAGTATTATATGTCAATGATTTAATTTTAACCGGTGATCAGAAGTTGATCAAGTCTTTCAAAGAGGTTTTTGCAAGGGAATGTGAGATGAAGGACACGGGGCTCATGCATTATTTCCTCCGTATGGAAGTATGGCAAGGAGATGAGGAATTTTTTGTCTCTTAGGGCAAGTATGCCAATGACATACTGAAGAAGTTCCACATGGAGAGAAGCAAACCCATGGAGACTCCTCTAGCATGGAATTAGAGGAAGGAAGATGCTACTTCAGGTGAATTAGTGGAGGCTACCATTTACAAGAAGCTTATGGGTTCACTCATGTATTTGGTGAAGACACGACAAGACATGTGTTATGATACTAACCAACTTAGTCAAGTAATGGTTAAGCCAACCAAACTATATTGGAAGGAAAAAAGCATGTGTTAAGAAACCTTAGAGGAACCACTTAGTTGTTCTTTGGTACAGACAGACAAAGGGAGTGAAGTTGCAAGGCTTCACAGATATAGGTTGGGTAGGGAGTCCTTTAGACAGGAAGAGCACATCGAGAGGGATTTTCAATGTTGGGTCAGTAACCATTTCTTGGTACATCAGGAAGCAAAGATCTGTTGCACTCAACTTTGCAGAAGCAGACTACACGGTTGCAAGCCAAGAAACATGTGAGGTTATCTGGATGAGAAAAATCCTTGTTGGGTTATTTGGTCAGATGATGGATCCCACTATGATTTACTATGACAAAAAAAGTTATATCAAACTCTCTAAGAATCCAATTTTTCATTATCGGTCCAAGCATATTGATATCAGTATCACCATCTTCGAGATTGTATGCAGAAGCAGATCATGTTGTTGGAGTACATTCTAACAGAGGAACAAGATGGAGATATTTTGACAAAGGATTTGTCAAAGAGAAAATTTGAGTCCCATAGAGGCAAGATCGAGGTATCATATAATCCCTTTCTTGCTGAGAGGGAGTGTTGAAAATGCAACAAGAATTTCATAATTTAATTTTTCCCAAATTAATTATGAGGAATTCGAATTCTAATTTCATAAAAACTAACTGAAGTGATATGGGACTTATAATTTAGTTAAATTAGTTACTTGAAGTAGGAGAAACTTTCATTGTGTTTAGTTATGAATGATTGCTAATTTCTAGCAATCTATTTCAATTAATTTGATTTATTGTAAGTTTAACTAGTTGTATCTGATTAAGAACTAGTGGAGGATGAAACAGTGGGGTGCATCAACTGGTGATCAACCAGTTAACTCATTAATTAACTCAGAATAATTGATGCATGTAGATAAATCGAGTTACCCAATTGAGATTGGAGCTAAAGGGCAATGTACTATCAGTTGTATAATTATCCAATTTTTACAGGTGGTTCATGCAGTCAGAGGAAGAGTCTAAATGAACTGCACAATCCAATGGAGGAAAAATCCTATTAAATAGGGGCCTAATTCCTCATTGAACAAAGCAAGGAAGTAGGAGCTTGGAATTCTAAGAAATTTGTTAAGTATTGGCCAAGGCCTATCTAGGAAGTAGCGAGATAGATAGAGATAGTGCAAAGATTGCTCAGGATGGAGTAAAGCATTGTAATCTTCTCATATTTTTTTACTAATGCAATATATAGATAAAAGGGGTTTTCTTAGTTGTGGCTTTCCTCATGAAATCATTGTGTAATGTGTTGATTTAATTCTTTCTCTTGTATGCTTCATGATTTCATGATCGTTTAATTGTTTCCGTAGTTGGTAGAGTAGATTCAAGTTTATCGTTTTGGTAAATTACGATTAGTAGTTTGAATCTACAAGGAATTTCTACAAGGAAGTCACCAGATCGATACACTGGCTATGTCGCTCTGATAAGTGACAATGTAGAGACTGGTCCATTGTCATTTGAGGAGTCAGTGCAGAAACCAATATGGGTTGATTCCATGGTAGAGGAGTGTGACTACATTATCAAAAATAATGTTTGTGAAGTTGTCCCAAGATCTCCAAGTGGATCTACAAGGTGACGCAAGAAGCAGATGGGAGTGTCGAGAAACACAAGGAATTTTTTTTTGGCCAAGGGGTTCTCTCAGGTGGAGGGAATTACGAGGAGAAATTTTCTCCAATAGCAAGGTACTCTTCAATCAGATCTATTCTCTCACTTTCAGTGCAGATGGGATGGGAGATACATCAGATGGATGTGAATACAACCTTCCTCAATGGAGTGATTGAGGAAGAGGTGTACATAGATCAACCGAAAGGATTTTAGACCGTCAGCAGAGAGTCGCATGTGTGCAGACTCAAACAAGCATTGTATGGATGGAAACAAGCACTCGTACTTGGTACACTAGGATCAACAACTATTTCACCAGGTTGGGCTTCACCAAAAGTGAATAAAATGCGAACCTTTACCATATTGTTGTTGAACATAAACTATTGATTATAGTATTATATGTTAATGATTTAATTCTAGTAGGTGATGAGAAACTAATTAGATCTTACAAAGAGGAATTGGCAAGAGAATTTGACATGAAATACATGGGGCTCATGCATTATTTCCTTGGTTTGGAAATTTGGAAAGGAGATGGGGAAATGTTTGTCTCTCAGGGCAAGTATGCCAACGAGATACTAAAGAAGTTTCACATGGAGAGAAACAAACCCATGGAGACTCCTCTAGCAAGGAATTGGAGGAAGGAAGATGTTACTTTAGGTGAAGTAGTGGAAGCTACCATTTATAAGAAATTTGTGGGTTCACTCATGTATTTGGTGAAAAAAAAAAAACATGTGTTATGAAATTAATCATATTAGTCAAACAATGGTTAAGCCAACCAAACTTTATTGGAAGGGAAAAAATCATGTGTTGAGATACCTGAGGGATACCACTCAATTTTTTTTTTGGTATAAGTGAAGAGAGGGAGTGAAGCTGCAAGGATTCACATATTCAGATTGGGCAGGAAAGTGCATTAGATAGGAAGAGCATATCAGGGGGAATCTTCAGCATCAGGTCAACAACAGTTTCCTGGTACAACATGAAGAAGAGATGAGTTTCACTTAGTTCAGCAGAAGCAAAGTACATGGCTATTAGTTGAGCAACTTGTGAGGCTACTTGGATGACGAAGATCCTTGTTGGGCTATTTGGTCAGTAGATGGATCCTACAGTGCATTACTATGACAATCAGAGTTGTATCAAACTCTCTGAGAATCCAGTTTCTCATTACTGGTCCAAGCATATCGACATCCTGTACCACCATATACGAGATTGTGTGCAAAGGAAAATCATTAAGCATGGCTAGTTCATAGTAGCAGAAATAAGGAGATATAGTCTTCTCTAAAATTAATCTAAGGTTTGAATCCTTTCATTATTAGTACTTTCCTTTGAAAAGATTAAAGTGAATGATGAAATTGCCAGCAACATTCAATAAGGGATTCTTGGGTCATTGTCCCTAGAATAGGAGCCCACATTTTATTCTTTTATCTATTATTTTTAGGGTGTTTGGGTGGTGAAATACGTATATTGAAGTCTCCTTCAGGTTGGAGCCTAAAAATACTTTAGGGTGGAAGGGTGATGCTAGGGAAAATTGGAGCTTGTAGGGTGTTGGAGAATCCTTCTAGTTGGAGCTAGTAAAAGAAGAGTATTGGTGCATCATTTCAATTGGAGATAATAAAACCATGGGGTTGGAGGCTCCTTCCATTCATTATCAGAAAATATTGGAAGTTGGAGGTTCTTGTTGATGTAATTTTCAAGACATTTATTAAAAGTGCTCGACGGGTTTATGTCCCAGAAGGATTTCCACCTAAAAGTTTCTTTTTTATTGTTCATGTGGTGTGTGTTGAAAATTGCAACAAGAAAGATCTTGATTTAATTCTCCATTGAATTAAGTTAGGAGAAAATTGTAATTCCACATCTCATGACAACTTGTATAAGTTAACTAAGTTAGTTTGACTTAGTTTGTTCATTTAACTAGAGTTGAGGGTCTAAATTGAGTCATGTAAATTATATCCTACTTTGTAGGAGCCCTAGTTGAGTTTATTTTGAGTTGTAATTAGTTAATTCAGTTTAACTGAGTTAAAGTCAGTTAAACTAGTTCTAACTGTTGGAGGAACTAGTATGGGGTCTAATTGTGGGGTGCATCATCACTGTTCAACTAGTTGACTAATAAATCAACCATAAATAACTCATGCATGCAAGATTTGAGAGTTACCGAGTTGAGATTGGAGTTTAATGGAAGTGTAATATTAGTTGTATAATCATCTAAATTGTACAGGTGGTGCATGCAATCAGAGGAAGACCTATTATGGATTGCACAATTCCAATTGAGTATTTCCCTAATTAATAGGGGACTAATTCCAAAGGAAACAACACAAGGAAATAGGGACTTGGGCTAGCCAAAATTTGGTTAAATATTGGCCTAGGTTTGTCTAGGAAGCAATGCGACAGATAGAGATATTGTAGAGGTTGCTAAGGCATGAGCAAAGCATTGTGATATTCTCATATTTTCTAACTAAATAAATAGAAATATAGAAAGAGTTTTTAGTTATGTCTTTCCCTAGGAAATCATTGTGTAATGTGTTGAATGAATTCTTTCTGTTTTATGCTTCATGATTTCGTGATCTTTTAATTGTTTCCGTAGTTGGTAGTGTAGATTCAAGTCTATTGTTTTAGAAAATTCCAATTAGCTGTTTGAATCTACAAGGAATTTCTACAGTGTGTTGTGTTGCTGATTATCTTATTTTATCTATGGAATTGATATTTAATGATGTGAAAGAAATTAATATTAAGTGCAATATTGATTCACCTTGCCCTCAATATTTCCAAAAATTTGTATAAGAGCAGGTTCCTTTGCAAGTAGTCTAACCACTAAAAGGGATATTATGGATTTCACCAAGAATGGAACTCTATTTTTTTATGGATAGAGTTATACATTTTGGAGTAGAAGAATGAAAGCATATGTACAAGCACAAGGATTTGATGTATGACACTCCATAGTAAGTGGGTACATTGAACCTCCTAATCCTCCAACAAATGATATTAGTAAGAAGCTTTATGAAAGTGACAAAAAATCCAAGAATATTATTTTCAATGGCGTAGTAGGTTCAATTTATGTTAAAGTAATGCATTTCAAATCTCCAAAATAGGTTTGGGACAAGATTCAAAGAATATATGAAGGATATCAGAAAGTCAAAGAGGCCAATCTTCAAAACTTTACAACATAATTTGAGCAACTAATAATGTTCGAAGAAAAAAATATTCCGTGTAATTCCTTTATGTAGATGAAATAATAAACTCTTTGCAAGTATTGGGAGAACCAATGGAGAACAAATAAATTGTTCAAAAGGTTCTAAGATCTCTTCCGATGAGATTTAATTTTAAGGTCTTAGTTCTAGTTAGGAAGACTATATCTTGCCACATTAAACATGGATGAGATGCATGGTATGCTTATAGCTTACGAAATGAGAACAAAACAATAAAATCCATATAAAAGAGAAGTAGGTTTCAAGGCATCAAAGAATACAAGGAAGAACAAGTAGTAATCAAAATGTAGCTCCAATTGTAGATGTAGCAATATTTCTAATGAAGAAGTAACTAACTTTGTGAGGAAGCAAAAGAAAGGAATTAGAAAGTACAAAGGTAAAATTCCTTTGAAATGTTTTAATTGTGGTGAAATTGGTCATTTTACTTTAAAATGTCCTTATAAAAGATGTTTAGATAGTGATGAAGAAGAAGAAGCTCCTAAGAAGGAAAATAAAAATAGAAAAGAGACAAGAAACATAGTAAAAGAAAAATCTTCAAGAAAAGTTTCTACTCAAAAGAAGACAACTCTTCATCTAATGAGGAAAGAAAAAGTGATGGTGACCTAGAAAGGTTTATATTCTTGGAAATATGGAATCAAGAGGAAAAAGTCACGGGAGTAGTAGATCTTGAAATAGAATTGGTCAGTGCTTTAAAATATCTAAAATTAAAAAGGAATAAAGTCAAGGAATTGGAGAAAGAGCTAAGTGAACTAAAAGAGCATTATAATAACTTCACCAAAGAATTTGAATAATTAGAGAAGAACATCATCAATCTGAAAGCCCGGTTAGAGGAAGCTAAAGTAATTGAAGAAACATTCAAAAACTAGTTGGAAGAAAATGCTAAATTGAAGGAAAGTTTGGAAGCTGAGACTATGTTAATAAGAAAGGAAGTTAAAAAGAAAAAGGTCCAACATAATTTTGTAAACAACACTAAAATGTTGGATGAAATTATCAGTAGTCAAAATTCATGTGACTAGAGAATTGGGTTAGGATACAAGCCAACCTTTGTTGAGAAGGGTTCAAGCTCCATGACGATAGAAGAAAAGTGGAAAAAATAGTTATGAAGGTGTCATCAAGGGTCCTATCAAGAAGGTCGAAAAAAAGAGTTATGCAGGTGTCATCAAGGGTCCTATCAAGAAGGAGGAATGTAGCCTTCAAAAGAGAATATTCAACCAGTAAAGTTTCATGATCAGTCAATCAAGAGATTATGCAATCAACAACCAATAGTGAATAAAAATCAAGAAGAAGGATTTTGGAGAACTACACTACCTAAAGGATTTCCCCCATTCAGGTACCATAATATATTTCTTGGTTATTGTTTTTCATGCACTAACTTTGGGCATAAGGATAAGGATTGAAAAGTTAATGAAAATGGTGATTATCAAAGTCATTATCAAAACCCTAGAAGCAAGTTTGCAAGAACACAAGGCAAATATCGAAATGGATTCATCAAGAAAAAGTATATGTCAATTATTGCATCATTCAAGTACAACATTGACTGTTACATATGCCATAACTATGGACATATAGGTCATGGTTGTAGAATAAATATGAAGTGTTCCACGAGGGAAAACATTGATATCATTACAAGAAGGTTTGAAGCAGATTGTAAAAGCAAGAGGAACAAGTAAACAAAGAAACCCCAAAGGTCATGCTCACTGGATTTGTAAAGTTGCAAGACCATGATGAATCTATAGGTATGAATAAAGATGTCAAGATTTAGAATGATCTTGTAGCAAAGTAGGTTGATATATCATCTTAAGCAATCTAGCTTGAAGACTCCCAATATTGTGAATGTTGAAGAGGGGGAGTCTATGTAGCAATGATTACAAAGTTACAGATCTATCCTTCGAGAAGTCAGTTTCACAATGGTTTGATTCATTTTCATTGATGTCATAATCTGTTATTAGAGGAAATCCTCTTTGGAATCAGTAAAGGAAAGAAAACAAGTCTTCAATGATTTTAATATACATCAGTGAATTTAATTAATTGGAAGTTCCAATAGACAAGAATCTGTAGCATACAAGGGGAGAAAGGCATATTGTAGGAAGATAGAGATAGATATTTCATGAGAGGGAGTTACCCTTTTCCATTGATGTCAAAGGGGGAGATAAATGAGGATAGAAGATAAGAAGCATGGAGACAGGGGGAGTAGTGATCGTAGGGGGATTCAATGTGTTGCCATCAACGCCAAAGGGGGAGATTGTTGGAAATTGGTTGTCAATGATGTCAACCCAAGTACCAGTTAGAATAATCCTGACATTTGTTGAGGTAAATGGATGGGAAGATCAATGAATTTTCTAATGAGACAATCATCAGCTAATAGTACTTGTCATGCCCTTTTATCGGTAGATGACATGCCTAATGGTTCCTCTTGGTTGAGGAGATATGATCTCTGAAGGTTGAATATGTGAGGGTGTGGTTATGGTGACCCAAATGAGATGCTAAAAGGAATATCTCTGAATTGTTAAACCTTAGCATAAAAATTTATAAAATTATATTATGGTTATATCTTAAGTCTTGGGGGTTGAGTGCTGACCCTCAAAAGGAGTTTTGTTATTTAAAAAATGTTTTAAAATGGAAGATGCAGTTGGCTTCTTCATAGATTCAAATTTTTTAATTTAATTTGTGTCATTAAGCCAATTGGCTTGGTTTTTTAAGGCCATGTCATCCCCCACTTGAGACCCCACTCCTATGTGTATTTAAAGGGAATTTGGATGCCTTTCTATGCATCAATTCTCAAGAAATTTTCAAGATTTATCTTGTGATTTCTCTGAGATATAATAAGCTAGGATTGTCACACAAATCAGAGGAAGGAGGTCGAGTTTCTAAGAGGGATTTTAGGCTTAAAAACTATATCTTTCAATGGTGGTTTTCATTGGGACAAAGATCTTTCTGAGGCAAACTGAGGCATGGTCTAAGGAAAATATTGTTGTGTTAAAGGTCAATTTCTGAGGCTAATTCAGTGTTGTTTGAGGTTGGGTAAACGGTTTGTTATGAGGTCTAATTCACATCAGTTCTAAGGCCTAACTTCACCCCCCTCCTAAGGCCACTTTCTGACTCATATCTTGAGTTATCTGAGGATAATCTTTATTCCCATTAGAGAATATCTTCAGGCTTGTTTTGATGGTTTTCTGTAACAAACTTCAAACTCTTCCTAAGGCAGTCTTTGACCTATTCTAAAGGATTATTTTAGGCCTACAATAGAGCTTAATCTGTCCAAATCTGAGAATAGTTTTGAAGTCAAGCTTAGTCATCCCTAAAGTTTTTTTTTGAAGACTAATCTGAGTTGAATTTGAGGTATTTAAGGGGCCTAATTTAAGGCATCCTTAAGGTTGTGTTTGTTGTGATATTAGGGCCAATATAGTAGACCTCTGAATGATTATCTATTTTAGAAATGCATTGAAGGTTAAAAAGAGATCATGTCCAAGTTTTGGCCATTGATTAGGGCCTGTGTTGGGAGTAGAAAGAAGGGATATTGGGCTGCAAACAAATGGATAAATTAAGCGTCTCTTAAGAGCAAATTTATGGCTAATTTTGGTCAACATATTGAGGCTTACCAAAGATAGAATTGATGACAAATTTGAAGCAATCAACAACGTTAAAATGAGGTCATGCCATCTTTTTGAAGCATGTTCTAAAAAGGAAGATTAAATCCTACTTTGTCCATTGTAGTATAAATAAAGAGGTATAGTCTACTCCAAAATTAATCTGAGGTACGAGTCCTTTCATTATTAGTACTATTCATTGCAAATATTAAAGTGTAGGATCAAATATCTAGCAACATTTAATAAGGGAGTCTTGAAGATTGTTTGGAACATCATTGTATTCATTTTGTGATTTGAGTATCAATATAAAGAGAAATAAGGGTTCATTTGTATATCATTGTAAGTAGGTCATTTTCCTTGGTACAAGATCCCACATGTTATTCTTCTAACTTTTCTTTTTTGGGTGTTTAGGTGGTGCAAGGTGGAGATCTAAGTCTCCTTTAGGTTGGAGCCTAAAAATACCTCAAGGTGGAAGGGTGGTGCTATGGAAATTTGGAGCTTGTAGGGTGTTGTAACATCCTTTTAGTTGAAGCTAATAAAACTAGGGTGTTGGAGCACTCTTCCAGTTGGAGCTAGAGAAAGCAGGGTGTTGGTGGATACTTTCAGTTGGAGCTAATAGAACCAGGCGGTTGGAACCTAC
This sequence comes from Pinus tabuliformis, assembly GCA_031772625.1. Lineage (NCBI taxonomy): Eukaryota > Viridiplantae > Streptophyta > Pinopsida > Pinales > Pinaceae > Pinus > Pinus tabuliformis. The sequence continues at coordinate 627,471,736 of CM062808.1, read as the reverse complement.
TTCTAGTGGTTTCTCGAAAATCTTAGAAGTTGGAGCTTCTTGTTGATGCAATTGTCATGACATATATTAAAAGTGTTCAATGGTTTTTCTCTCGGAAGGTTTTCCACCTAAAATGTTCTTGTGTATTGTTCATATCATGTGACGTGTTGTTTATTATCTTATTTTATTTGTGGAATTGATATTTAATTCTCTGAAAGAAATTAATGTTAAGTGAAATACTAATTCACCTACCCCCTCTTAGTATCTCCAACAGGTATCACCACTCCATCACCCATTTGGTGTAATGGTGGATAAAGGTAATGAATCCTGGTTATAGTCCAAGCACGTGGCTTGCATCATATCATGAAGGGATGTAATGGAAAAAGGAGGGGAGAGGGAAAATATGATTCTCTACTAAAGCATTATGTTCACTAAATATAGAGGGAGGCCTTGCCTGACTTCACTAGCTATGGGGTAAGCTATCCTCAACACAACTCAAAGGTTGTTCACCAGCCATCAATGGGCATCAATTTCTCATTCTATTCCATCTTCTTTTGAGTGTACTTTAGTTGATTCAAGTGGACTTCAAATGCATCTTAACATTACATATTTGGTAACACTACTTTTGCTTGTAAAAAGGCCCAAATATTTTATTTACATTTCAAATATTTTATTTATATTATCTTTGAAGACATGGCCAAAAACTAAGAAGAGATACTTGTGGAAATTATATTCTCATGTTTATTCACTTCTATAGATTTTGACATGTCAAAAATCTAAGTGCACATGGACATATCTTAATACTCCATCATGTCAGAGAGTCACTAAATTGCATTTGAGTTGAGAATATTGAAATAATTGTAAAGTGATGAATAGTTCCAAAGTACTTCAAATGAATCTTAACATTACATATTTGATAACACTACTTTTGCTTGTAAAAACGCCCAAATATTTTATTTATATTATCTTTGAAGACATGGAAAAAAACTAAGAAGAGATACATGTGGAAATTATATTCTCATGTTTATTCACCTCTATAGATTTTGACATGTCAAAAAGCTAAGTGCACATGGACATATCTTAATACTCCATCATGCCAGAGAGTCACTGAATTGCATTTGAGTCTAGAATATTAAAGTAAACATTGATGTTAAAGTAGTGAAAATAATTGTAAAATGATGAATAATTCCTATCTTCTAGATGTTGTAAAGTAATGAATAATCCCTATCTTCTAGATGTCAAAAAGAAAAGACTTTAAAAGCAAACAAAGTAATTAGGTATGACATACCTAATAAAAACTAGCAATTAAGTTAAATATAAGTTTAAATATTCACTCTCTAAACCACATATTTTTGAGATGTAATAAAAGACTATATATTAAGAATTACATATATCACTTAACTATAAAAAAACAAAAAACCATAACCATAGAAAGTCATCAACAAAAACATAAGTGACAAAAACAAAGATGGAAGTGGCAAAAGATTATAAAAGCAAAACTTGTCCATCTAAGAGGGAAACCACCAACAACCACTATCACCACCTTACAATGTACAAAAAAAAAATCCCACCATCACAACTTGACAATAGGCATGGATAAATTAAAAAAAAATGCTGACCGACCACTGCCATTTCCCGCATATATCAATTATATATTTAAAAATAAAAAGAAATATTTCAAACCTTCTTGTAGTACAACATGAGGAAATTTGAGAATGAATAATAGAATCTTTCCTAAAGTAGAACATACGCTAGGCGCGATCATCTCACATAAGGTTGTGCGACCACGTCCACATCAACAAAATAAAAACCACTCTGGAAACAAACTTTGATAAATGAAAGCTGTTTAAGTTGTACGAGGCCACGGACATTAATCTTGAAAACAATGCAATTGTCTATAACGCGACTTTTTGAAAGCCTTTCCGGCGGTTTTTTCCGATGAAAATCCGGCAGCAATTTATTGGAATCGCAAGTTTGATAGCTAGTTTCTGCACAATCAAAGCGTCCCAGGGGTTTTTCAGGGTGCTGAATCCGAATATGTAGTTAAAAAACCATTTTAACTGCAACAAATCATGATTTTATCTCAATTTCTTCCGCCGGATTCCGTCACCGGAATCTCAAAAAGTCGCATTATAGACAACTCCGAAAACAATTGCGAGTCGATGTGACTATCATGCTCACTCAAATAAACAGTTCTCAAGGGCGAATGAGAATCATGGTTACGTAAATTTTTGAGAAAGTCGCATAAATGTTATTATTTTAAATGGAGTTGTTTTTAGTGTGATTTTTTTGATTTTTTGGAGTTGGAATCCCGTAAAAAATTTTGAGGTAAAATCTTGATTTATATTATTTAAACTGGTTTTGATTTTTTGACTCTATGTGGATTCATCACCCTGAAAAATCCCTTAGAACACTACACCAAAAAAACTTCCAAAAAGATAATTCGATTTTAATTTAAAGTAATAATAAAAGAAGATGTATTTAGTGCAACATTTTGGATTTTCCAGCTGAAAAAATTGAGGTAAAATCTTGATTTGTGTTATTTAAACTGGTTTTTTGACTGTATATGTAAATTTAGCACCCTGAAAAATCCTAGGACACTTCAATTATGCAAGAGTTACCCATAAAATTTCTAATTTCAATATATTCCTACTAGATTTTAGAGAAATTTCATCAAAAAAAACTTACTAGAAAAACTTCTAAAAATTCATAATAAACACAATGCTAAAATAAAATATATATTTATATAAACACAATGCTAAAATAAAATATATATTTATATAAAACAATAGACACCCACAAATATTAATGTTGATATCATTAATTTAACCCTCGTTTTCAATCTTGTGTGTAAAAAGCACTTGCTTGTAGCAGAAGCCTTTGGACTGTCACTTACGCTATGGATTGGGAGAGATTCCTTACCGTTTCAAGCATTCAGACCTTATGTTTACCTTTATGTTATTGCAACCTAAAACGCGGATTACCGCAAATGCTTGTTCTACAAGATATCGATAAGATGTTTCACATGCTCTCTCATATTATTATTGCAACTCATTTCTGCCGGCATTGTTGCTGAAATCCATAATTATTATTACCACTTATCTCAAGTAATTTGATTACAACAGCCCAACTTTATTATTACTATCCCAAATACATTAATAAATGTTATTATATACCAATAATAAATGTGATTAATATATGAAAGGTTATAATTATTATTATTATAATTATTAATTTATTATTATTTTTAATTAATATTATAATTGTTATTATTAATTAAATTTAATAATATTATGAATTAATAAATATTAATAATAATAATTTTTATTATTATTAATAAATTAATTAAATAATTAATTTATTTTTATTTCATTCATTATCAATTAAATGATTAAATAATTAATTAATTCATTGAAAAATTTATTAAATAAAATTTTCATTAAATAATTAATAAATAATAATAATAATTAACTAATTAATATTATTGTTATTTAATAATAATACTTTATTAATATAAATTTTGTTAATTAAATATTAATACAAATATTGTTAAATATTAAATATAAATATTTAATAATATCAATATGATTAATTAATTAAGAAATTCATTTTTATTTCATTTATTATTAAATAATTCATTCTTTCATTAAATAATTTATTAATTCATTTAAAAATAAAATTCTAAGATAAATATTATAAATCCTTAAATAAACATGGTTGACCATGGTTGATTTTCATAATAAAACAATCTTTGTCACAATGCGACATCCATGTTCAAACATGGTTAAACCCTTAGATTAATAAACCCAAGGGACTAATAAACTCAAGAGATTATGAACCCAATCGAATAATATTAAACCCAAGGGACTAATATTATAAACCCAAAGATAAATATTATAAATACTCAAATAAATATGGTTGACTGTGGTTGATTTCCATATTGAGGCAATCGTTGACACATTGTGACGTTGGACTATAGTTGACAATGCTTAACCATGGTTGATTTTCATATCAAGACAATCTTTGTAAGAATGTGGCGTTTGACCATGGTTGACAATTATTAACCATGGATGACAATGTTTGATTTTATAAAATATGGTTGACCATGATTGATATTATAAACCCACGGGGATAATAAACCAAGGGATAAAAATTATAAACCTAAGTTACATAAACCCTAAAATAAACATGGTTGACAATGGTTAACCATGCTTGATTTCCATATTCAGATAATCCTTCTCATAATGCAATGTTGGACCATGGTTGACCATGATTTATTTTCTAATCCAGATAAAATTTTTCATAATGCGACATTGGACCATGGTTGATTTTAATTTTCATATTGAGACAATCATTGTCACAAATCGACATTTGACCATGATTGACCATGGTTGGCTATGATTGACCATGGTTGACCATGATTGATATTATAAACCCAAGGGAATAACATTAAACCCAAGGGACTAATATTATAAACCCAAGGTATATAAACCCTAAGATAAATATTATAAACACTAAAATAAACATGGTTGACCATGGTTGATTTTCATATTAAGACAATCATTATCACAATGTGATGTTGGACCATGGTTGACCATGCTTAACCATGGTTGATTTTCATATCAACACAATCTTTGTAAAAATGCGAAGTTTAACCATGGATGACCATGTTTGATTTTATAAAACGTGGTTGACCAAGGTTGACCATGATTGACCATGGTTGAGACAATATTTGTCATAATGCGATTTTGGAGCATGGTTGAGACAATGATTTATAATTTTATTTTCATATTGAGACAATAATTATCACAATGCGATGTTGGACCATGGTTGACCACGATTGATTTTATAAAACATGGTTGACCATAGTTAACCATGGCTGATTTTTATATTGAGAAAATTATTGTCACAATGTGGCGTTGGACCATGCTTGAGCATGCCTGACCATGATTGATTTTCAAATCGAGAGAATCTTTGTCACAATGCGACATTGGACCATGGTGGATTCTCATATTGAGACAATATTCGTCACAATGTGATGTTGGACTATGGTTCACCATGATCGAATTTCAAATGAGAATGTCTTTCTGATTAATCACATCATTAGGATTTGGTCGACGTTTTGAACCAACTAATTTGGTTCATCCTCAAGACAAAGGTAAAAAAATCAACCAATCCTAAAGAATAAATAACAAGGATGCATGAGGGTCCATGAATTTATAAAACATAGTTAACCATGATCGATATTATAAACCCAAGAGAATAATAAACCCTAGGGATTAATACTAAAAACCCAATGGATTATAAACCTAAGGGAATAATATTAAACCCTAGAAATATAAACCCTTAGATTAATAAAACCAAGCTATTGATATTATAAAAGAAAGGGATAAAAGTTATAAACCCAAGGTATTTAAACCCTAAGATAAATATTATAAACCCTAAAATAAACATATTTGACCATGGTTGACCATGGTTGAATTCCATATTGAGACAATCCTTGTCATAATGCTACGTTGGACCATGGTTGATGATGTTTGACCATGAATGATTTTCATATCGAGACAATGTTTGTCACAATGTGACATTGGACCATGGTTGACCATGGTTGATTTTCATATTGACACAATCATTGTCACAATGCAACATTTGACCATGGTTGATCATGATTGAAATTATAAACCCAAGGGAACAATAAACCATATGGATTAATACTAAAAACCAAAGGGATTATAAACCCAAGGAACAATATTAAACCTTATGAATATGACCACTTAGATTAACCAGCCTAGATCCATTTTAACCCTAGATCTATCAAGTGCCGAGAGGGATCAAATCTCTCAAGGTGCAAACCTTGTTTTTGAGTGCAAAACATCAGGAAATGTTTACAACTCGAGATATTTTTCCTTCTCAGTGCTTTATAGATCCAAGGTTAAGACGCATTTAGGCTAGTTATGTAATACTATATAATATCTATATTTGTATATATGTGCCTATTTCTTGTTCCCTCTCTCCATCTCACCCTTCAAATATACACACTCTCCCTCCATATCTATATATCTCTCTCTCTTCCTCTCCTCTCTCTCTCTCTCCCGCTTTTCTCCCTCACTCTCTCTGCATATCTCCCTTGTCACTCCCTCACTCTCTCCACCTTTCTCCCTCTTTGTCTTTCTTATTCCCTCCCCCTCTCCCCCCTCTAGCTCCATCTCTCTCTCTCTCTACTCTCTCTTCAGTCCTCTATCTCTTCCTTCTTATTTCTCCCTTTCTCTCTCACCTCCCCTTGTATCACCATCCCCCATCACTCTCTCTCTCTTCCTTCCAACTCTGTCACTATCCCCCTCCCTCTCCCATCTATTTATGTGTCACCCTCTCTCCCTCTTCCCTTTTCTCCCTATCTCTCTCCTATTCTCTTCTCTAACTTCCCTCCTGATCCAAAAACGAATCCTGGATAAACCTCTAAGTCTAAAAGACTTCATGCAAGAGGTAAAAGGTGCCAAATGGCACAAATCCTTTGTAAATCAGAGGAAAATGAAAATCGCAGGCTGCTCCTAGAGCTAGTCTCATTATAGAGATATCCTCATTCTAAATGCAATGCAACTTGGAGGGGCAAAAACGAATTCCGGATGAAGGAGTTATTGTAAAATGAAAATTGCCCAATGTCCTTAGAAAAGGAGGCAATTTTCATTAAAATTCGAACTATATTGAAAAATTTGATTATAGGCTCATGGGCCAATCCATAGCTGTCACATGGTAGGCCGGGATTGGGTCACGTGGCCCACTCTGATTAGTCTAAGAAGCATTGATATCGCATCGGTGAATGGCTATATAAAGGACGAACTGCAGGCCTTAAGACATCACAACATGTGATTGCCGAAATATTGCATCGCTTAAAACCAAAGGGAAGGACTTACCCACAGGCACAGTGACTTTCCGATGTGCGATCGTCGATATCAGTGGATCGCAATCGGCGTTGGCATAGACCATTATATAAAGAGGCCTCAAACTTGTGCGATCTATGATTGTGACTTGTCGCATCGCAGTATCGCGTCGACACAACACATGGAGAGAGGCCACATATATATGTATACGGGCGATCCGATGGCCAGACCTGACGGCAATATAAACTAGGTTTTATATATTTTAAAGTCTGTCGAAAGCGTTTTTTAATGCATTTTTGTATATCTATCTTATTAAGCGAAGTACAAGGGGAAGTGCGATGCGATGTAAATTGGACCCGAAAGGGTTCCGGAAAGGGAATATATATAATTACAAATCCACCAGAGCCAAGTTTGCATTAATTTCACCGTTTTAGTGTATTTTTTATACAAAGGGGAAAACCTTGGAATCAGTCCATTTGCGATATGCGATGCGACTCCCAGGCGGGATTAAGGACTTTTGAAGTCTGAAAGATAGTGTTTATGTGGATTTTTCTCGTGTCTGGTATAACTACCTGTGTTTTCCTGTGTAAGTCAAGAATGGCTATGTTGAGGGATTGCAAGCGCCAATAGACCTCTTCTGTTACGAAATAGGTGGCATTCATCCCTGAGGGCATTTAGCAATGATTTCTAACGCCTAGAGATGGGATTTGAACGAACTGTGGCCGGAAGTAGCAGAGCCCGAAAGGGGGAACCAATAATTAGCGCAATTTGGCTTTTAAGCTATGAATGTCAAAGACAAAGGGTTGTTGAGTTATTGAACGGTGGCCAAGTTGTTGTTGTTGCTGAATGCTGAAAGTAGTAGCAGCGGAGAGTCGAGAGAGCTGTTACAGACATTTTTGGGCACTGCAACCCCAATCATACATGTCCATAAACCAAGGGCTCCTAAGTCCCTAAAAGTGTTGCTTCACACCCTAAAAGAACAAGGTCAGCTGATTACATCATCTCCCAGAAGTTCTCCACAGAAAATTGCTCAGAACTAGTCAAAGCTGGACCATACAGACTGCCCAGTGCAGAGGGTGCAATGCATCTCACCTGCCCAGTGAAAAGGGTGTGACGCATACTGGAAAGCCCTTCTGTAGGGTGCGATGGGCGAGAGTAGACAAATGGCAGAGACAGTTTGCAAGGTGGATCGTCATGGAATATTCCAGAAACTTCTCCTGTGACACTTGCCTCTCTGAATTCGCCTAGGGATGAGTAAGAGATCATCAATCTCCAAGCAGAATCAAGAACTATCAGAGTGAAGACACTAATAAAAATTCCAGAAGCTGACTCACCCCCCTGCAATCATCTATATATGGATCCCTCATCCAAGAGATCCAGAGGTTGGAATTATGTATCATGTAAGGAAGTGTTGTTGGTTTCTTGGTGGAATATCATAGTGTTGGCTGATCTAAGCTTTTCATGAGGTGAAGAAGGGCTTTCATGCTGGGAGGATGACGCTGGGTCAGAACAATTGGTTGTAATCCTCTTTTTTATTCTTGATATTAATAAAGCTATTCAAGTTTTCCTCCACATTCTTGTGTGTTTGATGATATATGCATTTATGTGGTCAATATATATATGGTCCTATATTGTTTATGATTGTAGATCTCTGTTCTTCGATAGCATTCTGCTGCTTTGATTCACAGGTGCTCTTTGGAGCTGGGTAGACGAAGGCAAAGCGGTAAGGATCTATCAGAAGGGAGAGGAACTAAGCAAGGAACTAAGCGCAAGACTGAGGTTGGTGTCCTTTGTTCCCCTCTTATCTACTTCTCATAAAGGAAAGTGAAAGTAGCTTTAGTTTGTTCGTTTCTAAGATAGCTACCAGTCTTAGTGGGACTAGCAGCTCCGAGTGGACGCTAGATTTCCCGATAACAAAATAGCGACTCCACTGGGGATTGAATAGATTGTTTGCTTGTCTATATTTGTTTGTTTTATAAACTTACAGATGGAGCCTGAAGTCAAGCCAGCTAGCCTTCGAACCGCATTTGCTATGCAAGTGCAAAGTAGATCAATGATGCTTCAGTCTATCTCCAGGTTTTGTTTATAAACTGAATAATCAATTTGCAGACCTTCTAATTTCCATAGTGTTGGCTCTAGTAACCTCATTAGATTAACCCCTATGATTTATATTTACTGAACATCATTAGCTCGGCCTAAATCCCTGAACTAAGTTGCAAATTGTGACCCAGAACCAAGTTGAAGTCTCGTCCCTTGACCATTGCACTTTCTCCTCTTGGGAATCTGGATGCATCGCACCTCCCGTGTGTAGTAGGTGTGTTGCATCGCACTTTCCCTTTGTTGTAGGTGCGCTGATCGAATAAGACCTCTTCTGCTTTCAGATTTTCGTTTCTGTGTTCACTCTCTTCAGCTTTATTCAGGAGTTTTGTAGTCTGTGATCAGTATACCACTGTAGAAATTCCCTTCTTTTGCATGATTCTGCCTCCATAGTACAAAGAATTGTGAATGTTTTTATGTATTGTGCGCCATTTACAGTTCTCTTTTACAAAAAGTAACATAATCAAACTGTCGTCTTTTGATTTGAAAGTGTCGCAAGTGTTGTTTTCAGTCAAAGAAAAGAATTCTATTGTTCTTGACGGTCGATCATACAGTTACTCTTGTATTTGATTTGAATTAGTAGTTTTTCAAGTGTCGAAAGCAGTTTTCAATTCAAAATAGCAAAGTGTCGTCGTTATCTTCCTTTCGTTTTTGAAGAGAAATTTGTTAGTACTGTCGCTTTGAAAAGATAATTCAGATTTTTACTTAGCATTCTTCTTGTCATTCACACATTAAGAAAGTTGAAAACAAATACATGCATGTGCATTTGCATTTAGACTGCTTGTTGGTTTGATTTAGGACAGTGCATCTAGTGTGTGTTTTCTGCTCTATGTTGAAAGAATATCGTCTCTCTTTCTTTAGTAGCTAGGATTTTCATTGCAAAAAAGAAGATTAAACGATTGTTTATCATCTGAGATTGCATTTTAGGAATTGTATATCTACATCACGCGGTGAACCTGAAAGGAAAATTTCTTAAGAAAGATCAACTATAAAATAAATTCAGTGAACCTAAAAACGCTTTGGAACCTAATGCACAACATTTAGAAGTCTAGGCTAGAGACGTATTCCGGTGTCGTAAAGCCTGGTAACTGTCGCTTTCACTATTGGTCGGGTGATTTCTCGTCTTTGAGACGACAAGTGCTAGTACGGACTTGTGCTCCCACATACCATCGAGTATATATTGGGAGACCACAATAGGCTATATCCTTTATCTATAGGAAGCCGTGTCTGCTGCCCTATCGATCGAAATGCACTGAACACAGCATTCGGGAAGATTGACTGCCGTACCGTAAAAAGTATTCTATAGTTTTTTGATTGGTTTGGTAATCCCTCTGTCTAGATTTCCAGAGTAGTCTCTTTCATTCCTTTTCAGACTCCTTAAAGGAAAAGGTCCATTTGAGCACTTGTCACTTCGGGCTCATTAAAAATCGAAGGCGACTAGAGTCATCTTTTGTTTTTTCTCGACTCTTAAAAATTGAAAAACAAGTTGTGTCAAAGCGTCTAAAATTTATTTTAATTGGAATAATATCACCATTCCCGTGTTGGTCTTAGGTTAAGAAAAATGGAGTCCACCAACCAAGGATTTCCCCTCGAAGGAAATCCTAGTCCTTTCTCCTCTTGGGGGGATGTTGGTTCACCTCATATGGCCACATTGTCACTTCCAAGATTGACGATTGGCTTGCCAATATGGCTCTTCTCGACCTCCGTCATTTAGAACACCGTGGTTCCTGAACAATCGAGTCAGCAACTGGATGATACTAAAGTTACCCCCCAACCTTCTACTTCATTCGATTCTCCCTCTCCTCCTTCCTCTTCGCTTGATAGAGCTGGTAAGGCCAAAAATCAAGTAACTAAGAAGGAGAAGAAGGGGAAGGAGAAGAAAGAAAAGAAGAAGAAGGAGCCGAAGGCAAAAAGGGGTAACCAGGCATCGTCTAGTGAAAATCCACACACTGCACCATCCAAGCCTAAATCTCCATGTGTCATTTGCAAAGGAGACCACTATCATCGAGATTGTCCTTGCATCCCTCAGATCTTAAGGGACTGGTCTCCTCGTTTGCACAATCTGGTGTCATCAACCTCTAAAGATCATGTTGAAAGTACACCATAAACTAGTGAAAGCGAAGCATTGGACAAAAAAGAAAATGTAAATTTCCTTGTAAACTGTGTGAAGGCGATCACATCGTCCACCGTTGTCCCTTCCTAGATAAAGCTAAAAGAGTCTTGGATGACCATCCTGCTTCACTGCTACGGCTTCCTCCTGGATACAAGAAACTCTTGCCGAGTCCATCACTAGTTGAAAATCCGACCGACACGCCATTGTGGTCGGTCGAAGCATCTGTCATTGAAGATAAACCTGCTAAATCCATACCAGACAAAATTCAAAAGGTTGAGGCGGAAATTGACCCGGTCTTGTCTTCGGAAGGTCCATCTTCAGATGACACAATCACCGAAGAGAATGAGAATGACACCGTTCAAATTCTTTTCGTAAACATAGACTACGATGAACATGGGGGTAGTCTACCCGTTCCTTTACCACAGGAAGGAAGTTCGTCAGAGTCATATCCGGCCATCTATTCGGTCCCACCTCCAAGCAACCTAGTCTGTTTCCTTCGATTGGAATCTACTAGGCAGACCCTGGGTACCGACTAATGTACCATTCTGAATCATTGTACAAGCTTACAAAATGATCATGGTCGGTACCATCATAGATGAAGGGGCTTATGTGAGTATCCTTTCCTCAACTGCTTGGGAAGTGCTTGGATCACCATCGCTTCTGCCTGAGATGAGAAATCTGACAGGCTTCGACAAAGGAACCAGTCGACCGTTAGGGATCCTTACCAATGCGCCCATAACATTGAGAAGGAAAACCATTTACATAAACATAATGGTAGTCCAAGGACCTCTAGATTATAATCTACTCCTTGGGCGCGATTATATTTATACCATGGGAGCCATTGTCTCCTCACTCTTTAGAGTAATGTGTTTTCCACATGAAGGCCGAGTGGTCAAGCTTGTAGACCAGCTTTCGTTCCCCAGCTCACACATAGCTAATAGTCAAATGCCATCCCTAAATGGTATTTTCACGCAAGGAATGTCTCATCAATCTCCAGTCCATCCACCTAAAGAGCGCGAGTGATTCAGGAGGACATGACTGAAACCCAGGGGGCATGCACCCTGGTCTGTTTCAGTAGGAAAACCTTGGGTATAGGGTAGGTTTCCGTGGAGGATATATGACTAGTCTGACACACCCGTCCGTTTAGGAAAATGGGATTAGACTGGAATATGATTCCTTCATCAAAGTTATGTGAGTGGAGGCAACCGCGCCACTCACCTTTGTCTATTTCGGTAGACATCGCCAAGGAAGTGTTTTGTATGCAATGTGGATGGAGTAATCTTATGGTAACCGGGAAACTCTACTGCGCTATGCTTGGGGGCATGCAAACCTTTTTGACTGAAAGTAAAGAGCGACCATTTATTTTCTTAGTTTGTAGTTTCTCAACCCTTTAAACTCGTAGGATTGGTCGTTCCTAGCTTGCATAATGAAAGGATCTGGAGAAAAGTTTCGAATGGTGCAAGCTCCCTAAAAATTGAACCTATCGATGAGACATCCTTATTATATGACTAGCACGAGCAGTTTTTATGCGAAGTTCAAGCTCGTTAAAAATTAAACCTTAGCAATGAGAAAATGTTTCCCCCAGAGTTTAAGCTCATTAAAAAATGAACCAATTTCCAGTAGATAACCATTGTGAATGCATTATCATTAGCTTTTGAGCCCTGGTGATGTTCTCATCATCACCTCCACTCTGTTTTAGCTGATCATTCACCTCCATTTGATTGTTTGCCCCTTTTTTGAGGAACAGCTATGAAGAGTGATCCTGTTAGCCATCCTTGTGACACTGTCGTGATTGGAAAATTCCAAACCTTATCTGGAATCAGCTGCTACCTGAAATTATCACTCGTTCCTCAAAAAACAAGTATCCTTTAAGCTCTTTTCACCTGACTCGTAAAATATGAAAAGATTGCCGAGCAATTGGCCTCTCCAGCTCATTAAAGCTACTGGAAGTGCTATCCCTCCTCTAGATTTTAATCTTCTTGGACCTAAGGGATTATTACACAAAAAGATCGAGCGCTTGTCTTGTTCGGCTCGTTAAAATTACCGAAAATTTATCCCTTTCGTATTATTTTATACTTTTTCGGACTTAAGGGATTATATGACGAAAAAGGATTATTGGAGTTTCATTTACGTCCCTTTTAGAATCTCTAAAATTGAAAAGGACCGAGTTATCTTTGTCGTTAAACTCATTAAAACCAAATAGCGACAAACTTGTCCATTCAGACAAGAACGAGTTTCATTGTCGCTAGGCTCGTTAAAACATAGCGACGGGTTTTGCCCAAAGGGAAAATTATAGAACAAGCATATGCTATCCTCCTCAAGCTTGACAAAAATAAAGAGGTACTGGTCAGCAATGACTGGAAAAAAATTGGGAAGAAAACTTGAAGAAACTTTATTTGTAGCAAGTCGCTCTTGAAAATGACACTTTCACTCCACATCCGAGTCGGGTTTGGTTGTTCCTTTCACTGGTCATATCACCATTGGTCCACCGCACCATCCATATTTGGGGTTAACACTACCAATCCATGTCAGTGTCGCTGGTATGTTCAAGAGAAGTCGCTCAAAGAATTCACCTGTGTCTCATCCGCTGCAATACATTCACGCTCCATTCTTTCATGACTGCCACCCTGAACCCTATATCATCAGATCGTTTTCACCTCCAAAAATCATTTACTCCGTTCCATGTCGTAGATGTGGGATTCATTAAGGCCCTCCTACGACGGGTCGCTTCTTGTCGATAACAGCTCCTTATCCAAGAAGTCGACTTAGGAACAACCCTTTCAATACTTTGAAGCTTGCATGCCTCAATGGCAAGTTTCTCACTTCTGGCGACAGGTTTACATCAATGGCCTTCGACGAAAGATTTTGCATGGTGTTCGACGCCAGGTCCCTTTTCACACCACGCGAATTGTACTGTAGTACCTTGAGGGTCATCATCATTATCGGTGATTCCTCTTGCGTCTGTTAACAACTTACATCATTGGCTGGTAATCAGGCGATGTCTTTCCATGTTCGACTCCAGAACATCTTTCATATGGATCGACTTGTACTCCGAGTGAAGATTGGACGAGTTTGAAGACCTTGGATCTAGTTTCATCCATCCGGGCTGCGATATATTCAGGAAAATAAAGACATCAAATGTACATCATTTCTACACAGATGATCATCCGAATCAAGGGATGATGGCTCTATCAGAATCATCAGTCTGCCACACAGACGATTATCTGTCTTGTGTACATGAAAATGAATTTATAATGCTGAGCATGGGAATGTCTGCCTTAGTTAGATCATGAAAAATATTATGAAGATAATGTATTGTATTGTATCTTATTACAGGTCGCCTTCCAGCTCGAAAAAACTTTAGATCCTCATGATAAAGCATTTCACCCGACATCAAAAGATTAATGACCTCATGCTTTAGGGGGCAACTGTTGTAGACATTTTTGGGCACTGCAACCCCAATCATACATGTCCATAAACCAAGGGCTCCTAAGTCCATAAAAGTGTTGCTTCACACCCTAAAAGAACAAGGTCAGCTGATTACATCATCTCCCAGAAGTTCTCCATAGAAACCTGCTCAGAATTGGTCAAAGCTGGACCATACAGACTACCCAGTGCAGAGGGTGCGATGCATCTCACCTGCCCAGTGAAAAGGGTGCGATGCATACTAGAAAGCCCTTATGTAGGGTGCAATGGGTGAGAGTAGACAAATGGCAGAGACAGTTTGCAAGGTGGATCGTCATGGAATCTTCCAGAAACTTCTCCTGTGACACTTGCCTCTCTAAATTCGCCGAGGGATGAGTAAGAGATCATCAATCTCCAAGTGGAATCAAGAACCATTAGAGAGAAGACACTAATCAAAATCCCAGAAGCTAACTCACCCCCCTGCAATCATCTATATATGGATCCCTCATCCAAGAGATCCAGAGGCTAGAATTTTGTATCTTGTAAGGAAGTTCTATTGGTTTCTTGGTGGAATATCATAGTGTTGGCTGATCTAAGCTTTTCATGAGGTGAAGAAGGGATTTCATGCTAGGAGGCTGACACTGGGTCAGAACAATTGGTTGTAATCCTCTTTGCTATTCTTGATATTAATAAAGCTATTCAAGTTTTCCTCCACATTCTTGTGTGTTTGATGATATATGCATTTATGTGGTCAATATATATCTGGTCCTATATTGTTTATGATTGTAGATCTCTGTTCTTCGATAGTATTATGCTGCTTTGATTCCATAGGTGCTCTTTGGAGCTAGGTAGACGAAGGCAAAGCGGTAAGGATCTGTCAAAAGGGAGAGGAACTAAGCAAGGAACTAAGCGCAAGACTAAGGTTGGTGTCCTTTGTTCCCCTCTTATCTACTTCTCATAAAGGAAAGCAAAAGTAGCTTTAGTTTGTTTGTTTCTAAGATAGCTACCAGTCTTAGTGGGACTAGCAGCTCCGAGTGGACACTAGATTTCCTGATAACAAGAGCAGAAGCAAAAGAGCAGCCTACGGGGTCAGTTGGAAGCCAAGTGAAAATCCAAGAGGATTGTGAACTGATAGAGAGCCAAAGAAGCCATAGCTGAAGAGCCAAGAGCCAAAGAGTCAGAGCCAAGAGCCAGAACCAAGAGCCAAAGAGCCAGAACCAAGAGCTAGAGAGCCAAGAGACAGAGCTTCAAGAGCCAAGGGATAAAATGGTATTTGAACCCCGTGTTTATGTATAGAACAACAGGAGTTGAGTCAAAGACTTGTAAAAAAGACTTACACCATAATCCCAGAGAGCCAAATCAAATTGACAAGAGCTCACGGAGACATAGCCCAAGAGTTGTGGGTGAATTCCAAATTAATATTGTTGTTTATGTGTCTCCTTTATTGTTGCATTATCTTCGCTATTTTATTTATAGTTATATGCATTTATATATCAGTTTCAACACATTAATTTACAACAAATAATCAGATTGAGATAAATACAAGCATACACCTATATTTTCAAGCTTTTCTTCATTCCGCATTGGTTAATCATTAAAGACTTGGGAAAATTCAAGCTTTGGAAGTGCGAGAGGTTCTTTTAAGCTAGAAAAGAAGCCTAAGAACCCCATTTTCATATCAGATGGTATCGGAGCTTAAGATTGATTAACCACACCTTTAAGAAGGTCATATCAGAATGCTTGATTGACAGAGCAAAGACTGCTTGTCTGAAAGGTGTTTGAACAACAAGAGGTTGATTGTATGCTTTCTTTGTAGACTGACTATTTTCTGAGTTTGCAGAGGTAAAGGGAAAGCTATTGATAGCTCAGTCCAGGAAAGACAAGAAGGAGAAGGGTTGAACGCATTCTTCTATCCCAAGGACCTCAAGGAAATCAAAAGCACAAGAGGTTTGTTGCAAGAGATTGCTAAAATAACCTCTTTATTTCTCTTGTTGAAGTTTTTTTGTTCATTGGCATAATGACAACTTCTACAAGTGGGTCCTCAAATTATGCTCTCTTAATGAGACTCTTTGATGAAGACATGAAGCAAGAATTTTCCACCATGACGGATATGGTGAGAGAAATGTATGAGGATGGAAGGAAGAGTAGCATGCTTAGAAAGTAGCTGAATTCCATGAAGGAAGAGAAGTAGTTTCTTGATGACAAATTGCATGAAATGGATAGGAATCTTCATATTGCAAATATGAACCTGAAGAGGATGCATGAGTTGGAATTTTTTTGCCTAAGAAGCCTTAGTCAAGTACTAGCTTGAAGAAGAGGTAAGCCATTCTAGTTTGTCTTCAAATTCTTTGAGAATGCTTGTATTGGTTCTTTTGAGAAACATACTAAAGGCATAGGTTCCAAGCTAATGTCCAAGATGGTCTATGAAGGAAAGGGCTTGGGAAAGCATCCACAAGGTATTTTTGAACTAATAATGGTTGAGGAAAGGTCTAAATATTTAGGTCTTGGCTATGGACAGTCTTATGGAAAGAATTCCAAAGCTACCATGAATGCCATTGAAACAGTCCCAAGAAGGAGTTTCATTTCATGTCCTCTACCTCAGAAGTGTGAATGTTGTATCCAAGAGGAATACAATAGATTGAAACATCAATTGCAGGATGCAGGTGTTCAAAAGCACACACTTGAAACAGAGAGTTGCAGAGACTCTAACAGCCTTGAAGAGTTTGATGGTGTTCCAAAGGGAGCCACTTCTTCATTTGCTTCACCTCCTCTTGAAGGAAATAAAGGTGAAAGAGGCAGGTATAAATCTTGTTCTAATCACATTCCTTTTGATTTTGAAAATCATGATGAATTTCCACATATGTATGGGAAAAGAATTGCATGTTCCTTTTGTGGTTTGGATAACCATGATCTTTCTAGATGTTGGAAGAGAATGGCGACATACAGGAAGCAGAAGAAGGAAAAGAAGCAAGCAGCCAAAGGTCCATTGGACAAGGAAAATCATGGTATCAAGAGGATGCACATGCATTGCACTTACTGCCATAAGCAAGGACATCTTGCTGCAAAGTGTTGGATACTGAATCCAACAATGCTTCCACCAAAGCTGAAGAAAGTGGAAAGAGAAGATGGTGGAAATGGAAGTGAAGATTCCATGAATGATGTGTCTCAAAGTGATTCACATGATGATGCTGATGTGCAGGCAGAGGTAGTACCTTTGAAAGGGATAGGTAAGGAACAATTAGAGTTCTTATCCAATTAAGATTGCATGTCTATTGATGCATCTACATTATATTTCATTTCATCTTCTAAAGTACAATATGCTTAAGTGAAAGTTGAGGGATGAAATGCATGCATTGCATGTGATTCCATGTTGACTTGAAAGAAGTTAACTTGGTCTCTAAATGCAGACAATGATGAAAGTTTCATCTTTTAGAAAAGGATTCCTAATGGTCTTTTTCTACATGCTTGACTTAAGGGTCATTTGTTTAAAGGCATGTTTTGTGGGCTTGTTATCTTGTCCATCATTTGTATGCAGATATAAGACATGGAGGTTTTCACAAGTTGTGAAAATCTGTTTGTTTTGTTGAAGCAAGAGTTAGTCCATCCAGTTGTTGTTTGTATGCCTATTGTTGTTAACAGTTGTTATTGGCAGCTTGTCAAACAGGTACAAATGAAAGTTTTGTAGAGCAGATGTACTTCACATTTGTTGAGCCACCTTGGATCAATGATCAAGGCAAAGAAGCTCAAACTACCTTCTATGACCATTTTAGTAGAAGTTCTACAGGAAGGCAAGGAGGAACACAATTCTTCTTAGGAAGACCAACCCATTCAGAGAAGGGAAGTGGTCAGAAACTTTGGTTCGAAGGCACTATGGAAAGGAAAGTGTAGGGAGGCTGAAAGAAGAGGGTGAGTCATTGTCATTTGCTGTTCAAATCAGTATATCGGTCTTTTGGAGACCAAAAGTTCTTTTAGGGGGAAGGCGTGATCCAAAAATGGATCCTGGATAAACCTCTAAGTCTAAAAGACTTCATGCAAGAGGTAAAAGGTGCCAAATGGCACAAATCCTTTGTAAATCAGAGGAAAATGAAAATCACAGGTTGCTCATGGAGATAGTCTCATTGCAGAGATCTCCTCATTCTGAATCCAACGCAACTTGGAGGGGCGAAAACGGACTCCGGATGGAGTTATTGTAAAATGAAAGTTGCTCAATGTCCTTAGAAAAGGAGGCAATTTTCATTAAAATTCAAACTATATTGAAAAATTTGATTATAGGCTCATGGGTCAATCTACAGCTGACACATGGCAGGTCGAGATTGGGCCACATGGCCCACTTTGATTGGTCTAAGAAGCATTGATATCGCATCGGCGGATGGCTATGTAGAGGAGGAAGCACAGGTCTTAAGGCATTGCGACATGTGATTGCCGAAATATCGCATCGCTTAAAACCAAAGGGAAGGACTTACCCATAGGCATAGTGACTTTCCGAAGTGCGATCGTGATATCAGCAGATTGCAATTGGTGCTGGCATAGACCATTATATAAAGAGGCCCTGGACTTGTGCGATCTACGATTGTGACTTGTCACATCGTAGTATCGCGTCAGCACAACACACGGAGCGGGGCCACATATATATGTATACGGGCAATTCGATGGCCAAACTCCACGACGATATAAACTAGGTTTTATATATATTTAAAGTCTATTGAAAGCGTTTTTTAATGAATTTTTGTATATCTCGCTTATTAAGCGAAGTACAAAGGGGAAGTTCGATGTGATGTAAACTGGACCCGAAAGGGTTCCGGAATGGGAATATATATAATTACAAATCTGCCAAAGCCAATTTGCATTAATTTCACCATTTTAGTGTATTTTTTATACAAAGGGGAAAACCTTGGAACTAGGCCATTTGCGATATGCAATGCAACTCCCACGCGGGCCCGATGGAAATATAAGGCAGGATTAAGGACTTTTGAAGTCCGAAAGACAATGTTTCTGCGGATTTTTCTGGTGTCTGGTATAATTACATGTGTTTCACTGTGTAAGCTGAGAATGGCTATGTTGAGGGATTACAAGTGCCGATAGACCTCTTCCGTTACCAAATAGGTGGCATTCATCCCTGAGGGCATTTAGCAATGATTGCTAATGCTCAAAGAAGAGATTTGAACGAATTGTGGCCAGAAGTTGTAGAGCCTAAAAGGGAGAACCAACAGGCAACGTGACTTGGCTTTTAAGCCATGAATGTCAAAGACAAAGGGTTGTTGATTTGTTGAACGGTGGCCAAGTTGTTATTATTGCTGAATGTTGAAAGTAGTAGTAGCAGAGAGCCGAGACAACAGAAGAAAAAGAGTAGCCTACGGGGTCACTTGGAAGCCAAGTGAAAATCCAAGAGGATTGTGAACTGATATAGAGCCAAAGAAGCCAGAGCTGAAGAGCCAAGAGCCAAAGAGTGAGAGCCAAGAGCCAGAACCAAGAGCCAAAGAGCCAGAGTTAGAGCCAAGAGCCAGAGAGCCAAGAGACAGAGCTTCAAGAGCCAAGGAATAAAATGGTATTTGAACCCCCTGTTTATGTGTAGAATAGTAGGAGTTGAGTCAAAGACTTGTAAAAATGACTTACACCATAATCGCAGAGAGCCAAGTAAAATTGACAAGAGTTCATAGAGATGTAGCCCAAGAGTTGTGGGTCAACTCCAAATTAATATTGTTGTTTATGTGTCTACTTTGTTGCTACATTACCTCTGTTGTTTTATTTATTGTTATATGCATTTATATATCAGTTTTAGCACATTAATTTACAACAAATAATCAGTTTGAAATAAATACAAGCATACACCTATATTTTCAAGCTTTTCTTCATTCCGCATTGGTTAATCATTAAAGACTTGGGAAAATTCAAGCTTTGGAAGTGGGAGATGTTCTTGTAAGCTAGAAAATAAGCCTAAGAGCCCCATTTTTAGATCACCTCCTCTCCTCTCTCCCTCACTCCTTGTTACTCCTTGTTTGTCTCTCCCTTGTCACTCCCTCTCTCTCTCCACCTCTATCTATCTATGCCATTATTCTTCCCCCCCCTCTCCCTGCCCAACTTCATCTCTCTCTCCCCCTCTTACCCCCTTCTCTCTTTCTCTCTTAAATTTGATCTCATTGTATTGTATTTAAGAAAGTATGTAAATTAAAAAAACTCAATTGGTTGTAAAATATTAAACTTGTATGTTGGATCAATCATGTCAAAGAAAATACATTAATGAAAAACTTAAAAGAATCATGTAATATATTTCCTCTATTATTGTTTGTCACTTTGCTTTCTCTCATTGCTTGAATCCTTAGTTCAGATTCCTAAAAGGAGGATCTCTTAATCCTCTCTTGTTGTGTTTGTTTTATAGTGGTTTTTGGAATCCACAAGATGGGTGGAACCATTGTTCTATTGTTTGAAGGGCAGAGACCTATTTATTTGGATTCCATTGACATTATATGGTGGAGAAGGAGTCTCTGGATTCTATGAAATTACTGGTTGCTGAGTAGCTAAAGGGTGGAGCCAATTATCCTTTGGATTCCTTGTGCTTTTATTGACTGCCTCTATAGTTTGTGGGTCGAGGTGGGTGAACCTTTAAAGTTCTTATTTCAACTACCAGTTTGTGTTTAAATCCTTTGAGAAAATCCTCTCAATCTCTAGAATCTGGCTTGTGGGTAACAATTGCAAGTGAGGACTGAATACAACTTGTTTATGGTTGGGTGAAGTGTCGTTGTCCCAAAATCAGTTGCCCAATTCCAGCTTTCAATCCAAGATAAGTCTTTATACATGTAATATGTGCCCTTGAATTTTTATGTATCTGCTCTGACTACTAAGTTAAGTTTGCATTGATTGTTTGAATGATGTTTAGTTCACTTGAGAATTTAAAAGAATGAGATTATGTTAGCTAGTCCTTGTGACTTTGATTCTTCTCTAATGTTCTATATGCAAGGAGACTTATACTTATATTAGTTTCGTAAGCACCGAGTGTACATAATTGTCCAATTAGTGTGAGTAAGCATTGGGAAAGGCATGAGAACTAGTGCCAACTGGTTAAACTTGGAACTTGATTGTTGATTTGGAATAATGAACAACTCTGAACCTAGATGGTGCTTTTAGGAAGACCTGCGTCAACCTTCTAGCACTAATCAATCTCATTAGTATGACTAATATTTTAGAGGTGTAGGACCTCATTGTAATGAATGTAAATCTCATGGAAATTCTTATACTAATGGTTATGTGTAGGAAGGGAAATAAGCTCATGAGTTATAGAAGTGAGCATCTATAAATAGTTATGTGTGTGTGTGTGTGTATATCTATATATATATATATATATATATATATATATATATATATAGATATATATATGTATGTATGTATATATATATGTATATGTATATAAATAGATATATATATATATATTTATATACATATATATATATAGATATATATATATATATATATATATATATATATATATATATATATATATATATATATATATATATATATATATATAGATATATATATATCTAGATAGATAGATAGATAGATATACATAATCCCTTGGTATAATCCCCATAACAAGTGTTACAGGTGCCATGTCTATATGTTGGCCTTCATAAAATCCTACGTTGAAACCTTTCACAAAGTCGTGGCCGGAGTATGTGGGTGAAGATGCACTCGTTTTATGTAAACCTCATCGTGAAACCATGTAAAGAGTATGTAAGTTAAGGAGCCTATGGTGATGTGTCTTGGAGTATTAAGGGTAGCATGTGAGAAGAATCACTAGGATGCCAAGGACCAGGATGACGTGGTGGGTCGGTATCATGGAAGAATTTGGATGAGTTGAACCCACATAAAATGTATTATAAAGCAAAGTGCTCGGGGTGACATGTCCTGGAGTTCATATCCCTGGAAGTTCAATCAGAATCGCATAAAGGGGATGCCATGATTACTGAGACTGCAATAATCTTGCAATGTCAGTGTTGTGGAAGAGACTGGGGTGAGATGGAGCTCGCACATTGGATGGCCAGAGAACAAATATCCCATGCATGAAGGTATGTCACATTGTTAGAAGGACTAAGGCATGACCCACTTAGATAGATGAATTGGAGTGGAAGTTGACAAGAAATTTCCCATCCAAAATTCTATTACCTGAAGGTAGTCCTTTGTGCCATGGTGGTGGAAAAGCCAAGATGACTCAACGCTAAGGGGATGTATTGAGAGGAATGAAATGGATTGGCGCGATTGGTTAATGAGACCAACAAAATATGTGATGTGTCTTCGGAAAATAATGAATTGCACAAGAGTTGTAGGAAGGGGGGATAGGTCTTGAGGATTAGTTGCAATGCAGGGGAAGAAAGCTAAAGAGTCATGGGCTAATCAAGTGGGGTCACGCTGATATATATATATATATATATATCAAGGAGAAGGGTTTACTTTAATAAGTCAAAACTTACTTTAACCTCCTCCACATAGGTCGAGGCTGGAAACTTCCTTTTGGAAGTTTTACCTTAGCTTGGCCATTGTTCAAATTCAGGGAAATTTATTTCGAAAGTCTTGTCTATGGTGGTTTTGTGGAATTCTCGAAGGTCCAATTCAAAGTTGTGTGTGTGTGCATGTGTGTATCTTAATGAAGAACCAAGTAACTGAGCATGCCATATGGGCCACCATGTGGGGACCATGTCGGTTCCACGTGGTAGGGAAAAGAGATAATATATTTAAATTAATAAAGCCTAAAATACCATAAATCTAAATCTGGGAGTCCAATTTGGACAAATTTATATCACTAGAAAAGTATCTTTGAGACATATGTAATGATAACATCCAAATTGATTTTTGCAAACTGAGAAGAAGTCTAAAAAGAAAATTACAAATTGCCCCATTTCTTCAACTATACCAGGGAAGTTGGGTTAGGATAGTGAGCACATTCTTGAGGATAAAAAAATGGGTGTGCTTACAGTGTGGTATCAGAGCATCCAGGTTCAACACTTGGACTGGATGGGGTCTACCATGAGAAAGTAGCAACAAATTTCCTACAGAAGGGGTTTCATATTTAGATTTTTTATAAAGAGTACATAAAACAAATGTTTAGGTGTTAAAATTTGATCAATGATTAGTTGATTACATATGCATGCATCGTTTTTACTTCGCACATGTGTATTGGTTCTAATGGTTTGGTATTGAAGTACTAACATGGATTATTTTTTGCAACTATCTTACTATAGCAACTCCATAGAAGCAAACCCATGGTCATGATTATGTCATCTATTTATATTATAATGTGCCTAATAAAGGTTTGTGAGTGACAACATCTCACTAGCCATAAAGGATAGTAAGAAGCAAGGGAATGAGTAGCAGGATGGTTCAATACAATTTTGATAGGTCACAATTTGGCCATGTGGAAGGTTCAATGGAGAACGGGGGAGGAGAAAACTCTCCTAAATGGATGGATACCTTGAGGAGCCTAAGGTATGAGATTAGGAGCTTCAAGGCAAATACCAAAAGGTTGGTAAGGACTCAAGAGAGGCAAGATGAAATAATTGCAGTCATATTGCAAAGCCTCTCAGACTTATAGAGAGAGAGGCAACATGAGCTGTGGGCTAGTCATAGAGAGACGAGGACCCATTTGGAATTAAGAGAGAGAAAAAATGGGGCATATGGTAGCAAGTCCAGGAAGAGGCACAGAAGGGAAAGTGAATACTCTCTAAGAGGGAATGCACCATTGAGCACCCCAAACAGAAGAACTAGTACTCATGGGCATCACTCTGGTAGACATTCTAGTTCTATTACAAGGAGGAATTATCATCATCATCATCAGAGAAAGAGAGAGAGGGATTATATTCTCGAGGAATTTAAGAATGCAAAACCACCCAAATTTTATGGGAAAATGAAGAAATATGAATATGCAAAAGCTTGGTTTCTTGGGATGAAGATTTTTTTGGAATCCATAGCTATTTTGAGGACATTGAAGAAAGCATAGCCACCTATAGCTTGAAGGGAAAATTATATATATTGTGGAAATATTTAAAGAATTTCAAAAGCATAACTGAAGAGGATTTGACTTGAAGTGAACTTGAAAGGTTATTCAGAAATAAATCTTTATCAGAGAAGTACTATGATAACAAAGAAAAATAATTTTATGAGCTCGAATGGGGCATATGTTAGATGAAGAATACAACACCAGGTTCTTGGAATTTCTAAGATATGTGTCATACCTCAAGGATGAGAAGGAAAAGGTCCAAAGGTTCATTAGTGGGTTTCCTTTATCACTCAAAGACCAAATAGAAATTATGGAACCTTGTACCTTAGATGGTGCCATGAAGAGGTTGAAGCATTGTTACGAGAAAGAAAAATGAAGGCCAAAGTTCAAGGGTGAATGGAAAGTAATGAGGAACATGAAAGATAAAAATAAATGGCACAAGAAAGTACCATACAAGAAGGAGAGCATGAGTGCAAGCAACACAATTTGAGTACAACAAAAATTCAACTCAATGGACAAAGGTCGTGCACACCAGCCTACAGGACATCAGTGAAAATCCGAGGCCAAGGAACCATTGCATTGTTGGACATGTGGATAGAACCACCAAAAAGAGACTACACACATAAAAATAAAGCAGGACCAAAAATTTATAATGCACAGGAATCTTGAACTGTGGGAGACATAACGCAAAGCTTGCCAAGAATATATGCAGCTATGGATAATTGACAAGAAGATTATCAAGAATCCATAACTGAGATGGAAGGTAAGTTGTAAAATTAGATTATTTATGTTTTCATTAACCCTAGTTCTAACTATAGTTATATTATCTTGGAGCTCGTGGAAAAATGCTAGTTGGCCAAGGAAGCGCATGTAGAGCCTTGGTTGGTTCAATTAGCAATAGGGACAAAAAGAAGAATCGACTATTGGGTGAAATCATGTGCATTTGAACTCAACGACATGCCAAAAATAATGCATATAAATTTACTACCATTGGGCGCATACAACATATCATTGGTCATGGATTGGCTGGATGCACACATGACCAATTGATTGCTTTGGAAAGGTATTTGAGTTTCTAGATGACCATGGAGAAATAAGGGTATTGAATTGTAGCTGAAAGCCTACGTTAGTGAGGCTGATCACAACCATGCAAACTAAACGTTGTTGTCGAAAAGTTTGTCATTTATTTGTGGTGCAAATATCCAATAATGAAAAAGCCAATGAGAGCATTGAAGGAGAGAAAGCTAAAGTGTTGAAACAATATATGATGTTACAATAGTATAGATATTTGTTTCCAACAAATGTTTTTGAATTACCTCCTCACATAGAGATAGATTTCTCTATCGAACTGATGTTTGGAGTAACATTCACATCCAAGGCATCCTACAGAATGAGTACCCCTGAATTGGTTGAATTAACGTTGCAATTTAAAGATATTTTATATAAGGGCTAAGAAGGCCAAGTGTGTCTCCATGGGGGACACCAATTCTGTTCATGAAGAAAAATGATGGTATTCTTAGACTTTGTATTGATTACAAACAACTAAATAAAGTGACCATAAGGAAAATGTATCCATTGCCATGGATTGATGACTTATTTGGCCAGTTGAAGGGAGAAACAATTTTCATCCAGATTGATTTAAGGTTGGGTATTATCAAATGCACATGAAGGTTGAAGATATCCATAATACTAGATTCTAGGAAAGATATAGGCATTACGTGTTTGTGGTGGTGCCCTTTGGGCTTAGTAATTCCCTGCCACTTTCATTTGTTTAATGAACAATGTGCTACATCCTTATTTGGAAAATTTTGTGATTGTATTCATTGATGATATATTAGTTTACTCAAGGACTGAACAAGAACAAGAAAAACCCCTTGTTGCAGTGCTATAATTGTTAAGGGAACATAGGCTTTATGCAAATCTTAATAAATGTGAATTATTCTAGCCATAAATACATTTTTTAGGCACACCGTCTACAAGGAGGGGATATCGATTGATCCATAAAATATCAAGGCCATAATGGAGTGGAAAACACTGAAACATGTGAATGAGATTAGATCATTCATAGGGTTGGAAGGCTACTAGATGAGGTTCATTAGAAACTTCTCCAAGATAGGCCACCCTATCACATCATTGCAAAGGAAAGGAAAGAAATTCAAGTGGATAGTTGAATATGCAACAATCTTTGAACAACTAAAGCAATTTCTCACTACTGCACCAGTGTTGAGAATTTTTTGTCTCTAAAGAGATTTTTTGGTTTGTATAGATGCTTGTAAGGATGGGCTTGGCAGAGTCTTGATGCAGGAAGGATAGGTGGCTTTCTATGAGTTACGAAAGCTAAATGGACATGAGGTAAACTATGTAGCTCATTATTTGGAGTTACCTGCCGTTATTCATGCATTGAAAATGTGAAGGCATTACCTCCTCACCAGAAGATTCAAGCTCATGATAGATCATGGAGGACTCAAGTATTTATTTTATCAACCTAAGTTGAATGTGAGATAAGCTAGGTGGATGGCCACACTTAACAAATTTGAATTTGAAATAAAGTACATCAAGGGTAAGGAAAATAAGGTTGTTGATGCAGTCAGTAGAAGGATTGAATTAAATCACATGGCGACCATAAGTACTTGTGGATTGGACCTAGAAGAACGAGTCAAACATGTAGGGAAACATGATGAGGAGTGTTGGTAGATATAGAAAACTTACAAAAAGATGATGAGGTTGGAAGAGATGAGGAATATCATTTCACAGATGATGGTCTAATTATATTCAAGAATAGGATCTATGTGTTGAACAATGATGAATTAAAGAGGCTGATAATGAGATAGTTCCATGCTAATCCATATTTTTTCCACCTAGGATACCAAAATACCCTCATGGCCATCAAAAGGTTTTATTATTTTACTAATTTGAAAAGGGAAGTAGTTTATCTTGTTTCTAAAATCATAGGATGTCGATATGTGAAGGCCAAATGTAAACATATAACAAGTTTATTATAGTCCATTTCCATTACAAAATGGAAGTTGGAAGTGATATCCATGGATTTCATTATCGATCTTCGAAGAACATCTATACAACATGATGCAATTATGGTGGTCATTGACAATTTGAGTAAGATGGCTCATTTGGTAGTAGTCAAGTTCACCAATTCAACTAGTGAGGTGGTTCAAATATTCATAAAAGAAATTGATAGGTTGCATGCAGTTCCCAATAAAATCATTTTAGATAGAGATGCCAAGTTCACTTCAAGGTTTTGGAAGGAACTATTTGCAGTCTTGGGGACAAAATTGGCCTTCAGTATAGCTTACCATCCTCATACGGATGGAAAAATAGAGAGGACAAATAGAATCCACGAACACATGTTGAGGATGTATGTGATGCCCCAACCAACGAAGTAGGAGGTGTATCTTCCACATGTAGAGTTTGCATACAACAATGGGTACCAATAATCTATAAAGACGAGCACATTCAAGGCACTTTATGGAATGAGCTGCAATGATCCCATCAGTTGGAGTGATTGAGTGAATAGGGTCCTTATTGTGCCTAGTATGCTAAAGGATATGGCGCAACAAATGTAGATCATCAGGAAGAATTTGAAGGTGGAATAGGACAAGTAGAAAAGTTATGTGGATCAACATAGGGTGCATAAGGAGTTGGAAGTTGGGGAACACAATTACTTGAGAATTAGACCCAAGAAAAATTCACTGAATATTGGGTCATGTGCCAAGTTGGCACCACAATTTTTTGGGCCTTTTGAGATACTTGAAATGTTAGGGCTAGTGGCCTATAGTCTAACCTTACTTCCATCAGTAAAATTCCATGATGTCTTCTGTGTTTATTTTCTTAAAATATATGTATAGACTCTAATCACGTGATTGATTAGTTTGTGCTACATGTGGAACCAGAGGGAGAGTTTCAACTCGAGCCACTATGCATTCTACACCATAGGAGCCTCATTCTCCAGAATTAATCAATATAACAAGTCAAAGTGCAGCAGAGGTACTTTGGGCCACAGGAAGCCACTTGGGAAATGGTTGATACTATTCGGGCATCATATCCATTTTGTTTGTTGGTTGAAGCAAATGTATGTAATTTTGGAAGTATGATATAGAGTTGTAAATATAATGCTCCATGAAGAAATATGTTTTAAATAAGTTTTTGTATTGTATATGGACAAACAACACCAAGGTTGGTGGTCCCTCGAGGGGGAGGAGTTTGTGAGAACCCATGTTGGGCAGGGGATCCCCCAAGGGAAGTTTTGGGACCTAAAGCCCAGATTTTGGTCAAAAGATGTAAATCCAATGTAACGAATCCACATTTTATGGGTGCGGAGCGCGATGTTTGTACATGAGTCATAGGGTTGTCTACCCTTAATTTTGTAATGTCGGCTTTAGAGATCTACCCATGGTCCACGGACCATGGGATTGTATAAATAGAACGAGGCTCTAAGTTGTAAATAAGTCAATAATAGAATGAGAATAATGATGGAATAGAAGGATAGTGGAAGATCTAAGTGTAGAGTCGAGTCTTTGGGTCATAGAGTAGGAGAAGGATCTACAGCTGATTGCGCAGAGGCCTAGTAGTCTACAGCTGAGTGTGTAGACCCCTGCAGCTGAGTGCGCAGGGTGAGTCGAGTCTGTAACCATTTAAGCATTAATAAAGAGAAGTTTCACATCAATTTTGTGTATCTATTTCTTGTTTTATGCTATGAGTATATTGGGAATGAATTGCACTTTCACTGTTTATATGGTGCACGAACTCATATGATTGTGTTGATTAAGTAAATGTGAGATAAGGTATCTGTTTGCGTGAAGTTAACTGACAATTATAAGAAGATAAGTAAGATATGCAATGTAACTTGGGGAAATAGTGCATATCGCTGCCCTAGCAGCGCAAAAGTACCTCAGCTCCTGGTCAGGGCTGTGTATAGGCGGTTATAATAGATTGCGAGGGTATCGCAGGTCAGTATAGTGCGCGAAGTTACCTGCACGAAGGTATTCACAGTTAGACTAAATCGACCCCTCAGACATCTCGAGTGTGTGGAAATTTGGTTCCATCATCCCCCCATACTGCTTCGGGTGAGACTTCAGTCTGTGCACCATGGGCTGTTTCCGAAAGGGCCAGTAGTGTAGGGATTTGTTTGGCTAATTAACTCCGAACCTAGGTCAGGCCCCATCAAGCCAACAACCCATACTATTATTGTACACTTATGTATACAATGTAAATATGTCATAAAAGGAAATTGATTTCAGTCAAGGGACACAAATTCTAGAGTCCAAGAGGTTACATGCTTCAAATGTTTAAGGTTTCCTTATTGCAGGAAGTATAAATTGCTCTTGAAAACCATAGAAGGTTGGTTTGCGAGCTTTAAATGGCATGTCTTCTCTAAATTAACTGAGTTAGAAAAGAAGAATGAGGACCATGCTTCTTGGGGCAATGGGGAAGGAAAAGAGGACAAGAATTTATGAGGTTGGGGGCTTCATGAGTAAGAAGAAAAGATAGGAGAAGTCAACCATGGAAGGACATTGAATGAGGGAGAACCACCATGGACGAGAGTAGTATTGAACAACCTGTGGGTTAAAAAGGAAGGGAGTCTCCGTGTTCGAGGGGGAGAAGAGAAGAAGAGTACTTGAAAGGTTGACAAAGAAGGAGTCTTGCAGAAAAAGTAGGAATAACCATGATATCAACTTCGGTTGGAAAGATTGGTAGGAAGAAGATCATTGTCACATCTCCATTTAACCATGATAAGTTAAACACAAAAGTAATGATTTCTAGAAATATATATACATTTTTAAAAGAAAATCACAAAAGAATCGATTTTCCTTTCCACCCTTCAGTTTTTCAATAATTTAATTTTGTTCCAGATATTCTTTTTTGTTTTCAATACATTTAAATGTTTTTACTGCTAATATTATTCTATCCATTCCCTTATCAACAATTTGCAGTTCTCTTCATCCTTTTTCTCATTTACTATAATACATGTAAAGGTCCCTTACATGGTCCTTTAGCATAAGTCATGATCACTATATGTTCATTAAACATGTGGTTGCTTTCTCCCTTACCACTTGGTGCATATAATTTTCATGGTATTCCATAGCATTACAAACATATACATGTTTATGTTACTTATGAAAATACATATGATTTCACACAATAAGCATTGGATACATGTTATAACCACAATATAGATTTAATATTTTTGTACCTTGTTGCAGTGCATGTCTTATGAGACACATATATATGTATTTGAGATTTTGCTCACATTCCACATTAGGTATTTTATAATTGTTTTGATTGCAATGGTGCCATACCTGGCTAGCCAAGTTTTATTAATGTTATTCTTTATAAAAAAAACTCACATGATTATGGATCTTTTGATCCAGTTGTTTGGAAATTTTGGTTCATTAAAGATTGGCCATATTATCCACGTGGAGTTGGTCTCATTGGCACCCTCTATGTGCTAGATCTCTTCCTAGATTAGATGATGTAGATCACTCGACAAGGGTTTAGGGTAACCACCTAACCCATCCCTATCGGAGTCGCCACATTTACACTTATTCGAAGAAAATCCTTTGTGTGTGAAGTAGAGAAAGAGCATATACATGCTTGAGAACTCCATTGCAATGTGGATGGTGAAGCTAATGATGACCTCTTTGCATCAGAGTTTGAGACATTTAAGTTTGAGAATGACAAAGAGAGTTTGTCATATGAAGTAATGGTTTTTGGAGATGAGAGTGCATCTCTCATTAATTCAACAGTAACTGATGAATTTGGTGAAGTTAAAATTGTTAATGAGAACATGCATGCTTGGATATCCCACCATAGAGTGGATAAAAATTATGTTGATTACATTTGTGGTCTCTTTTTGAAATAGGGACTGATTTTGGAAATATGGAAAGTGCCATGTTTGATGAAGAATTGAAGGTTGAAGTTATCACTATAGTAGTAAGTTATGAAGCAGTGGATGAACTAGTAGCAGCCAAGTTTGGCATATATAAAGCTACCAATGGAGTAACAAGTGGTTAGGTTGATCTAACAATTGAAATTGTTGATGTTAACTTTGATGAAGAACAATTAACTAGTGATCATTGTTTGCACATGATACAACCAAAAGATATCATTGATATGTTGTTATTTGGTGAGAGAAGCCCACTTGTGTCTGGAAACCAAGTGGAAGACAACTTGTTTGCAAAAAAAAAGGCTGGTAAAAATGTGGAAAATGAAGATGATGATGCAATGGTAGAGGAAGAGAACGCAAATGAAAAGAAGAAATAAGAAGTATATAAATCTCTCATCATAGAGCATAATGAAGATGTTTTTAACATTGATTTTGAGTGTGCAGGTAAACATGATAGCGATCGAGTTATAACTATAGCTGAAATAGAGGATGAAGAAAAAAATGCAGGAAAGCACTTGGAAGTTTTTGAAGACGAATAAGAAAGCATTGAAAAATACTTTCAACAGTGGAGTCAAGAAGAGATCAAATTCTAGTATCAAAAAATATGGCAGAAATAAAATCAAGAATATGAAGCACAAGAAGTATAGGAAATTCCACAGTTTGAAGATGAAGAGGTGTGGTAGCAATCCATGAGTGAGAAAATATTTGAAGAGGAAGTTGTAGAAAATGGAATTAAAAGGTTTAATTTCTTTTTTTAGAACAAATACAAGAGAATTCAAAGAGAAATTGCAACAACAAGTGAAGAAATATGGAGCTTACAACAAGAAAGCGCAACTGAGAATGAAGCAATTTCGAGGGTATAGAATTTGGAAGAAACAAAAGAGAAAATCTAGAATTGTGAATATTTTTGAGACATTGTAAGCCTAGCTAAGACTTGGACTAGCAAGCATGTTTAAGTTATGTTGAGTCATGATTAAGTTAAGATTGAGTCATACAATTGTAATTAAGGGGGAGTGCTAGAAATAGTAATTACTCTTGCATGTAGATCTAGAAAGATCCAATTCTAGTGTGAATTTTCATGGAGTAGTTAACCAGAGAAGAGTAAAGTATTGTTAGAGTTTGCATGATTCTATATTTAGTAAGTTTGGTTTTTATATACCAATGGTTGGGTCATTGTAATGCATAAGAAGCAAGGGGAGACAAGTCACAACTTAGTGGACGTATATGAGAGAATCGAGTTTGTGATTGACAAAGTAATTGAGGAAAAACTCAATTTTTTGTGTGTATTTTGTGCTTTCCTCCTCTTCCTTTCCACTAGCTTATGCAAGGACAATATGTTTTTAAAGTGTCTTATGGCACCCCTAACATCAATTAATATCATTTTTCAAAGTCGACTAAACACTTTAGATATTGTAACTTCAATAATAGTAATTATATTATTGTCTCCTCTCCACCATGTACAAAGGATGAGAAATAACAAAACCTTTTAATCATGACTGACTTGCCATGTTAATATTTTGACAAATAAGGCATACTACATTGGGATTATTCTCTAGCATTTGCATTTGCATCGAAATTTAGTCATCTTTCAACATTGAATTTATACTGATTGCAAATTCCCAGAATATCCCATAATTGGATGGACAATGTCAAGGTGTTGCTTTCCTTTGGATTCTAGGATATTCCCAAAATATGCAATCAAGATAAGGATGCACATTCAAAGGCGGCTTATTGCAAATGCTTGTTCTACTAAATATTGATAAGATATTTCACCCGTGTCTCTCAATATTGTTGCAATTCAATTAAAGCATTGTTATTATTGCACAAAGAGGTGCAAAGACACCCCCGATAGTGTTTTGGGGTTTTAGGATTTCTAATTCGATGATTGTATCCAAAAGGCACACCTTCGACAAGATATATTGGAAATGACACTGGAAGCATTATTTATTTGGGATACAAGGAAGTCCTATAACTTATTAAGTTTGGGTTGGAGATTGAAGAACATATCCATGAGGGAAAAAGAGATTCAAGAAATGGGCCAAACAAAGGCCTAGATAATCCAGTCACTTTCAGTTCATTTTTTTTTTCAATTCCATGAGAGAGAAGTAAAGGCCTTAGAGATAGATTGCTGGGACAATTTTTTGTGTTGTAAAGATTTTGAACGAGTTTCTACAGTGTGAGTTAGTATAGCGATTGAATCTAGTATTGGGTATTGTTCCTATAAATTTTATTGTATTCACAATTCTTCTCAAATTAATACAAAGAAAAAAAATCTCTTAATTTTTGTATAGATGCATTATTTACACTTTTATTCTCATAAATTTTGAAGAAGAATTTTGCTGTGTAGCTATATATAGTTTAGTGGCTAATATTTGTGGCATGTTGATTCTAGTTTTTCGACCAATTATCAAGAAAAAAACTAATGCAAACTACACTAAGATGAAAAATTGAAATGGGGGATCTCTATTCAGAAAAATGCGTAAATTACTTTTAAATTTCATCCCAAGCATTAAAACAATTTCTCGACTTTATATGTCCAAGAAATCATCGAACAAGTAGAAGAAAATTACCATTTGTTGCATGTATACTAGATGGAAACCGAATTGGAATGTTAGAGGAGAACAACTTAAGAATATTACATAATTTTTACGCAAAGAGCACACACAAGTTTCATGGCAATCTTAAAAGTCGTAGCTTATAGTGACTTTGATGGGTCTCATATGAAGCATGCAGATCTATAGATAATGGATATTAATTGTGGATATTATAGTAAGCATAGATAACTTTTGATTACTTTACACATATCTTCCTACTGTGGTTAGAGAAAATAGCCACATGGATAACAACATTCGTATAATGGGTTTCATAGCTGAAATCTGTGGCCAATCAAATTATATTCGATGGATTTTTCATGTATGAAATGGTGATATATTACAGGAAGAAACAAGGGCAGTTACGTGAACCTCATTGTTAGTTCCAGTTTGAACTTTGGAATGCTGCTTCAAAGTGTCATGATTGAGACCAGAACCCACTGAGAAAAGTATTTTATACTTTTTAACAAATATAATGAGTTGAGAGAATGAATTGTAGTACGTAATTCCAAAAAAATATTCAAGAGGTCCATAGGATACAGTGGGCAATATCCTACAAAACTAAATAGTCATATCAATTCAAATTTTACTCTCAGCACTCTACAACAGCACAAGCTGCTCCATTTTGTACATAAGGTAAATCAGGCCCTCGCTGCCATTCCTGCAATTTGGTATCATAAATGAGAACCAACCCTTCTTTCAATCCTCGTGCATTCCTCCTACTCCTCAACAGATCATCAATAGACCCTCCAACTTGAATAATATAAAGTTTAAACCAAACTCCCCAAGGTAACACAACTAAATTTCAATACATTGTCCATCCTTAGAGGAGATGGAATGGGAGGCTGCTTAATCCTAGTCCAAGAATCAGTATCTGTAACATATTTCCAGAATGATAACTTGACTGCATGACTCGACAACATATAGATACATGATCCAACCACTGTACAAGCAATCACACAACCCCCCATAGGCAACGCCTTGGTCTTAAGCCAACTATTTGTCTTTGGGTCGAAAGAATCCATAGAACTCACATAAGAATAACAATGTACAGAGAATCCAATCATATTGCCAAACTTAAGGTCAACATTAACATAGAATATGTCATTCACAACAACACCCAAATAGCCATACCTCTATATATTCCTCTGCATCCACAATGGTTGCTCTTGTTAACTTATTTATATATGGGATCAAATTTTCTGTTCCATCAAAGTGCACAACAAGATTTTTATTTATTTTAAATGAAAAACCTGATACTTTGATTACTAGAAGGGATGTATATGCAATCATTTCCTGTGGCGAAAGAATAAGACTAGTTGGTTCACCAATATGGAGCTTCATAACTTTGACAACGATATAAAGATAAATTTTATAAGCCACCGCAAAGAATCATAGAGTTCAATCAAGGAAACCAGATATGCACTCCTGAAATGAAATAAATTCGAGCAAGACAATCAATCTGGGTAAAAGTTATAAACATGAAGAGAACTGTTGGCAGGTCTTTAATTAAAGAGATGATATATGGCCAAGGGCAGGAATTGTTTGATCCAACGGTATCCTCTCATGCACACATTATGATAGTCTAGTGCCAATTTCATATTATAATTAGTCCTCGAGTTATTGCGCAATGAGGCCACAAAGTCTGTTTTGGAAAATTATCAGAAGTTAATAGTGTTTTTTGTGTGAGGTGAACTGCTTCTTGAAATTTCCTTGGTACAATGTACAGGGCTGTCATGAAATGAAGGTTGATAGTCATTGTCACGTGAAGTCACGAGTGTTAAACAAAGAAGTTTTCCCTATCAATTGAATTTTCTTGCAGTGGGAAATAAGTGGGAGTTTCCCTATATTACTCCAAAGTGGAATTCTCAGCAGATAGTTTCTTTATGCATAATCTTTATAACAGGTGAAATGAATAATTTTTCCTTTTCCACTGAGTTGTGGTCCAATGGTAAACAAGTAGGAGTTTCATCTTTCCCACACTGGCCCTGGTTTGATTCCCAGGAAATGGTGCTCATGCATATTCCAGAGGCCCAAGGTTGATTCCCAACAAATGGCATTCATGCATATTCCCTAGGACATGAAATTGGCCCAAGTTCAGTTCCCAGCAAATGGTGCTCACACATCTTCACAAGGACATTGCATGGTGTCCCAAGAGTGTAGTTTTATTAACTTCAATGTCAATATGACCTAATCCCAGTAAATACAAATAGGTCCAATAGTGATTTTTTTTGGTCATTTTTCCTATCTTCGTTTGCCATGTTCATATCCAGCA
This sequence comes from Pinus tabuliformis, assembly GCA_031772625.1. Taxonomy (NCBI): domain Eukaryota; kingdom Viridiplantae; phylum Streptophyta; class Pinopsida; order Pinales; family Pinaceae; genus Pinus; species Pinus tabuliformis. Next base: position 627,435,509 of record CM062808.1, on the reverse strand, counting down.
CCTAGTTTTATGTGCTCAATTTTTTACTTGTAGCATTCATGCTTAGACTTACAAGAATATGGAACTGTGTCACAAATTTTATTACTGTACATTTCTTTGTAATTTTGATATAACTACAATTTTTATGTACTTGAACCTCACAAGAAAAATTTGATCCTAACTTTCAAACCAAATGCATTATTATGTACATCGAAGAAAATCCCATGGAAAATTAAGATTGGAAGGACAAACTTAAGGTAATTCGAAAACATATATACCAGTTGAATCGAAAGAAGATTTTTCTTGCTCAGTTTGTTTCCCATTTAAGTATTCTACTCTAATCTATATTACACCTAGAAGTACCAATCCATTCACTTTCTAAAATTCTATTAAGATTTCTCTAACTTTTTCAGTCCCTTTGTATTCAATTTTTTTCAAGTGGACATAGAAAGAAGAATTTGAGAAACCATCAATGAGGCGTATAATTACAGGACTGAATAAACAACTTTAAAATATTAAAATGAAAACGTTTTGAATGAAAGAAATTGGAACACCTTAATTTGGAAGGCACTGCACAGACTTGCTAAGTATTTTTCCAAAAGAAATAACAAGAAGTCTGCCAAACCAAGAACTGAGTAGGTTGTGATGTCAACACCAGGAAAATAGGTTAAGATGCTTTGATTAAATACAATGGGTAATGAAAATTTATATAAGTCGTATAGTAAAATGAATTTTGAGATACAAGCATTTATTTAGAAGAAGATCATTTATTTTTTCTCCCGTGACATCTCCATTTCAAATAGAATCCTTGAAGAAGACACTGATGATGTGAAATGGTTCACCAATATGTCCAACATCACAAGGAGAAACAAATGAGTGTTGTAAGACTCGAAAATCATGGAGTTATTGGTGAGCCTTGGTATTTCACCAAGAGTTCTACAACTCCGAAGGGCTCCTCAACTCTATTTATCAACTTGGGGTTCATACAAACTTTGAGGTGACAATGCTATATGCACAGTAGATGGGATTCTACTCATGCTACCCTAAACTAGGGAACTTGATCAATAGTGCTCCAAGATCATTCCTCCTACTACATTAGAATAGAAACTAACTAATGAAGGTCCAATTTAGAAGCTACACCTAAAGATAAAAAGGAAAATTATTTTGAAGTTCAACTTGTAAATGATATTGAATCAATAGATAAGCGCTGCACTACTTGCAGAAAGGGACCTACATTATCTTGCAATCAACAACCTAGATATGAGATCTACTTGAAGACAAGAAGCTAACCTACCAAATAAAAACTCAAGATTCTATGTATCATCTATCTAGCTCAAATTTGCATATAAACCAATGCTATATTTGTGCCAAATCTATAATAAGGAAATTAATGATATTCTATTTTGTAGTGAAGTAAAATGAGGGTTTGGAGTGGCGTAGAAGCTACCCTTGATCATGGAGCCATTTCTGGGGATCAACCTACTTCTAGGCTAAGTCCAAATTGTAGCAAAGGTCAAAACTAGTGGGGAAACAAGATACTACAGGAGGCTCCTATAGGTGCCATGCATAGCTACAAGAAGGCCTGTAATGCAACAAGAAGGCTTCCGAGAAGTTTTAGGAGGTGTAAATGATGGGTTAAAGGTATGGAAAGGTGGAAAAAGGTTGTAAATGATGGGTTAAAGGTATGGAAAGGTGGAAAAAGGTTTAGATAAATCGATGAAGTGTGGCCACAACCCCTAGACAATCTGACAGCCTTTTGAAGGCTTGTTTTCCACTAGGAGAGTTGCTCACAGAGGTCTAGGAAAATGATCTCAAGAATGTAAATTTGAGGAAATAATTTGGGATTCATAAAAGAGGGTGAGTAAGTACAAGATGGAGGTGGTGAAGGTTCCCTTGCATGCAAGTCAAAACAACCCTACAACCATAACACACATATACCCTTTTATTATTGACAAAATGAAACAACTAGTAGTGGAAAAGGCGAGTTGAATTTGAATGCCATCTAATCTATGCCAAATGCTCTGATCTATTCAAGAAATCAACTCCTAATCTATAATAAGCACATGAAAAACAAGACTACTAACATAAATCTTCTTCCAAGAAATCATAAACATAGTATTTTTGGACTATGATTATAGATCCTTCTATTCATGTTCCCATGGGAGAGATGAGGTAGAGGTTGTAATCATAGGATTTTGATGGGTTATTTTCTAATGGAATTCAAGAAACTGATAATCACTCTGAACCAAAAGAAGATACAAATACAAAAGAGAAACCTAATCCACTAGGGTTGGGCCCAAACCCAAGAGCCTCAACCCTTTGGAACTAACTCATTGATGAACCAATAAGCAACTTCTCATTAGCATTGCATCAATGTCTAATACATCATATAACAGTAAAAAATAACAGTGCCAAGTACTTTAGCTCAATAGCTACCTAGCTGAAAACAAAACTCGAATCCTATTGAGATATTTTACATGTTTATTTATACAAGAGGGTAGCTACTAGCATCTCCCTAGAAAATAGGAATGTTTGTCTCCCATAACTCGAGATTGGTGGATCTTGATCTTCATTATCTGCACTTGCTTGGCTTCCAATGACCTTGTCTTGCTTGGCTTCCAATGAACTCGAGCCGATGAGAGAGAGCATGGTGATCTTGGGTTGATTGAAGGAGTTAAGGAGTTGGCCAACCTCCTAGACTATCTCCTTGTTGTCTACTCTGAGCCCCTACATGTAAATTATCTCAAAAATGCTCCATTTCCTGTAATTAAACCATATTAGGACACATGACATAGCAAAACATATTTTACCCCTCTCACTAAGCATAATGTAACCAAAATTGTAAATAAATGTGAGAAAGAGATAATTCTAAAGTTGGAGGTTGGCATTATGCCCATGATAATGTAGCTATTGATGAGCCTCATGATCACCCCCATATTGAAATTGTTACTCATCCTCTGAGAAAATCAATCATATATATGCATTTGTTTCCTGGCCCTGGTGGCCTCCCTAACATCTCAGGGTTCCTTAGATGGTTTTCCCTCCTAGGGATAAAAACATGCATTCCTTTCTATCTTTGTCCACTCCTTCTACTCTTTTGCTTCATTTCTCCCTTCCTGTAGGCCTAACAACAAAGGTGGGCTGAGCTTGAGTCCTATCCACTTAAATTTTAATCTCTGCATGATCCTTTTGTACAGGGGTGTCCTCTCCCAGGAATCCCTCAGCCTTTCAAGAGAGTGATATTCTCTAATATGGAGGCTATAGGGTAAGGCATGCCATCTCCTCTGGCAAGCTTGTAGGCTTTTTGTTCCCAAGAACCTGAATGTGTCTTCAAAATGTAATATGTCTTGTTCCTGGTTGGAAAAGTATTTAGGTGATAAAACAACATCATTGGAGATGATGCTATCATTGCTAATGAAAACCATGGGGATCACTAGCTCTACCCTGATATATAATGGTTCCTTTTCCTCCTTTTCCATGACTCTCTTCACTTCCTCAACTCTTGCCTCCTCATGAGTAATTCAGGATGATAAGGCCATCAACTGTGTATCCCCCAATCTTGCATTGGGATCCCAAATATTCATATTAGTCAAAGTGAGGTTATGAGTGTAAAACTCAACCAATTTTTCTTTGTCCTCCATGCTAGGTTGGTTACAAAATTCAATGAAATATTTGTAATCCTGAAATGGCATAGATCCATGTTGTGTTATGGTTTTGATATGGAATTGTAGCCATTGTTCTTTGAGAAAGAGTGCATAAGACTTGGATGGTTGTTTGCACTATAATTCCTCCATGGAGAGGCTTTCCATGGTGGAAATTTGGATTTCTTTCTCCTACAGCTTCTCTCTGAACCACATATTTTCTACTTGTAGTTTCTCTTGCATTGTGGACTCCTTCATTCTTAGGTCACTTAATTCTTTGCTCATTTAAAGGATCTTTTCTTCCATGAGGCCCACATCCTCTACATTCTTAGACTTAGCAATTTGTATCCACTTGTGGGTTCCTGCTCTTTCTGCTTCTAACTCATAGAAAAGTGGGACTGCAAATTTTTGGGGATTAAGTCTCCCTCCTCCAATGAATTTATAATAGGAGCTTAGGCTTGGTTGTGGACTAGGCTCCTGGAGCTCTGGGGTCCTTCTAAAATGTTTTTGGTGAGGATGCTACCTCCAGTGGATTTTGTGTAACATTATGACCCTCTTGTTGCACTCTTTGCCCCTCTTGTAGCTCATTCTACCCTCCTCTAGCATACTTTGTTTTTCCTGTAGCATACTCTGCCCCTCTTGTAGCTTCCCTTTTTCTTCTTGTTGGAGGGTGGTTGGTGTGTTGGGTTATTTGAAGGAGGTTGATTTGGTGGTGGGCCTCCTTACATATGCTATAGAAGCCTTTTTTGTGGGTTTTGAGACGTGACCTCTTCATTTTTTCTTTAAGTGGGTCCCACCTCATCTTTATTGCTTGGGGACTCCTCAGTTGTGATGGGGACCTTTGTGGGGGTTTGTGGCCTCCCTTGTTTGATCCTGGTGCTTTTCCTGGTCTTAAAATATAAGGGGGCTTGCCTTTGTCTCTTTCTTTTAGGTTTGACTCTGGTGCTTAAGGTAGCTAAAGTTGCAACTACCTTACGTTTAGTGGGTACTAGAGAAAAACTTATTTGTTTTGGGGGTATCTCTGTTTCTTTGGGCTCAGTATTCTTCTCAGGACTTGACTTTTCCTATTTATCCCCCTCTTTTTTTTTCATCATGTTCTCCTCCTACCTATACCTCTAGTTCTTCCACTATCCTTTTTGCTTTTGTTTCTCTTTCTTCTTCTTATGATCCTACTGATTCTTACTCTTCTGTCATTTCCCCTTCTTCTTCTTCCTCTGTTTTTCCATCTTTTCGCCCAACACTAGAGGCTAGGGTCTCACTTGGTGTGAGGGTCTGTGTTTCAATTAAGGTTTCTCTATCCATGTCTATGAATTTAGACCAAAGGATAGGGATTCTCATTTTTCTAAAGGCATCCACCACTATCAGTTTAATGAGGCCATGGTGGCCTAGGTGTTGGTGTTTTCCCTATCTCACTTTTGACTCATGTCCCTAATGGACTATAGGAGGAAGCAAGACAGACTAAGTCTTTGAGAAAGAGGTAATTCTACCTAGAACCTGAGTTCATGAAGTAGTCTAAAGTGGTAGGCATATACCACACTCATTCTTCCCTCACAAGAGATGTATTTTAGAATATGTAGGCCGCCTCATTCCAGGGATAAGCTAGGTTTCCATCCTAACTCCATTCTTGTCCTCAACAAGATTTTCATTAGTAGTGAAGAAATTATTTTTAGTAGTGACACTAGTTTTTTTGTCTTCTCTACTCCATTTGATCCCTAGAGGTAGGGTTTTCACTTTGCTAATTATCTCACGGATGAGTGAGATAGATACCCCCCTCACCATAGTGGGGGAACTTTCCTCTGTTTGTGAGTTCAAAGCCATGGAAAATTTAAATGCAAGATCATCATCATACCATTTCAACAACTCGAAGAATCCTAGCCGCTAGTGTCTTCTAAAAATTTCTACCATAGGAGGGTTAAGGTGGATTCTCTTGGTGTCTGAGGGCTCCCTTATGTTAAATCATCCTCCCATATTTTCTCTATGTTTTTAGCTAAGTGAGGGAGAGATACCTCTTTAATAACTTCAGTGTGATTCAGTGGCAGCAGTGAGATAAAATTCCTTGTTGATGACAATTTCGTACATCCCCATTACTCTACTTCCCAAAAAGCCTTTTAAGTTTCGCAATTAGACTGTTACTACTTGTAGAATTTGAAGTGAAATTTGCATGCAATCTTATGGATGGGTGAAGGAGGTGGTGGAACTTACTTTTTATCAAGTGTTATGGGATGAAGGTTGTAATTTGGAGACCAATTCAAACCTCTGTGGCTTTCCTCCACCCTCTCAATCTTCCTGTAGTATTGTCTCATCCCTCTTATAGTAGTTGTAGGCTTTCCTGTAGCTCCTTCCTATAGCAATTGCACAACGGGGTTCGAAACTCCTCGATGACATCCCGAGCTTGTCTTGTCCCTAACTATTTTTTAAATGAGTGATTATGTAAAAGAACTCGAGTCCTAGTACATAATATGCTATTTTTGGCTTAGGCTTGGAGTGTTGTGGTGACCTGGTAGTCACACGAGGTTTCCTCTTTTGGACCATTGTCCCCACTCTAAGTAATTATTTCTCCTCTTCTTGTAATCACCACCCACTAGCTATGATCCCAAATCGGCTAATGTGACATATACATGTTGCATGAGTTCTTACCATCACTATTAGTTTACTAGCCGAGGGTGGCCAAGTTAACTGGCCACCTCCAGCTTATTAAAACATCTCCTCTCGACATTTACACATTTTTGTTATTCACACATAGGGAGGCGATGAGAGTTTTCCATACCTATTCCTACCTCATGATAAAAATAGTGCAGGGATTTGCATGTCGGAGCTGGACCACATCATTGTCATCAAGGGAGTTGACTTGCTAGCATATTTCATGTGTATTTCTTCATTGCTCCACATGATATTCGACGGTTGTATTTGCTCTGTGTGAAGGTACCTTGTTGATGTCCAATCTTCTACTGCTGGTGGAGAGTCCTTTTGGGAATGATATGAATACCTCAGAGTGGGCTCATAATTTTCCATCACCCCCCATACTGATGAGAACAAAAACAGGATTATTACTTTTTATGATGTATGCATAAGCTGCTATAGGAGGAGGTTTTCTTCCTGTAGCTGCCCTCTCCTTTTCCTATGGTGTATTCAAGCTGCATGGGTGTGATGAGAGAAGTTGTAATAGGTCTTGAGGACAATGCTAGGACTTTGAGGGAGTAGTGTCATCTTGTAGAAATGAAGATGATGGTCTTTGTGTGCTTTTCCAATTTTTTAATAGGGGTAAGACAAAGTGGAGGAATCAAGTGAATTTTTTATGAAATTGGATGGATGAGTGATAGATGGATGATGGACCATGGTGGGGGAACCTTATTCATCATTTTCAAGGTCATAGGGTCCCTGTTGGTCTATTCTTGTCCCTAGAACTCCCTCCTGTAACTTTTCAGATTCCTCTTATAGCACTATAAGACCTTCTTGTAGCAATTACAGGTCCTTCCTGTAGTAGTCCAGAGAGGGGGTGAAACTTAAATTGTTGGCTAATGGGATGGTGGAGAGAGGTTATCACATGAGTGTGCATGATGGATAAGAAGTGGATGGATGGAGGAGTGAAGGGAATCTTGAGAATTTTGGCCCTCTAGCCATGGAATCTACCACTGTCCATAATCTTGCAAAATGACAAAAAAAATTAGAAGACATATTGAAGATCCATTTCTTGTGTTTTTTTTTAGACACGCAACCTACCTCAAAGGAGGTTTTCAGCCTGTATGCCTGCCTTAGGTGCCTCTAGAGATTTTTTTCACCTAGGGATCTTTATTATTTTTTCATCTCTTTTTCTTTTGCACCTGGGCTGCTTCAAAGAGGTTTTCAAGCCAGTAGTTGGCCTCAGATGCCTCATAAAGGTTTTCACTTAGGCCTTTTATTTTTTCTTTAAGAAAAAATATATAGAAATGTTGTGGACTGGAATCTATGACACTCCTAATCACATTGACTTCTCTGCTGATTGCATTGATGAATTCTTCCATAGACATAAGTTTTATGTATACCTTCATCTTGTAGCCATTGACAAGCAAGGGGATCCCTTCCTCATTAATGGTCATGATTTAAACAACTCCATTGTCATGACTTTTTTCTATGAGGTATGGGCCTAACCATCTTGTCATAAGTTTTCCTTTAAAATATTTGAACCTAGAATCATATAATAATTCCAAATCCCCTTCTTGAAAAAACCTTTCCTTGATGTGCCTATCATGTCAGACCTTCCTTTGCAATTGTATAACTTCAGCGTGCAGGAGGGCATGTATTCTGAACTCATCCAAGCCATTCAATTGGGGCAACCTCTCTTGCTATGCTTTGGTGACATCTAAGTCCAATTAGGCTACCATTCTGAAAGTATTATACTCAAACTCAATAGAAAGCATAACTTTCTTTCCATAAACTAGATGGTATGGAGTGAAGCCAATAGTTGTCTTCCAAGGGGTGTTATAGGCCCTAGTGGACTCCACTAATCTGTCTTCCCAATCTCTTCTCCTGTTGCTCAAAAAATTGGTGAGGACACTCTACAATGCCCGATTTGTAACCTCTACTTTCCCATTTTCTTGAGGGTGATAGGCAGTAGATGTTTTGTGTTTGATATGATGTTGCCTTAGGAGATTCTCAATCAAATGTGATGTGAATTGAGCCCCGTGATTGGTGACTATCTCCCTGGGGTACCCAAATTTGTAGAAACTATTTTCCCTCTAGAAATCAACGACTTTCTCCTTTGTTGTTTCTTTGACAACCTTTGTCTTAGCCCACTTTGTCAAGTAACCAGTGCACATAATGATGTACTTTTTCTGCCCTGATGGTGGATCAATTGGCCCAATGAAATTCATGCCCCACTTGTCAAATGGCTCTAAGGCCACTTGAGTTTGTAGAGGCATTTCATCCCTGGGTGTGGGTTTTCCCATCCTATGGCACTGATCACGTCTGCTGGTATACCTTCTTGCATCTTGGTGGAGAGTGGGCCAATAATAGGCATCTTGTAGAGCTTTGAAAGTTGTTCTCTTGACTCCAAAATTACCTCCACGGGGCTCAACATGGTAGGTTGTGAGGATGTCAAAGAGTTCCTCTTCCCTGCCACATCTCCTTAAGATTTGATCTAGTCCCAACCAAAAAAGATTTCCCCCAATCCAAGTGAAAGGGGCACTTTTCCTTACAACTCTACTCTTCTCCCTAGATGATAGATTTGGAGGAAATCTTGGACTAAATAGTTAGTTGGCTATGTCAAAAAACCATGGAGAGAGCACTAAGATATAAAAAAATGTGTTCATATGGAATCCGATCATTGACCATCCCTTCATCACCTGCAACTAAAGCAATTCTAGACAAAAAATCTGCAACTACATTTTCATTTCCCGACTTGTTAATGATAGCTAAATCAAATTGTTGTAGCAATATCAACGATCTAATGATTCTAGAATTCATGTTAGGTTTCTTCATCAAATATTTAATAGTTTCATGATCAGCATGCACAAAAGTTTGGTATCCAGTGATGTAGTGTCTAAATTTGTTTAAGGAGTGTACAACAGCTAAAGGTTCTTTCTCAGTGACAATGCAATTCAATTCAACCTTAGACATATTTTTGCTAATTAAATAAATGGCATAGGGTAACTTATCATCTAGTTTACCCAAGGCTACCGACACAACTTTGTCAGATGCATTGGCATGGATATGGAAAGGCAAAGCCCAATTTCGACCCCTAAGTATGGGTGCAGTGGTTAATTTCTCTTTCAAAATCTCAAGGGCCTCCTGGAAGCTACTTATCCAATAGAATTCAATGTCCTTGGTCAACAATCCAAACAATGGTGAAGCCACTCTACTGAAATCCTTGATAAACCTCCTATAATATCTAGCTAAGCCCAAGAAACTCCTAACATCCCTCTGCTTTTGAGTAGGGACTTTTTTATGATGGAAATCTTGTTTGGGTCCACTTGTATTCCCTCCTAAGATATTGAATGCCCAAGGACAGTTCCTGCATTCATTAATAATTCACATTTCTTAGGACTAAGTGAGAGGTTCATTTCAGTGCATTTTCTTAGGACTTTTCCCAGATTGGAGGGAACCTTCAGGAAGTAACACCCATAAGGAGTGAAATCATCCATGTAGATCTCCATAGAGTCATGGACAAGGTCAATAAATATGCTCAAAACTGCCCTTTGAAAAGTGGCAGGGGAATTGCATAGACTGAAAGGGAGCACCCTATAAGAAAAGCTACCCCAACAACGTGTGAATGTAATCTTGTCCTGGTCCTTAAGGCTAATTTGGATCTGATTGTAACCACTGAATCCATCCAGGAAAGAGAAGTACTTCTTCCTTGTAAGGCCATCTAAAACTTGATCAATGAAAGGCAAAGGGAAATGGTATTTCTTGGTGGCTTTGTTCAATTCTCTGTGATCCACATAGATCCTCCATTTCCAATTCTTCTCTGGGGCTAAAAATAGAGGGGACACCCACTCACTATCTGAGATGGTGTATATGAACACTACATCCAACCACTTTTTCAACTCTTCCTTTACTATGTCCTTGAGGGTTGGGTTCATTCTCCTCTAAGATTGGCACATAGGATTGTATCCCTCCTTAATGTATATATGATGAGTACAAACCAAGGGATGCAACCCCTTCATTTCTTTATAGTTCCAATGATCTTGCACAATTTCTCTTCTTGGTTGGTCGAGAGAGACGGGTTAATGTTAAAGGTTCTAGATGGGCCAAATTATACAACTTTGACATGGGTAGGACTTGGTTCAACTGAGCATAATTTAGTCCAAGGACTATTATCAGACTCTTTTACTATCTCATTAAGAGGCATGGTTCTGAAGGATCTGGTTAATGAGGTCATCTTCTTCAGGTTGCGCCCCTCCTATAACAACATCTAGGGTACATATTGGGTAGGATGTTGTATGATACACTTCATCTTCCTCCTCCTCTTCTAGCCATAAGGGTAAGTAATGCTCAATGGATGGATGAGTAAGAGGATACAATACCAATTGTTTGGACAAATTCCCATTCTTAATGTTCATGTTATCAACACTGCAACTAATGTAAGAATTAGTAGTGGCTAACCATGGCCTTCCCAAGATGAGAGGATAGCCATTGAATTTGGTTTTGTGATGGAGAACCAATAATTCAATAGGATACTCCCAAGGGTAAATGGATACCATTACATCCTCAACAACTCCCTCAGGAGCTACTATGGATCTATCTGCAAGTTGCAACACTGTAGTGGTTTTTCTCAAGGATCCTTGGAGGTTTAATTTTAGCATGGTTTCTTTAGTCATCATATTGATGGCAACCCCAAGATCAATCAGGGTATGAGGAAAAATGGTGCCATCAATGTGTACATCCACTACTAGACTTCTAGGGTCTATATATTTTGGGCAAATCACTCTCCCGAACATCAAATCAGATAATTAACCAATAACATTGATGGTGGGGTGTCTCTTTTTCTTATTCTAGGGTGTTTGAAACATTTATCCTTGATCAAATTATTATAGATGGGAACATCCTTAATAGCCTGGATAAGGGGTATTTTAACATACAAATTCTTCAATTCTCCCAGAACTTTAATATCTTATGGGGTGTGTTGGATTAGGGTAGATCAATCTCTTAGGAAAAGGAAGTGGATCTACTTGAGGGATACTCTCTTCCTTTTCCTCTTCAAGTTCTTCGAATGGAGATGGAGGTTGGTTATATGGAAGCACTCTTCTAGACCTAAGGTTGATTTTTTGGATCTCCATAACATAGGTAGGAGAAGATTTCTCTCCATTGTAGACCTGCTGTTCTTGTTTGTTATTCGGGTTCAGATTGGGTTGAGCAGGCATCTGAGGTTGCTTGGGTTGAGCGAGATGAGTGAGTTGTGGTTGAGGTGGAGGTGGAGATAGTAAAGTTGGAGGTTGTTTGAGTTGAGGTCTCCACCCTTGTGATGCTTTGTTCCATTGAGTAGGTTTGGGGGCATATGGCTAAAATGTTTGATTGACAGGTTGAGGAGGATATTGAGGAGCATAAGAAAAAGAAGGAGGTGTGGAGCATGATGGATATGTGGAAGAGTACTAGGGTGGAAAATTTGTATTCTGGTTGGGATGGTAATAAGAGTAAGACGTACCTTGCATGCCTTGCTAGTATGGTTGAGGTCCTTGAGGCCTCCTTTGATTTATAAAGGTGAGTTTCTCATCCCCACCTTTTGCACCCTAGTATACATCTTTTAAACTAGGAAAAGAAGGGCATTTATCTGTGGCATGGATTTCCTCACAGGCTCACCAGACCTCTATGACATTTAATGGGCATTCATTTATGGGGTGCCTTCTAGTGCATTTAGGGCAGAAAATAGCTAGGGCTCTCTCTGCTTCCTCTTGTTTCCTCTTGATCTGCATGGTATCCATTTGCAAAGCAAAGGTATGTAGAATTTCACTTTTAAATTCCTCCAACATGTTCCCAATCTCATTCTTGATGGATGTTGTGGAAGGAGAGGAACTGATCAAGCCTTGACTAGCCCTACCCTTCTTTCTAGCAGCCCTAGAGTGATTTTTTAACATTGTTTTGATGTCATCATAGGATAACTAATAGATATATCCCCTAGATAGCATGTTGAGGGTTTCCAACATGTCTTCCATGATCCCTCAAAGAAGAACTAGCTTGAGTGATTCAGGATCAAGGGTGCATTTATCCCTCCTATAACTAAGTTGAAATATCTCCTCATAGTCCTCTAGGGATTCATCAGGTCCAAGAGTCATTCTAAAGATTTATTCCTTGGTTTCTTTGGACCTACAATAGTCCCTATACTTGTTATTAAAGGCTTGTTGCATTTGATCCTAGGTAGTGATGATATCCCCAGGCAGACCCATAAACTAGTGCAAGGCTGCATCCTTAAGGGTAGATGGGAATAACTTTAACTTTTGGTCATCAGAGGCATAGTCATAGGTCCTACAGATAACAACAAATCCAAACATAAAGGTATCAGGATCCTCAAATATTAAGCCATGGAAGTGTGGAAGGGAATTAAGGCTTATATTCTCCATTCCAGCATCTCCATTAGTCTCTCTGATAGGGAAAACCTCAGTGTTCCCGTTTTTATCCATCATTTGGGTAGGTGAAGTGGGTCCTTCTTCTTCCCCAATAGGTTATTCAAAGACCTTAGGTTTCTCACCTAGAGGGTCTTCTAACTCCCCTGTAGTCAGAGAGGGAAGATGATAGTCACCAAAGAAGAGTGCAGGTTGACTTCCTGAGGGTGTGGGGGTGTTTGGTAAGAATTTCCCTTGAGTATCTCTCTTCCTATGAGGAAAGAAAGAAAATTTATAGTTTTTCTTTTATGTTTCTTTTTCAAAACTATATGCAAAACAGTAAACAATGCTGAAGCAGAAATAAAATCTCTTTAGACACCTCCTTGGCAAAGACACCAAAAAGTGGTGAGCCCTAGTATTTCACCAAGAGTGATACAAATCCCAAGGGATCCTCAACTCTATTTATAAATTTGGGGTTCATACAAACTTCGAGGTGATAGTGTTATATGCACAGTATACGGGTTTCTACTCATGCCACCTTCAACTAGGGCACTTAATCAATAGTGCTCCAAAACCACTCCTCCTATTGAATTAGAATAGAAACTAACTAAGGTGCAATTTAGAAGCTAACTCTAATGAAAAAAAGGAAGGTTCTTTTGAACTTCAACTTGTTAATGTTATTGAATCAATTCATGAAAATATAAGAGCTACACTACCTCCAGAAAGGGAAATACATTATCTTGCAATCAACCACCTAGCTACCGAATCTACTTACAGACAAGAAGCTAACCTACCAAATAAAAACTCAATATTCTATGTATCATATATCTAGCTCACATTTTCATATAAATCAATGTTCTATTTGTGTTGAATCTATGATAAGGAAACTAACACTATTCTATTTTGCAGTGAAGGAAAATGAGGGTTTGGAGTGGTCCAAGAGTTGCCCTTGATAATGGAGCCACATGCTGGGGATTAACCTACTTCTAAGCTAAGTCCAAATTGCAGCAAAGGTCAAAATTGGTGAGGAAACAGGCTGCTATAGGTGTTTTACAGGACGCTGCTATAGTTGCCCTGTACTACTACAGGAGGGCCTATAATGCTACAGGAATGTTGTTGAGAAGGTTTAGGAGGTGGAAATGATGGCTTCAAGGGATGGAAAGGTGGATGGAGGTTTATGTAGATGGATGAAGGGTGGCCACAACCCCTAGCCAAGCTCAGAGCCTTTTGAAGGCTTGTTTTGTAGTAAGAGAGCTGCTCACGGGGGTCTAGGAAAATGATCTCAAGAATAGAACTTTGAGGAAAAAATTTTGGATTCATAAAAGAGGGTGAGGAAGTCCAATATGGAGGTGGTGAAGGTTCCCTTGCTTGTAGGTCCAAACAACCCTAGAATCATCACATGCATATACCCTTTTATCATTGACAAAATGAAACAATTAGTAGTGGAAAAAATGAGTTGAATTTGAATGCCATCTAATCTATGCCAAAAACTCTGATATAGTCAATAAATCAACTCCTAATCTATAGTAAGCACATACAAAATAAGATGACTAACATAAATATTCTTCCAAGAAATCATAAACATAGTATTTTTGGACTGTGATTGTAGATCCTTTTATTCATGCTCCCATGGGAGAGATGAGGTAGAGGTTTCAATAACATGATTTTGATGGGTTATTTGATAATGGAATGCAAGAAAATAATAAGCACTATGAACCGAAATAACATACTAATACACAAGAGGAACCTAAGCCACTACGGTTGGACCCAAACCCAAGAGCCTCAGCCCTCTGGATCTAACTCAATGATGAACCAATAAGAAACTTCTCATTATCATTGCATCAATGTCTAATACATCATATAATAGTAAAAAATAACAATTCTATGTACTTGAGCTCAATATCTACCTAGCTAAAAACAAAACTCTAATCCTAATGAGCTCTTTTACATGTTTATTTATACAAGAGGGTACATGCTAGAAGTTCCCTAGAAAATAGGAATGTTTTTCTCCCATAACTTGAGATTGGTGGATCTTGATATTCATTAACGATGCTTGCTTGGTTGCCAATGACCTCGTCTTGCTCGGATGCCATTGACCTCAAGCTTATGAGAGAGAGTGTGGTGATCTTGGGCTGATTGAAGGAGTTAAGGAGGTGAACAACCTCCTAGAATCTCTCCTTGTTGTCTACTTTGATCCCCTACATGTAAAGTATCTAAAAAATGCTCCATTTCATCCAATTAAACCATATTAGGCCACATGACATAGAAAAACATCTTTTACCCCTCTCACTAAGCATAATATAACAAAAATTGTAAATAAATGTGAGAAAGAGATAGTTCTAAAGCTGGAGGATGGCATTACGACCCTTATAATGTACCTATTGATGAGCCTCATTGGTTATATTTGAGGGTTGAGCTTTTCTAGGTTGATTGAAGGAGACCCTATATTCATCCCATCTATGACAGGGATGACTAAGATCCTTCCAAGATACATACATTCCTTTATAAGAATATCATATATTTTTCTTCCAAAGCATCCCCATTGCCAAAAGAAGCCCTAAGGAAAAAAAAACTGATTAGAAATGCTTCACCAATATGTCCAACCTCAAAAGGATAAATAATAAAATGAGTGTTGTAAGTCTCTACAAGAATCGAGTTATGTTTGATCCCGTGAAGAAAAGAAAATGATGTTGATGAGCACCAGTATTGTAGCAAGGATGCTGCAACTCCTCAGCTACCAACTTTACTTATCAACCCGGGGTTCGTACAAACTTGGAGGTGACAATGCTATATGCACAAGTAAAAGTGAAAGTCCTTCCTACTGTCACTGTTCATCCGGTGAGAGACCCCAAGGGTTCCAAGCCAGACTTCTATAGAGTCAAAAGAAGCTTGATTCTTTGATGGAAGAAGAGAAAATCTATTCTAAGAGAGCTACTCTACTGCAGTAATGAGGAAAACAACATGTAATGCTAAATCACACCATATCCTAATTAACCATTTAAACAGTTATGCTAAGAAGAATTGCTAAATCAACACTAACCTAATGCTGCTATCTAAGTTACAGAACTAAAGAGCATCAAACCATACTAATGTGTGAGCCAGAAAACTAAACTAAATCTATTTTCATTTTCTTTTGTTTTTTTGGTAAAATCAAGCATACAATTTAATTGTTCTTGTGGATGTGACAGGTGGATGGAAGGTGGTTGAGGATGGCTAGAAGGTTTATGGAGTGATTGGATGGTATGCAAGGGTCCTAGGAGGATTTTTGTGACTTCCTAGAGGTTCCTCATCAATTCGGCCTCAAAACAGGCTGTTTTAGGAAAACCTACACGATGTACTAGAAACCTACAGGACGATCATGTAGGAATTACAGGAAACCTACAAGATACAACTGAGAGCTAATTGTGAGGTTGGAGGTGTTGGGAAGCTGGGAAGAGGTGTGTGATGAGTGGGATAGGGTGTTAGAAGGTCTATGAACACTCAAGAGTCAATATCCAAGAGAGGATATTGCTAGATTCACTCAATGTGTCTAGGGGAACTTCAATTTAAAAGGACAAAAAAACTAGTGAGGGTGATGGTGGAACAATAGATGGTTAAGGTTGATGAGGTGGAATATGGATGTTGGTGATGAAGTCTAGACCTCCTCCTGAAGTACTTGCAATGCTTAAAACATGTGTGTCTTTCAAGAAGTATGCAACAAGATACATTTTCAAAAACTAGAAAAGCATGAATCGATTGCCCATATTATGCATGAAGAAAGTGCTGAAGGAAATGAGAACATGAGTGAGATCTTATTTCAAAAATAGAGTAATGCAAAAATATGAAAATGAAATGAACCAAATGCCAAATCATGACAACAAACTCTAAAGCTCATGTAAGAACTAGAAATCTATGTTTTTGGGGCTGCTGATGGGTCTCTTCCTCAAGTCATGGCCCAAAGGGAGGAAGTGAGGCCGAGGCAATTGCTGACAACCTTGTGGTGATCCTTTTTGTCCTTGCTAATCTGCTAACTGAAATAAGGCACAAATGGAAGCAAACTAACATACAACCAATCTAATCTACATTGTTGTAATGGAAATGCAGCTACTTAAGCAAATGAACAATCAAACTATGAATCTATGCTAACATACATGTACAATAAAGAGGAGCCTTGGCTACTAGGGTTGGGCCCTAACCCAAGAGCTTAAACCCTCTGAGGTAATTCAATGCTGGCTCAAAACAAAACTCAATCTTATTATCAAAACAATGGATTACATCAAAAACTATCACATGTCTTGTAGCTCAAAAATAGAGTAGAATTTTACAATAAAAAATCTGAATCCTACAGAGGTCCTAGGCCTCTATACTTATACATCTGAAGTCTCTAACAAATTCCTTAAAATTAGGGAGGCTTGGATCCCAAACTTGAGATAAACTGGTGCTTTGTCTTTCACTTGCTCGGCTGCCTTCTAGTCCTCATGATTTAGCTATTTTCACTCCGAGTTGATGGAGGAATATTCGAATGGAGGGGTAGTAAATGAGGAGGATTTACCTCCTATAATTCCTCTCCCTTGTCCCATTCAATTTTTGACCAAGGTATTTGCCAAAATTCCTTGCTTTTATCCTTTAATCCTGCATTAAATGCACATTAGACCACAAAGCAAAATATCCAACTCTAACTCATCTCATAAACAAAATATAATCAAAAGTATGCAATAAGTTGTGAGAATAGTTGGTTTGACTAGGCTAGGAGGTGAATTAAGGCCCATATAATTACCCAATTATGAGGCTCATCATCACCCCCCAGAAATGGCGCCAAAAAGTGATGAGCGCCAATATCGCAGCAAGGATGCTACAACTCTTGGGCTACCAACTTTATTTATCAACCCGGGGTTCGTACAAACTTGGAGGTTACAATGATATATGCACAAGTAAAAGTGAAGGTCCTGCCTATTGTCACTGTTCATCCGGCGAGAGACCCTAGGGGTTCCAATCCAGACTTGTATAGAGTCAGAAGAAGCTTGATTCTTTGATGGAAGAAGAGCAAATCTATTCTAAGAGAGATACTCTACTGTAGTAATGAGGAAAACAACATGTAATGCTAAATCACACCATATCTTAATTAACCATTTAAATAGCTATGCTAAGTAGAATTTCTAAATAAACACTAACCTAATGTTGTTATCTAAGTTACAGAAGTAAAGAGAATCAAACCATACTAATGTGTGAGCCAGAAAACTAAACTAATTTTGTTTTCATTTTTTTTGTTTTTTTTTTTGGTAAAGTCAAGCATGCAATTTACTTTTTCTTGTGGATGTGATAGGTGGATGGAAGGTGGTTGAGGATGGCTAGAAGGTTTATGGAGTGATTGGATGGTGTGGAAGGGTCCTAGGAGGATTTTTGTGACTTCCTAGAGGTTCCCCATCAATTCGGCCTCAAAACAGGCTGTTTTAGGAAAACCTACAGGATGTACTAGAAACCTACAGGATGATCCTGTAGGAATTACAGGAAACCTACAAGATACAACCGAGAGCTAATTGTGAGGTGTTGGAGGTGTTGGGAAGCTGGGAAAAGGTGTGTGATGAGTGGGATAAGGTGTTAGAAGGTCTAGGAACACTCAGGAGTCAATATCCAAGAGAAGAGATGGCTAGATTCACTCAATGTGTCTAGGGGAATTTCAATGAAAAAGGACAAAAAAACTAGTGAGGGTGATGGTGGAACAAGAGATGGTTAAGGTTGATGAGGTGGAAGATGGATGTTGGTGATGAAGTCTAGACCTCCTCCTGAAGTACCTACAGTGCTTAAAACATGTGTGTCTTTCAAGAACTATGCAACAAGATACATCTTCATAAACTAGAAAAGCATGAATCAATTGCCCATATTATGCATGAAGAAAGTGCTGAAGGAAATGAGAACATGAGTGAGATCTTATTGAAAAAATAGAGTAATGGAGAAAGATGACAATGAAATGAACCAAATGCCGAATCAAGACAACAAACTCCAAAGCTCATGAAAGAACTAGAAATCTGTGTTTTTGGGGCTGCTAAAGGGTCTCTTCCTCAAGTCATGGTCCCAGAGGGAGGAAGTGAGGCCGAGGCACCTGCTGACAACCTTGTGGTGATCCTTTTTCTCCTTGCTAACCTGCTAACTAAAAGAAGGCACAAATGGAAGCAAACTAACATACAACCAATCTAATCTACATTGTTGTAATGGAAATGCAACTACTTAAGCAAATGAACAATCAAACTATGAATCTATGCTAACATACATGTACAATAAAGAGGAGCCTTGGCTGCTAGGGTTGGGCCCTAACCCAAGACCTTCATCCCTCTGAGCTAACTCAACTCAATCTTATTATCAAAACAATGGATTACATCAAAAACTGTCACAAGTCTTGCAGCTCAAAAATAGAGTAGAATTTTACAATAAAAAATCTGAATCCTACTGAGGTCCTAGTCCTCTCTACTTATACATTGAAGTCTCCAACGAATTCCATAAAATTAGGGAGGCTCGGCTTCCAAACTCGAGATAAACTGGTGCTTTGTCTTTCACTTGGTCGGCTGCCTTCTAGTCCTCATGATTTGGTTGTTTGCACTCCAAGATGATGGAGGAATATTCGAATGGAAGGGTAGTAAATGAGGAGGATTTACCTCCTATAATTCATCTCCCTTGTCCCTTTTGAGTTTTTACCAAGGTCTTTGCCAAAATTCCTTTCTTTTATCCTTTAATCCTGCATTAAATGCACATTAGACCATAAAGAAAAATATCCAACTCTAACTCATCTCATAAACAAAATATAATCAAAAAGTATGCAATAAGTTGTGAGAATAGTTGGTTTGACTAGGGTAGGAAGTGAATTAAGGCCCATATAATTACCCAATGATGAGGCTCATCAGATGTCAGGAAAACTTCCTTTTATGTGAAAACAAATGAGCAAATAGAAGCAGTTTGGAATTTTTCTTGCCTACAACTAGTAGGAAAAGACAAAGTAAACAATTACAACATCAATGTATTAGGGAAAAATAAATTAAACAGAGGAGCTTCAATGCATTAAATATTTTGTCAACATTAACCAACCCTTCCATGGTGAGGCTTCTCAATGGTGAGACTTTTAAAATCATATTGTTCAGCCAAGAAACATCTATATATTGTGGATTATGTTAGTCAGATATGGGCATGTTGATATAGTACATACTGCACTTGAAATAAACTAAGAAGACTATGCCAAAGAACTCTAAAATTTCACCAGACCAGGAGGTAAGGCATGAGCATGTATTCACTAAAATACATGCAATGTAATAGTAAAGTGATAACCTTCATGTACGATTATCATCATTTAAAGAAATCAACAACCTATAAATATAATGATTGATATAATTTGACTCGATATTCGCAATCAGTATTACCAAAGGTACTTTGTGGTGATCTAAAATGAACACTATTGTCATAAAATAATCCACAGGTGAAAAAATATTGTACCTAAAAATCATCAAATAACGTTCTTTTTTAAATCAGTAGGCTTGGACAAATCTGAAAAAATAAAATCATTCAATTCAACAAGGATTCCGCACATAACAGACATCTACTAGATTTAATCTCCAATACAAAATTGTGCTACCTTGAGAAATCCTCCCTTAGAAGCAACTGACAAAAATAGCATGAATGGAAGACTCGTTGGATAAATAATATATGTCCATTGTATCATATGTAACAACACTACGATGAAATTGCAATGAGTATTTAATTGAAATGAATCTAAAACCAGTTAGAGAGAAACTATTATAGCACCTAAGACTTTCAAGATATGATGCATAAATGCATTTACATTCAATAAATAACTTTCAAATTATATATCCTAAAGACAGTATATAAGATGTTCTAAAGGCTTAAAAATAACAGTAGGCTTGATCAAATTGAAAGAAGTTATGGCTTGATATTCAAATTAACAAATGGAAGCATTATGCATTTATAAGATTAAACAACTTATAAAAGTGGCTGCATTAGTTCCTGATATATTTCGTTGACATGTACTCAAAGAGAGGAAGAGGTGCAAACAAAAATGCATCAATGTTGGTGAGGCAAGAGTTGCAAAAAAAAGTGCAATTTTTTTCGTTCTCTACTATCAAAATTTTGATGGAATGAAGTTCGTGGAATTTTTTATTTTTTACATCGGATTTGAAGCAATGGTATTGGATGAGAAACTATTCATATATATAGTGCAAGCAACAGAAATGGCAATGCCATTTTGTATCTACAATAATACCAAGATGGAAATTGTGGGACTACCAATCCAACCGAAACATTCTTACAATATCTCTTTCATTAATATGTATAAAGCATTGCAGGAAGGCCTTCAACTTACTGAGGAGGTCAATAATTGGTTGTAGATGATGGAGAAGGAATACCAGACACAAAAGGTGTCTGGCCTTTATGTCAAGAAGAGAAACTTGTTGGGAATGTATCTCTTTATAGTATCCATATAATAGGGACAATTACTCGCTATTCATCTTGATAGTTGGAAAGAAGGAAAAAGAAAGAGTTATTGAATTAGTTGAATTCCATAAGTGGAAATCATACTTTTTCTAGTATAAGTAAAGGAAAGTGTAAAGAAGTGATGGAATTTAAAAAGTACTACAAGGATAACAAGTTGTGGAGGAGTAGGATTTTATTTATTTGAGAAAGAAAAAACATATTGAAAATGCAAGTGAGATTTGCAGCAAATATTTATAAAAGAAAGAAAATATGTTTCCTCACACTAAAATGGAAGCATAGAGGTGATGGAGTAGCATAGATGGTGGATGGATAGAAAACTGGAGACCGTGCTAAGGAGCGTGAGGGGAAAATGAGTTGAAATTATACTTACTGACTAATAATTAGAAGAAATTGGATATAACGATCACACTATAGCTAGCTATAAAGACTTTGAAGTTAGCATGGACTCTTGTTGTTGCCTATGCTTGACGTAAGAATTTCCTTGCATGTGGGGGTAGTTGCTAAAAGAAAACAATGGAGAGATGCGAAGGTCAACCAAGGTTATAATTCTGGAGATGGAAGTGAATGTTAAGCCTTGTCGGTCTGTGCTGACAATATCCATTGTCACCTTTGGCAATGTCATTCCTTGTGACTTATGCATTGTTAAGCCCCATGTCATCTGAAGGGGAATTTTTAGATGAGAACCTCATGTTATTGGGGGGAGTGGAACATAAGTTGGGTTGAAGGTATCCCATGGTGGGCCTTTTTATTGGAAGAAGTCAACAACAACAAATGATGGAAAATATTGAGGGGTTTTCGCAGTGCATTATATTAGATATCATTATTTTGGATTCAACTGCATTAAGTAAGTCATTCATCTATGACCATATCCATGAGAGGTAGTTGTAACTCACCAATTTCTCATGATTTTTTAATAGTCCACTTAGCACTCATTGCATCGGGTGATGCTCACAGGGGTGAAGAAGTGAGATTGAAACTAGTCAAATGAATCACATAGCATCAATCATCACTTTTGGGGCTTGTACCCGGTAACCAAGACTTCCCGGGAGGTCACCCATCCTAGATCCCCTCTGGAGATAACGCACTTAACTGTGGAGTTTTCCCCACAATCAAGCCCACTTAGCTTGCTGCTAAGTGGGCTTGATTATGGGGAAAACTCCACATTTAAGCATGCTTGAGCCAGAGGAGATCTAGGATGGGTGACATCCTAGGAAGTCCTGGTTACCAAGTGCAAGCTCGGAAGTGATGATTGACACTATATGATTCATTTCACTAGTTTGAATCCCACTTCTTCACCTGATGCAATGAGTGCTAAGTGGACTATTAAAAAATCATGAGAAATTGGTCAGTTATGGATACCTCTCATGGATAGGGTCATAGATGAATGACTTACTTAATGCAGTTGAATCCTAAATAATGATATCTAAAATGATGGAAACTCAGGGGTTTTGATCCAGGTGCATAGAAAATCGAAACGACTTTTCCAAGGGCTCCATTGATAATACCTACTTCAACCCACAAGTTGCATGTGAGGAAAAACTTTTTTTCATTGCAGATAAGAACTTTTACATCCAACAATTCCTCTTCTTCTTATATACCAATAGGATGGTGGTTCCTTTTCTCTGCGTAGCATCATGCAATAGGAATGTTTAATTTTTTGAGCATCTATTTGTTATGCAATGTGACAACTAGGTTTGTTGGATATATGTGCATTACATTGTTGAATTCATGATCTTAATCCATTGATAGAAAGGAATTTTTTCTTGACATGAGAAGGTTCTAGTCCTCCATAGTAGGTGTTGAATTCCTAATATTTGCAAGTGTGTTTGGAAATGCAACCTGAGCAGGGTCAGCCCCTTGTTGACGAAAGATGGTAGATAGTGTGACAACCATGTCAAACTTGTGTCAAAGGGTATTTTTGCGTGAAGTCCTGACATACATGGGGATGTCCTTTACAGGAGGTACTTTCCCAAGATCACCAACGAGGATGATATACCGATTTCCAAAAGGCATATTGTGATATGAAGGGAATACCTCCCTTAAGCGATCATCTATGTGTGAAAGAAGTTTAGGCCCAATAAATCTCATTTCATCGATTAAAATTTATTTGACATGAGGAAGTTGTTATTGGAGATGTAGAAGTGATTTACCCTCAAGAGGATGCATTGAAACTAAAGGAATGCATAGGGAAGCCATGGATTGTAATTGCATTTATGTTAAATGTTGCAACACCTATTGGAGTGAGTAGGGAAAATGGTCTTGAATTGGGAGTAGATTCGACAAGGAATGCATATTTTAGGCAATCAATTAAGTAAGACTTCCCCATGCAAGTAATACCTTGGATGAGCATGATAAGTAGAGAAATGGAGGAAGTGGTCCTAAAGCGGGCAAGGACAATGCTGAGAGAAACTTATTGGGTGTGCAACAATGAGTGAAGGGAGCGGGGAGCTGGAGAGGGGGTAGAATTGATTTGGGTACATAAGCGACTAAACTCTATGAAACTTATAGTTGTCTCATGTAGAGTGGAAGGGATAGTAGTATGGGACCAATTATGGTTTGAGTCCAAGTCATAATGGCTAAGCATGTTAATGTAATCAACTTCCATGTTGTTCCCAGGGTGTAGCTAAGAAAGGAATTTCCATTCATCTATGTCCATGGAATCATGGGGGGGCCGGATAATAGAATTAGTGGAGTTGTCATCAGAGAGAGGGGAAAGAGGGTATTTAATGGCATGATGAAAATGCCAATGCATTTTTATTTTTTTCCTAATGTGAAATGATTTCTCCATCAGTGGAGCGAAAAGCCAATGAGCTAGAGGGCCAGTCAAAGAGACGCAGAGCCACAGAAAGCAATGATTCCTCATGATTGGGGACAGAGGAACGGATGGAAGCTGCAGAGTCGGAGGATTCTTCAAAGGCTAGAGAGCCAAGCGAAGAAGCTAGTCTCCCTTCAGAAGTTTTCCCTTGAGAGAGCAAGTTTCCCTTCAGGGAGCTCACAGCTGGGCAAAGAGCCACCAGAGGTTGGAGGCTTGATAGAGGCAGAGCCACCAGAGGTTGGAGGCAGAGCCGCAGTTCCAGAGAAATCCAGAGAAGCCACCAGAGGTTGAAGGCGATGGAAAAGGGGTGATTCCTCAGAGATCTGGGCACAATAGAGTTGCCAAGCCAGAGAGCTAAGCAGAGCAGAGTTGTAGAGCGTAGAAGGCCAGAGAGCTGTAGATTCGCAAAGTGCCACCAGAGGTTGGGAGGACAGCAAAAGAGCCACCAAAGGTTGGGGGTGAATTTCCCATGGATGATTCCTTAGGATGAGGAAGGGACAGAGAGCCCGAGAACTTGAGCACCGAGAGCCAGAACGCCTGAGAGCTTCAGAGCCAGAGGGTCGAGCAGGGGCAGAGCCACCAGAGGTTGGAGGCTTGATAGAGGCAGAGCCACCAGAGGTTGGAGGCAGAGCCGCAGTTCCAGAGAAATCCAGAGAAGCCACCAGAGGTTGAGGGCGATGGAAAAGGGGTGATTCCTCAGAGAGCTGGGCACAACAGAGTTGCCGAGCCAGAGAGCTAAGCAGAGCAGAGTTGTAGAGCGCAGAAGGCCAGAGAGCCGTAGATTCGCAAAGTGCCACCAGAGGTTGGAAGGATAGCAAAAGAGCCACCAAAGGTTGGGGGTGAATTTCCCATGGATGATTCCTTAGGATGAGGAAGGGACAGACAGCCCGAGAACTTGAGCACTGAGAGCCAGAAAGCCTGAGAGCTTCAGAGCCAGAGGGCCGAGCAGGGGCAGAGCCACCAGAGGTTGGAGGCAGAGCCAGATGGACAGAGCCAGATAGCTAAGAGAGCTAGAGCCAAGGGAGCCAGAGAGCTGAAAGCCAGAGCCAAATAGCTAGAGAGCCAAAGCCGTAGAGCTCAAAACAAACTTCTAAGAGCCATGGAGCTGTAATGACGTTTCAGAGCAGTAAAGAGATTAAATGATCAAGTTGTTGCTGGTGTTTGATGTGTGCTGAAGACAGAAGAAGGATTTCCAG
Source organism: Pinus tabuliformis (assembly GCA_031772625.1). Taxonomy (NCBI): domain Eukaryota; kingdom Viridiplantae; phylum Streptophyta; class Pinopsida; order Pinales; family Pinaceae; genus Pinus; species Pinus tabuliformis. The sequence goes on along the minus strand of CM062808.1, from coordinate 627,410,392 downwards.
AGACAGTAAAACAATTCTGAGGGAGTTGGTGCAAGCCAGGAGCTCAAGATAGCCCGGAGCACTGATTAAAGGAATCTAGTCCAGAGAAGCCTAGATCTATATGCAGAGTATGGATAGCCAGTGGGATAAGATGGTATTTCTAAACCCATAGCTTCAGTTGTAAACCAATGGAGTTGAGTTTGGAACTTGTAAAAGTAGCATTACCATAATCCCAAAGAGCTTAGTTGCGTTGAGTAGAGCTCATGGAGACGTAGCCCAAGATATCAGGGTGAACTCCTAATTAAACTTGTTGTCTTTATGGTTTGTTTATTTGTTGCATTTACTCTTATGTGTGTTTATATATCAGTTTAAGCAAATAAACTTAAGGCAATTAAGCAGTCAAAGGCAAACTAAAAGCATAAAGCTATTTCAAGTTATTTATTCCATAAATTATCAATTATAAGCATATATCTTGGAATATATAAGCTTTGGAGTGGGAGAGGTCCTTGTAAGCATGACAAGAAACCTTTAGTGCCCCATTTTAGATCAGGTTGTATCAGAGCTGGTTATATCAGAGTAAGTTATACCAGAGCAGATTGTATCATGAAGAAGGTTGCATCATGATGCAAGTGGTATTAGATCAGAATGCTTGATTGACAGAGCAATCTATATGCTTGTTTGACTTGAAAGGTGTTCAAACAGTAGCAAGGATTTTGTTGTTTGATTGTTTGTAAACTGATTGTTGTTTGAGTTTGCAGAGGTGAAGGGAAAGCTACTGATAGCTAAGTCCAGGAGAGGACAAGAAGGAAGAAGGGCCGAAGGCATTCTTCTTATCCTAAAGGACCTCAAAGCAATCCTTGAAGCACAAGAGGTTTGTTGCAAAAGGTTGCTTAAATAAGCTCTTCGTTAATCTTGTTTGAAGTTCTTTTGTTCATTTTGATAATGACAACTTCTACAAGTGAGTCCTCAAATTCTTCCTTCATCACAAGATTCTTTGATGAAGACAAGAAGCAAGACTTGTTCACCATGATGGATATGGTGAGAGAAATGTATGAGGATGGAAGGAAGAGCATCATACTTAGAGAGAAGTTGAATTCCATGAAGGAAGAGAAGTAGTTTCTTTTTGAAAAATTGAAAGAAATGGAGAGGCAACTTCACATTGCAAATATGAACCTGAAAACGATGCACGAGTTGGAGACACAACTCCTTGTTGCAAAAGAAGCCTTGGTCAAGTATTAGCTTGAAGAAGAGGTAAACAATTCCTGTTTGTCTTCAAATTCTTATAAGAATGTTTATGTTGGTTCTTTTGAAAGACATACCATAGGCATAGGTTCAAAGTTAATGTCCAAGATGGGTTATGAAGGAAAAGGCTTGGGCAAACATGCACAGGGTATTGTTGAGCCAATAATGGTTGAGGAGAGGCCTAAGTATTTGGGTCTTGGCTATGGACAAGCTTATGGAGAAAGTTCCAAAGCTGCCATGAAGACAATTGAAATAGTTCCAAGAAGGAGTTTCATTTCAGGTCTTCTACCTCAAGAGTGTAAAGATTGTATCCATGGGGAATGCAATTGCTTGAAACATCATTTGTAGGAAGAAGGTGTTCATAAGTATACACTTGAACTAGAGAGTTGTGGAAACTCTAAAAGCCTTGAAGAGATTGAAGGTGTTCCAAAGGGAGCCACTTCTTCATTTGATTCACCTCCTCATGAAGGTAATAAAGGTGAAAAAGAAAGGTATAAATCTGGTTCTAATCATATTCCTTTTGATTATGTTAAGCATGATAAATTTCCATATAAGCATTGGAAAAGAATTGCATGTTCCTTTTGTGGTTTGGTTAACCATAATGTTTCTAGATGTTGGAAGAGAATGGCCACATACATGAAACTTTTGAAGGAAAGGAAGCAAGAAGCCAAAGGTCCATTGGACAAGGCAAATCATGTTGTCAAGAGGATGCACATGTGTTGTACTTTCTGCCATAAGCAAGGACACATTGCTGAAAAGTGTTGGACTCTGAATCCAACAATGCTTCCACAAATCTTGAAGAGGGTGGAAAGAGACAATGGCAAGAATGGAAAGAAAGATTCCATGAATGATGTGTTTTAGGATTATTCACATGTTGTTTTTGATATGTAGACAAAAGAAGGACCTTTGAAATGGATTGGTAAGAAATGGTTAAAGTTCTTATCCAATTAAAGTTGCATATCTTTTGATGCGAATAGAAATGCATCACATCTATTTGCATTTCTTTGTTAATGAGATGCAAGTTGCAGGATTCTACCAAGAAGGTGAATGGAAAAGTTGAGTAGGAGACTCACTTTATTGTTGCAACATTATATTCATTTTAGCTTTGAAAGTACAGTGTGCTTAAGCGAAAGTTGAAAGATGAAATGCATGCATAAGCATGATATGCATGACCACAAGGATGTTGATGATTTCCTTGTATTTGAACATGTATGTGTGATTAACTTGAAGGGTTGATTACTTTGTTGTAAACATGCATGTCATGCAATATTGACTTGGGAAAAGTTGATTTGATCTCCAAGATGGAGATGATGATGAAGTGTTTCATCTTTGAAAAAGAATCCTAAAGTTCTTTTTCTACATGCTTGACTTGAAGGGTCAATTGTTTTAAAGGCATGTTTGTTGTCTTGTTATCTAGTCAATCATTTGTATGTAGATGTAAAGACTTGGAAATGTTCACAAGATGTGAAATCTGTTTCTTTTGATGAAGCAAGAGTTTAGGCCATCCAGTTGTTGTCTATAATCCTGTTATTGTTAACAGTTGTTGTTGACAATATCTCAAACAGGTACCAATGAAAATTTTGTGAAGCAGATGTAACTTCACATCTATTTGAGCCACCTTCAATCAATGATCCAGGAAGAGAAGTTCAAACTACCTTCTGTGACCTTCTCAGTAGGAGTTCTACAAGAAGTCAAGGAGGAAAATGGTTCTTCCCAGGAGGATAAGCACATCCAGGAAGGAAAGTGTTCAAAGGCTTTGGATAAGAGACACTATGCAAGGCAAGTGTATGGAGGCTAAAAGAAGAGGGTGAGGTACTCTCATTTACTGTTCAGATCAGTATATCAGTTTTTTGGAGTCCAAAAGCTTTTTAGTGGGAAGGTGTATCCAAAATGGATCTAGAATAAACTTCTAAGTTTAAAAATATTTCTCACAGAGGAAAATGAAAGTCAAAGGATTCTCTTGGAAATAGTCTCATTGCATAGATCTCTTCATTCTGAATCTAACGCAATTTGAATGGGAAAAAACGGACTTCGGATGAAGAAATTATCATAAAAAGAAATTTTCCCATTGTCCTTTGAAAAGGAGGCAATTTCTTATAAATGGGACTTAATGGAGAATATGCATTCCTTAAGGAAATGTCACATCGAAAAGGTTCCAAGGGAGGACTTAGAACAAAGGCCTTAAGGACCCTTGATTAGTGATATCCAATATATCGCATCGGAGGAAGGCCTGCATGTGATATCGGAACCCCCGACAGAGCCGATTGCAATTGCGATTAAAGCGATGAACCAATCAGTGATTGCAATGGATGACTTGTGATTGTGATGATCAGATCGGTCGATCAGCATCGATGATATATATCGGGTCGGCATAGTCCATTGGAAAGTTGTATAGACCCTTGGGCCATTGCGATTGCGATATGCGATGCGCTGATATCGACGATCGACGATCGGGATCACAACCATATAAAGGGCCGTTGACATATGCCTGTTGTGATTGCGATATGTGATCGAGGCACGAACCCGATGAGGTTTATGAATGCGATTGCATAAATTTTGAAATCAGGATTTTCGGATTTTCAGTGTATTTCTATGTATTTGGGTTTTTTGGCCATACGCCTGTGCGATTGCGATTTACGATGACATGACAGACTCGATGGGTTTATACATGCGATTGAAGGCCATTTGAAGTCTGGGCTTAAGGCCCACGATGTGTTTTTCCTGTGTATTCCATTATATGGCTATTTTCAGAATGTAGGCAGAAGAACGACCGACTGTGTCATTCCCATTGGAAACAGTCCATCGCACCTGTGCCATGCTATAAGCGGGAGTTTCTATAATAGGAATGAATTATAAAAGACACAGAACCATAGAGACAATGATTCATAGGGCCAAGTGCAGAGCCATAGAGCCAGTGATCTAGAGGGCCAAGTGCAGAGCCACAGAGCCAGTGATCCATAGGGCCAGTCGAAGAGACACAGAGTTGCAAAAAGGAATGATTCCTCATGATTGGGGACAGAGGGATGGATGGAAGCTGCAAATTCAGACGATTCTTCAAAGGCCGGAGAGCCAAGCGCAGAGGCTAGTCTCCCTTTAAAAGTTTTCCTTTGAGAGAGAAAGTTTCCCTTCAGGGAGCTCACAGCTGGGCAAAGAGCCACCAGAGGTTGGAGGCAGAGCCGCAGTTCCAAAGAAAGCCAGAGAAGCCTCCAGAGGTTAGGGGCAATGGAAAAGGGGTGATTCCTCAGATAGTTTGGCGCAACAAAGTTACTGAGCCAGAGAGCTGAGCGTAGAAGAGTTGCAGAGCGCAGAAGGCCAGAGAGCCGTAGATTCGCAGAGTGCCACCAGAGGTTGGAAGGATAGCAAAAGAGCGACCAGAGGTTGGGGGTGAATTTCCCAGGGATGATTCCTCAGGATGAGGAAGGGACAGAGAGCCCAAGAACTGGAGCACCGAGATCCAAAAAGACTAAGAGCTTCAGAGCCAAAGGGCCGAGCAGAGGCAGAGCCACCAGAGGTTGGAGGCAGAGCCAGACGGATAGAGCCAGAGCCAAACGAGCCAGAGGGCCGAGAGCCAGAGAGCCGAGAGCCAGAGCTAGTTAGCTAGAGAGCCAGAGCCGCAGGGCAAGAGAGATCAAAACAGACTTCTAAGAGCCATGGAGCTCTAATGAAGATTCAGAGAAGCAAAGAGATCAAATGATCAAGTTGGTGCTGGTGTCTGATGTGTGTTGAAGACAGAAGAAGGATTTCTAGAGATAGTAAAAGAATTCTGAGGGAGTTGGTGCAAGCCAGGAGCTCAAGATAGCCCGGAGCGCTGATTGAAGGAATCTAGTCCAGAGAAGCCTAGATCTGTCTACAGAGTATGGACAGCCAGCGGGATAAGATGGTATTTCTAAACCCATAGCTCTAGTTGTAAACCAATGGAGTTGAGTGTGGAACTTGTAAAAGAAGCATTATCATAATCCCAAAGAGCCTAGTTAGTTGAGTAGAGCTCATGGAGACGCAGCCCAAGATATCAGGGTGAACTCCTAATTAAACTTGCTGTCTTTATGGTTTTGTTTATTTGCTGCATTTACTGTTATGTGTGTTTATATATCAGCTTAAGCAAATAAACTTAAGGAAATTAAGCAGTCAAAGGAAAACTAAAAGCATACACCTATTTCAAGTTATTTATTCTGCAAATTGTCAATTATAACCATAAATCTTGGAATATATAAGCTTTGGAGTGGGAGAGGTCCTTGTAAGCATGACAAGAAACCTTTAGTGCCCCATTTCAGATCAATGGAAACCCAAAGATTATTGTAAGTGATAGAGATCCCATTTTCACTGGAAATTTTTGGAGAACATTATTTTATTGTCTCGGTACTTAGTTAGCTCATAACTCATCTTATCATCCTCACTCTGATGGGCAAACTGAGATAGTGAACAAATGTTTGGAGGGATATCTTCGTTGCTTTGTATCTGATAAATAGACACAATGGTTCAAATGGTTGCCTCTGGCTGAATGGTGGTATAACACTTCCTTCCATACTGTAGCAAAAATGATCCATTTTATGGCACTTTATGGATATTATCCACCATCCATCACATGATATTTAAGAGAAAATTATAAGTTTCAAGTAGTGAAGGATCACATCGACCATCAATAACTTCTCCAACTCTTAAAGGATAACCTCACTTTGGTGCAGAATAGAATGAAACAACAGGCAGATCAACATCGTAGAGAAAGAAGTTTTGATGTGGGTGACTAGATATTTCTATAGCTACAACTATACAAACAAATGTCCCTCAAGAAAGCTAAGAAGGATAATAAATGATCACCAAAGTATTATGGTCCGTACAAGGTGTTGCAAAAGATTGGTACTATGGCATACAAATTGGAGCTTCCTGCATCTTCCCAAGTGCACCCAATTTTCCATGTTTCATGCTTAAAAATGGTTATAGGTGACAAGCTCCTAGTTCAAACAATATTGCTAGAACTTGACGAGGAAGGAAAAATCATATTGGAACCTGAAGTAGTCACAGAAACAAGAACTTGACAGCTATGAAATCAATCAATTTTAGAGTATCTCATGAAGTGGAAAAACTTACGCACTGAATATTCCACATGGGAGGATGATAGTTTTATACAGAAGCATCCAGAACTACTCAAGCGTTGTGGACAACACTTTTTTGAAGGAGAGGGGCATGTTAGGTCCCTATAATACTAGTGTATTCCTTTATTATTATTATCATTGCAGCCCCTTATTATTATAGTTGTGCCCATGTTGTCCCCATATTTTTATTATTGTGCCCCATAGAAACCAACTATTTTTATTGTTTTGACCTTACATTTTTATTTTTATGACAACTTTGATTATATTGTGACCCCTTAGACTCCTATATATAGAAGGGAGGTCTTGTCATTTGTATCATCCAAGAATTGTTCATTTATGTAATGTAAAGGAGGTTTCCCCCTCGAATAGGCTAATTTTGAAGTCGTTGATCTATCTCTTTCTTCTATTTTGTGAGCTGGATGCATAAAAAATTCTTATAGAACTCTTCAAATTTCTTCTTGCAGATCTCTCCACCATTATCTGTCCTCAGCACCATTATCTTCTTCTCTGTCTGGTTTTCCACTAGAGCCTTAAATTCTTTAAACCTTTCAAAGACTTCATATTTCTTACTGAGGAAATTTATCCGTGTCTTACCCAATGATGGAACTGACATAGGTCCAAACACATCACTATACACAAGATTTAATATCTCTTTTTCCCTCTTAGCACGAGAGAGGAAACTCACCCGATTCTGCTTCCCATATACACACTATTCATAGAAATCAAAATCCAAAGATCAATTAGACATACCTTCTACTATACTAATACCATGAAGTATTCGAAAGCCCTTCTCTCCAATATGTCCAAGCCTTTGATGCCATAGCATGGTCTTTTCTCCCGAGACCACTAGATTTTCTGGTCCACTTTTAAGAACCACATAATTGTTGCACCCATTAATAACAGTGCTACCCAAAAGCTTGTACACAGTTCCAATCCAAACTCCTCGCATTAATACCAGTTCTCCTTGAACCATCTTGTAGGTATCTTTCTCGAACACTATTTTTACACCTACATCATCCATTTTGCTTACAGAAATCAGATTTCTTGTCAATGTGGTAATATGCAGAACACCTAGAAGTGTTATAATCCTTCCACCTTGCAACGTCACCTTGGATTTTTGGTGTCCAATGATTCTAGTCTTCTTGTCATCCCCTAAGACGACATCACTACCATCGTATTTCTCATACTCATAGAAACACTCCCTATGGGCAGTGAAGTGAAAGGATCCACCTGAGTCAATCAACCATGCCTCATGATCTACATGTGTACTTGAAGAAGAAGCCAAGTACACATCTCCACCTTCATCTGAGGTGGTTTTCACCTCTACAGAAGGAGCATAATCAAATCCTTTTCCTTTCTCAGGAGATTTAGATTTAAATTCATTTTTGAAGTTCCCTTCCTTTCCGCATTTCCAGCACACCTTTATAGGTTTTCCTAGAGATTTATATCTCCTTCTAGATTTAGATCTCCCACTTGAGGACTTATTTTTTTATATGTTTTGGGACCATCCTCATACAGACAAGTCATCTCCATTTTGGTCCTCCATATTTTTCCATCTCATCTCCTTGGACAACAAGGATGAGACTATTTCATGAAAGTTCAAGGTAGTTGTATTGCTACCTATTGCTACAACCATACTATCCCATGAATTTGGTAAAGAACACAACAAACTGATGCACTTATCTTCATTTGAAATTTTAATATCAACAGATAACAACTAGCTTACCACATTATTAAATGCGTTCAGATGCTCTGACACCGAGTCTCCATCCTTCATCCTTAGGTTATACAACCTTTTCCATAGGGACAAGTTGTTCACCAAGGACTTAGATTAGTACAAAGTCCCTAACTTGTCCCACAAAGCCTTCATTGTAGCTTCCCCTGATACATTCAACAATACTAAATTTGAGATACACAATTGTATTGTGCTCTTTGCTTTCCAATCCAACTTCACCCAATCTTCGCCTGACATTTCCATTGGTTTAGTACCTATATCGACTGCGATCCACTTATCTTTATCCACCAACAGATCCTCCATCTTGAGCTTCCACAACTCAAAACTCTGACCATTAAGTTTATTGTTCTCTACCTTTCCACTACTTTCCATATTCTTTCACTACAAGAATTGATCCCGCAGATATCCCACTGAACAGGGTCTACCACAAGCTCGAGCAAAACCCCTCAGCAGCAAAGGCATCCCTTGAAGATGAAAAAACTCTGATACCAAATGTAGGTTTTAACCCTGTATAGAAATTACCGGCAAACAAATTCGTAAACACAAAAAATATACAATGGTGAGAACATCAAACAAATACACAAATATTTTCCCCTAGATCCCAAAATCGGGACAACTAGATTGATTTTTCATTATGTTTCTTTCAATGTTATAGTACATATATATATGTCAAAGTATTCATAAACCCCAATCCATTAACCCTGGATTAGAACATAACCATAGTTTCCTTGGCCGGATCTACAAAATACAATGGGCACAAAACCATCATGCCCAAAACCACAGGTAGGTATGCCCACCTAATATAGGGTCCAAAAAAATTTTCCTGGGGTGTTGCCCTGGACTCCGTGCAAGGGGGCTACCACCCCCGTGAAATCCCACTGTTGCTCCTGCATAATGAACAGGGTGGGATATCACCTCCCTATGACCCCACTCCTTATGTGACTAGTCGTGGAAAGAATATAACGCACACCCAACAATGGGGTTGCAAGTGAAGATTGGAGATGTTGGGGAAGAGCAACATTATCTAGGGGTATATTTTGATAGGATTGGAGGTTTAACCTAGCTCTATATTTGAGACGTCTTTGTTTGTTGTAAGTGTCTTTATTCTATGCATAGAGGAGTCTCCTACAAACATTTCTTGAAGGCTTTCCAGAATATTCTGGCATGTCCATTCTGATACAAACACTGGGACACGAATATCAATGCATACATGAGATGAGAGAGAGTAGCGTTGAATGAAAAGAAAGAGTGCATGGAGGAGTTTCTGTATAAGGAAGAATGTTTAATGGAAGGTGAGGGAAGAACTATAAATTCCAAAGGAAAGGAAATTGGAGAAAGTGTATTTTTATTTTCTTTCTTTTTGAAAATTGTGAAGGAGTGTGTACAATGCCCACATATTAGTTCTTTTTCTTTTTTTTTTTAAATTTGTGAAAGAGTGTGTACCTCCACATATTAGTTGTGTGACAAGACAACATGTGCGAGGAAAGAAGTATAAATATGCAAGATGAGACATAACTAAATATCAATTAGATTTAAGCTAAAGAAGCAACAACCTTTTCAAACAAGTCATTTTTTAAAATTGTACAACACACACTTTAAAATATCACAAGGAAAGCAAGAAGAGCTATTCTTGAGAGTACCTTGAACAATAGAGCAAGGAGGAAGCTATTCATGCAATAGGGAAGGGGATAAATGAAAAAAAGGGAGAGGGAATCATAAAAAACATGGACACAAATATACTACCTTGCATAGAAGGAAGAACAAAAGAGCATATATATTTTATTTAAAGGTAAAAGATGCATCATTATTTAAAGGTAAAAGTTGCAGCATGTAACACATTTGTAGATACATAGAGGAGAGAAGTAGAATGATGAAGTGAACACATAACATCATGTGTGAATGGAAGAAGAGGGTGGTTGGGGAAGAATTGAGAATGAACGTAGAAACATATAGAAGATGTTGTCTACATATTAGTTTGACATGGGGGAAGAAGAGGGAGGATCAAAGGAAATGAAAAACTGAAGTGCCAAACATTTTCTTGATATCTTTGAGGAAAAGAGCACATGTAGAGCCATAGGCAATTCCCCTTAATTGACTAGCACAACCTTCAAGTGGTTGACACCATTGAAGCTATTTGTTTTTACAAACAATGTGAAGAGTAAATGACAACATAAAACCCTTGAAAAAATATCATGGATAGCATAAGGATCAGTGGATAGTATGAACAAGTTCTTCACTTGGACACCCATGAGCTCAGTTGCAACATCATCAAATGTTGTTACATTTTTTTAGTAGCCTTGTGTGGTCATGCATTATAAGTTTGATCACATATTGGTAGTCACACTCTAGGAAGTCCCCACCACATTTTGTGAAGTTCCACATTCCATTTGAACGGTCAACAACCTTTTTCATGCACTGCATACCATCAGATGAGAGAGGGAATGTAAGGAAGTAGAAATCTTGCATGTTAATAGAGGTGATGGTTGCACAATTAGAGAACCGTGTTGATTTTTTGAGGGGATGCAAGTCTATAATGTCATAAACTATAAATTGTGGGTGGTATCGCTTGGAATAGCTAGAGAAATTTCTACTTAATGATGGTGAAGAACTCAAGTAGCCTTTTTCATGCAACCGTGATTAGATTTGGTGAGTCTTTGGAATGCCTAGGTTCAGGTGGAGGCTGTTGGTGGAGATGGTCCCTACATTCCTTCCATTGGATTTGTCTATGTGGCCCCATTTGATTGTATGCATGAGAAACACACTAGAAGAGAGAAGTGTAGTGAGTTCCTTGCCTATAGAGTGGCAATGTTCGCCCCAGAGGGTGATGTCAATGCTATACCCAGACATGTCCTCCAAGGTGAGAGTTTTTCTAGGTGTTTCGGACCCATCTCTTCGACGAATGGTGGAGGTTGGGAAAGTGTATCTCACCACCCCAATGATGTCCACAATTGAGCCAAGTTCTGCATATTTGATTTCACTTACAAATTTGAAACAAAAATGGTGGAAAGGAATAATTGGAGCATCATCCAAACAAGGTTTCACAGTGTAAGTTACAGAGAGGAAGACTTCCCATTTTCTATTTAAATAGTTGTGATTTGTGTTTGCCGGTTTGATTTTTCCATTTGAAACCATGTAAACCTACCCAATTTGAATAAGGGCATGCAAGGAATCTACTAAATCACCAAAGGAAGAGAGATGGATTGCATCATTGGCACAATCAACGAGGTCAAAGCCAAAGACCTTTCTGGAGCTTGGAGCATTGTTGTGCAAGTGGAGGGATGTTTTTGCAAGAACCCTACTGTGAGTTGACCAATATTTACGGTAGGGGTTGAGTGCCATGAACAACATGGAAATAGGTGCAACAAAGGACAAGTGAGTTGATGCTGAAGAAGAATCCTCCGTCAAAGTGGGATTATGTGAGGAGGGGCGTTTCCATGTCGAAGAACCTTCTTGGAATGTGGATGGTTGTACAATTTGAAGAAGGGTCGGGTCCCCAATCAAAGTTGCATGACGTTGAACAACTTTGATTTCAAGCATTTTTATAGTCTTGAAAAGAAGGGAACAAAGAGGAAAGCAATGGGGCGTTAGTTGGAATGTAAGTGGGGAAGAGAGGGAAATAAAAAAAATCATAAAGGATGGGGTGAAGAGTGTGAATATATACATAGTTTTGCAAAAGTGTGCAAGTGGCTTTTTTGAGAACGATATTTGACCCCAGTTGTAGGTCACCAAAGGCGACATGGCCATTATAAGTAGACAAAAACAAAGTTCTATGTTGGGAAGTATCGTCAGAGAGGGAAATGCAGTAGTGTTGGGATGATGTCTTTGTCGAAGGAACAAGGCCAAGCTCAATTATTTGGAGTGATGGCTAGATCACTATAGAGTCAACTAGCAGTAAAGTGATGACATTCTTTGTCAAGGTAGGTTCCATGATGAGGAGGAAGGGAGTTGTAATGGAAGGCAAAAACCTACAAAATGGAATCATAAGGAACCAATATCAATGCAAAATTTTGGAGAAGAGAATTCCTGATAATTCCATAGGGGTTAACAAGTTGGTTGATTTTTCATGGTTGCCACAAGCATGCATTTCAGAATCAATATGCCTTAAGTAGATGATTCACGCAAATTGTGTAAAATAAAAAGGGTATGGTTGGAATGAAGGGGATGATTAGAAAATAATTAATTGCAAAGACAAGTAGATGCCATTTAGTGTCACGTGATTCACAAATATGATGTAATGAATAAAATAGGAGGATGATGCAAAGAATAAAATAAAAAAGACAAGTATACACATGAAGACATCCAATAATTCAATTGTTGAATGGGTTAGCCACTGTGGGAAGTATGTAGGTGTGGGAAACATCATAGAAAATACCTCAAAAGCCAACCCAAAATAAATATGATGGAAATAGTAAAGTTATAAAGACAATGTACACATTATGACAGGGAACAAATTAGATAACGACCATGGATATTATCCAGTTGTATCTGCTATTACAATCGACACAAGATAACCCATTTATCTGGTATATACATGATAAATCCAAAACATATGTTGTTCTAAACAACACAAGTAACATATATTAGTATGTTGTTTTGGGAAATGCACTATCCATCAAGACTCAGAGTGTGTGTGATGCCATTGGTTGCAATTTTGAGGGCTAGGTGTTTTAATTCCTCTTAGTGGCAATTGCGAATTTTTTGTTTTCTTCTTTTCCATGAAAATGAGCATCTCATCTTGGAAAGTCAAAATTCCTTGAATATGTTTCCATTTCCATTCTTTCGTAATAAAGATTAATGTGTTGTTATTCCATGCTTGAAAGGTAATTTGTTGATTTTGTTTGTATTATGTTATTGAATATAGAATTCCATAACTCTCTACAAGTTGTGGTGGTTAGAGTGACATTTATTGACAGTGGTCATGGTAGGAAAGGTGGATCAACAGATTCTTTCCTAGGTAAAGGAGTCTTGTTTCATTTTACAATATCATAGTTTGTAAGTTGGCATTTCCATAGGAGAATGGAAAAATATACTTGCGAAAGACAAGTCTCATTCATTTAGAGGATGAACATTCCCTCCATCTCCTTGGATACAAAGTGGGAAAATTAAAGACACTATTCTCTGAGGGAAGAAGATGGACAAAATAAGGTACAATAGTAGACTTTAGGCTTGTGCATTAAAGAAAAACCTTGAACATTTTCCTTACGGGGATGAGACAGACATTGGAGAAAGAGGGTTACAATCGAGTGGTGAACAAAAGCAGTGAATACAAATTGCTCATGATTTATGCTAAGATGTAGACATACAAATTGCTCATGATTTATGCTAAGATGTAGACATGTATATTTTTATGACTGTTTTGGTGTTGTGGATGCACATACTAGAAAACATATTTTCCAAGTATGTTTCTCTTATCCTTTACACATTGTGGGTTTCTTGAATTAATTAGTTTCAATGTTTTGATGAAATGATGAAGCTCTACAGTAGCACTTTGCAATGCATTGTTCAGTTTGGATAATATACATTGTTGGTTGTGCTACTACAAATCCATGCCTATAAACATCTAAGAAATTGGACTTAATTGTTATAAGAATGCATACTTGGTATTCTAGTTTCCAAGATTATAGGCTACATAGCTCATCAAGTGGGGTTTTCACCTATAGCTGACATCATTTTGCCAAGGTTGAACATCATTCTGCCAGGGTTGAATTATTTTCATCTTGTTCTAACGATATTAAAATTTTCAATGTAACTACTAAAGAGACAATGGGTTTAGTGATCATTTATTGAGGGGTAGAAATAAGGGATCCATATTTTGTTGATTTACAAGATATTCTTCATAGATAATCCGAGATGGTGAAATTATCCAAGTCAGTAGATACAATGACAACTTATAATTAGGAACAAATTCTGTTGAATTGGTTGGTGCACATTAGAAAGCTTTGAAAGCTATTTTTTCTATGGAGAAATATGAATTGTACAAATCAAAGATATTTGTCAAAAGATCATGTCCTGCAAATACAACTATAGTGAAGAATATTACTTCCGATGAGTCACTAAAGCAATGTGAAGAATGTTCCCTCCATCTCCTTAGATACAAAGTGGAAAAATTACGTACATTATGTTTTTAGTAAGTAGATGGACAAAATAAGGTACAATCATAGACTTTAGGCTTGTGCATTAGAGAAAAATATTGAAAATTTTCCTTATGTAGATGAAATAGGTAGAAAGAGGGTTAAATTTGAGTGGTGAATAGAAGAAATGAATACAAATTGGTTAGGATTTATGCTAAGATGTAGAAATTTATATTTTTTATGATTGTTTTGGTGTTGTGGATGCACATACTAGAAAACATATTTTCCAAGTATGTTTCTCTATAGAACTAGGTGTAAATAATATGAAGAGACTAGATGAGAGCAAAGAGGTTGTTTTTCTTTCTAACCTCTTCTAATGAATTTTGTTCTAATGACTTTCTAACTTACATTTTTCTTTCTAACCTCTTCTAAAAGTAGTCAAAGCTAGATTGATTCAGGTCTTCATTAGTATGAAACATTTAATAAGAGAGTTCATAACCATTGTTATTTGATTCCAGTTAAGGTGTATTGTATTTGTTCTAGTGTTTCATTTAGAAATGTTGCAACCATGCTGGTTACAAACTTACATGTTCTAACTGTTGGCTTAGAGAATGAGGATTTTTGTTCATTTCTCAGTCCCTGACAAAGAATTCTTAATTTTATCATTCTTTGGACTGGTGTAAGCTCAATTTTGTATTATTTTTCTATATAAATTAGTCTATGTTTCACTGAAGGATTAACATCATTTTTTATAGCCTTATGTTATGATAAGCCTAGGGAAATATATGAGGTTGATTTTTGCAAATATGTTGGTTTAAATTCCACAATGCAATGTTAAGGGATTGTATTTATATCTAATAAGAAAATTGGTTTAATAGTGGAAAAATGGATATGAAATAAGAAATATGCAAATAGAAGATTGATCAATGCCATAATGCAATGGTAGCATATGGTATTTTTATATAGACACTAGGAGAGTCTCAAATGGCATACACGGAATTACTGCCTTGATTTAAGGTTTCTTTACATTGGTGCCTTGCTATGGGATATTGTTGGTTATACATGCACCCCCTGAATCTTGATGGGACCAAATCCCACAATGAGAACTTTAGGCACAGTACAACAATGCTAAGGGATTTGTATTTACATGTAATCGGGAAACTAGGGTGATTATCAAAAGATGGTATGAAATAATCAACATGAAGATTGGTACTTTGCATCTTGGGGAATCCAATAAAAATTCTAAGTTACAGTTATATGGACAGAAATAAAGGACACACCTATTGCCTGGGACCATGTGTATATAGGTGGTGCTATTTAATTAGCATAGTAGTTTGACTTTCCTGAAACTGTGCATAAGTGTGAATATCGAAATATTTTATGTGTAACATATTCAATTTCTTTGAAAAAAGCAAAAGTATTTTGGCAAAGTTTTCATTTTTTTTGGAAATGGAGCACAATTTTGGGTAAGTTTTTAAAAGCAAGCTTTTGATTGATTTTTTGAATTTGAACACATTCAAAGTACGTTGTTTATTAGTAAATTGTTGTGTGTTGAGGAGTGTAGATGCTACAACAAAGTAGTGTTTATTGAGGCAAATTTGTTTTGCACCTAATGTTCATTGAACAAACCAAGAAACATTATAACTCAACACAAGCCGATTTGGGAGTGGTCAAGTACATGATCTCTCACCAATACATAAAATCACCATTTTATACAACCCACGAAGTTGAGAGACCCAGTACTAAGTAAAAACATTTAAATACAATGAAACAAAGAAAACGAATCGCCCATTGACATGGCCATAGGTTTAGTTTTGATGTTGTTCAATGCAACCCATAACATCCATAAGTTTTGCAAACTAAATTGAATAGAGCACCATGATTGTGGAGTTGAATGGAAATTTTACTCACTATAATGATGCATTTCAAAGGTCAGATAGAGAAAGATAAACGAGTATTTTGACAAGCAATGTTCTCCATCTGTATTCATTCTATTTTCCCAAATGCATTCCCAACACTATTGTTTGTGATGGTTTTGGAGAAACAGAGGACAATAGTGATTAAGGGGAAATAGGAAGCCATATTTGGTTCTCCTTACTTTTTCAAAAAGTAGATTTAGAAACCTAAAAAGTACTAGTTTTCATAAGGCTCCAAGGAGGACCTAATGCTTTTCTTCCAGAAGCTACGAAGAGTTATTCTGAAAAAAAATTATACAACCATCAAGCTACCTACATTACCAATCTCAATTGTGTCCATAACGAATCTTATGTCTAGGATTCCTTGAAGTGGCCAAATTCTGGAAGGATTTCTAGATAGAAAAAATTATCTTTTGTACAAGATTTTTTCCATTATATTGAAATGAAAGGAAGAAAATTTTTCAGGAGGTAGATAGAGATGGGGATGGTCATGCAACATTGTTTGATATCGATGAGAAAATCAAAAGGAGAAAGCTTCCCATATTCTATGCTTCTGAAATCACAAGTGCCCTATATCATCCAAAGGAATTAGGTAACATCATTACGCCCATTTTCATCCTCTATAGTGCACTATATACAACTACAACAATTTAACTATGAACTTTTGATACCAATTAGGATAGTCTTCCCTCGAATTATATAATTTAAAATCAAAATCTTCTTAGGCCCCTATAATACTAGTGATTCCCCCATTACTATTGTCATTGTAGCCCTTATTGTTATTGTTGTGCCCCTTTTGTCCCCATATTGTTATTATTGTACCCCATATAATCCCACTATTGTTATTGTCATGCCCTTATATTATTATTGTTATGTCGGCTTTGATTATATTGTGACCCCTTCGACTCTTATATATAGAAAGGAGGTTTTGTCATTTGTATCATCCAAGAATTATTCATTTGGGTAATGTAAAGGAGGTCACCCGCTCGAAGAGGCTGATTTTGAAGTCGTTGATCTATCTTTTCTTATATTTTTGGAGTTTGTTACTTAACATTTGCTATCAGAGGTTTGGATTCTAGGGTTTCACTGCTCCAAATAGGTCATCATGGAATTTTCACTATAACTTTGTTTCTACGACGTTTCGGAAGATGAAATTAAAACCCATTTGAGCCTAAATCTTGATGAACCTCGGGTCCAAATTTCAGATATTTTATCGCTATATTTTCGGAGATACGATCCAAGGAAGTTAGGGTTTTTGCAAGATCCTGAATTATATCTCAAACAGGTGACCTGGGGAAAGTCGTCATAACTGTCTCTCTGAGGATCAGATTGAAATTTCATCAAATGCTACAGAAATAGGATGGCCTGTAGTTTTTTGTGTATTGGTTTCAGATCCTAAGGTTGAAACAATGACACGTGTCGCTTCATACAAGTTCGCTCTACTGAACCATTCTATAATCAGGTCATTGTGGGATATTTGGCATAACTCTTCCTTGGAGAATCCAATATTGATTTAGACTTATAGGTTTCGAAAGAGGACTCAGAGGGCTACTACAGGACTCAATTTTAGACCTTGGAGATCCAAAATTACAGAGATACAACAGATTCAATATCGAGCTCCTACAAATTGAAACAATGTGTGTAGTTCTTTAAAATTTTGCATAAGTTTGGTTGAAAAATTAGTTTGAAGGAATTCAAAGGGCATAGTGAAGCATTATTATCATTAATTGATGTCCCAAAGAGAGAAAATGGAAACACCTAGTAAGCAACCTGAAAGCTCTAGCATGACTCATGAAGAAGAGGAAGAAATGCAACATGATATATCAAAATACGAGACCAAGTGCAACAAAATTCACTCTCACAAAAAGTAACAGAAGCTAAGATGAATGGTTTAAATAAAGGCTTGGAAGATAAGATGGATGGATTAAAAAAAGGTGTGGAAGCTAAGATGAATGACGTGAAAGCTAAGATGGATGGTATAGAAGAAAAACTTAAAGGCAACATGGAAGATATGAAGACAGATTTGACAAAGTTGCTACAAGAAATGCTTACTAATGGCGAAACGGTAGTAAAGGAAACTCATGATGAGAACAAAAGAAATATTAATCATGATTTCATAGACTCTAACAATGGATTGAAGACCCACCATGTTCCAAATATAGATATGAGCAAGTTTGATGGCAAGGATCCCGTAACATGGATACTACAGATTAAGCAATATTTTGATCTCCATAATGTGCAAAACACAGAAAAGGTACGCATTGCAACTTTATATTTGGAACCAAATCAATTTGTATGGTATTGATGGCTTTTCTCTCGTAATAAAATTGTCACTTGGGCAATTTTTATGGAAGAAATGATAACACTTTATGAGGATACAAAAAGCGACACCTTTTTTAGCCAATTCATAAATCTCAAACAAAAGGGTTCAATGATGGAGCACATTGAGGAATTCCAAAAATTGAATATAAGGGTAAAAGATATTCCATAGGAGCTTAGGATTGATGTGTTCATATGGAATTTAAAGGATAACATCCAACATGAGGTTCACCTTTGGGAACTTGGTGCATTGGAGAAGGCATTCAGGTTGGAAAGAAAAATGGAAAGAAAAATTATGGAAACAAGGAAGCCTACCACTCACAACTACAAACATGGAAGTGTTGTTGCCCCTAGCCTTCCACAACCTACAAGGTTGACACTACGACAATTGGAATAAAAAAGAGAAAAAGGGATTTGTTACAGTTATCATAACAAATACACTAAAGCTCATAAGTATGCTGAGAAGAAATTATTTTACATAGATTGTGAAGAGGAGGAATAAAAGGAACAAGAAATGTTAAAAGAAGAGGATATAAACCAGGAACAAATCCTAGAGAAATAAGAAATGAATCTGACCATATCTTGTAATGCATTGGCCAGAATTACCACTCCTCAAACTATCAAGATAAAAGGACATATCAAGAAGAAAAAGGTAATAGTGTAGATTGATTTGCACAGTACCCATAATTTTATTCACTGTAAGATAGCCAAGGAATTGAATTGCTTCCTATATCCAGCACCAGAGTGTCAAGTGATGGTTGCAAGTGGAGGAACCATAAATTTCTTTGGAAAGTGCCAGAACATCATGCTATCCATGGGAGAATATGTATTGAATATCCCAATGCTTTCCATTCCAATGGGTGGTGCTGATGTTGTACTAGGAGTCCAATGGATACAATCCTTGGGTACAATAAATTTTAATTTTCAAGAATATTTCATGAAATTGTTTTCATAAGGAAAGGAAGTTTAATCAAGGGGTATCGTAGGGAAACTAGGAAAGATAATCAACTCTAATGAGATGAAAAAGGTTCTAAAGAAAGAACAACAAGATGTAATTGAACAATTATGTTCGCTAGAGATTCCCACATCGAAACCATCTATTTCTCCAGATATCCAAAAAGTATTGGACAATCATTCCAAGGTATTTGAGACTTCCAAAGGCCTCCCACCTATTCGTGATAATGATAATGCTATTCATTTGATTCAAGGAAGTGTTCCTCCAAACATCATGCCTTACAGATATCCTTATGCCCAAAAGAGTGAAATTGAGCATATGGTTGCAGAAATGCTAGAGGCTAGTATAATTCAACTTAGTCAAAGTTCTTTCTCTCCTCCAGCAGTATTGGTGCACAATAAGGATGGATCATGGTGCATGTGTCTGGATTATAGGGAGCTCAACAAGATCACTATTAAAGATAAATTTGCCATTCCTATCATTGATGAATTATTGGATGAATTGAATGGATCAATTTACTTCACCAAGTTGATATCTTCGTTCAGGATATCATCAAATCAGAATGAAGACTGAAGACATTCCAAAAACTGCATTTAGAACTCATGAGGGTCATTATGAATTTTTGGTCATGCTTTTTGGCCTTACCAATGCATCTTCTACATTTCAAGGTTTGATGAATTCCATTTTGAAACCCTTCCTTATAAAATTTGTATTAGTATTTTTTGATGATATACTAATCTACAACAAGTCTTGGAAGGATCATGTTAACCATGTTAACAGGGTGCTCAAACTATTGGAGGAGAAACAATTATATGCAAAAAGCTCCAAATGTTTCTTTGGATTACAAGAGGTGGAATATCTGGGTCATATTATATCTCATGAAGGTGTTAAGGTAGACCCTAGAAAAATTAAAGCCATTAAGGAATGGAAAATCCCCACATCCATAAAGCAGCTACGAGGATTTCTTGGGTTGATAGGGTATTATTGCAAGTTTGTTAAGAATTATGGGAGAATAGGAGCACCTCTAACAACATTATTGAATAAAGATGCATTTTCATGGACTCCAGAAGCAATCAAGGCCTTTGAACATCTTAAAGAGGCAATGTGCCAAGCACCATTCTTATTATGTCAGAATTCACAAAAACCTTTATTGTGGAATGTGACGCTTCAGGAAATGGAATTGGTGCTATTTTAATGCAAGAAGAAAGACCCATTACTTTCCAAATTCATCCATCAAAGGAAAGTATTTACACAAATCTATTTATGAGAAGGGGATGTTGGCAATACTACATGCACTTAAGAAATGGCAACCCTACCTAATGGAAAACCTCTTCAAGGTAAAAACTGATCATAATAATCTTAAATACATTTTAGAAAAAATATTATCTTCAAAAGAAAAGAAAAAATGGGTCACAAAGATGTTGGGTTATGATTTTGAAATCATTTACAAAAAAGGGAAGAAAAATGTTGTGGCAGATGCACTCTCAAGAAATGATGAGGATGTGGAAGCATTGCTTTGTGCCATTTCTATTATCCAACCAGATTGGATAAACGAAGCAAGGGATGAATGGAAGAATAACGAAGAAGTGTGGGTACTAATTCAAAAGTTACAAAAGATCCCAGTACATATGATACATTTAGTTGGAAAAAGGATTCGTTATGGCACAAATATCACTTATACCTATGTAAGAATTCCCAACTCAAACACAAATTTCTTATGGAATTGCACACCTCTCCCTTAGGAGGGCACTCATGATTTTTAAAAACTTACCACAAGGTTAAGAAGGATTTTTTTTGGGATGGCCTTAAATCAGATATTCAAAAGTTTGTGGCAGAATTTTCTGTTTCCCAAAAAAATAAAGTTGAAACAATTAAGACCCCAGGTCTAATACAACCTTTATCCATTCAAAGCCAATATTGGGAGGAGGTTTCAATCAATTTTATCACAGGTTTACCCAAGTCTGAAGGAAATATTGTCATCATGGTGGTAGTTGACAGACTTACCAAGTATGTACACTTTTGTGCATTATCTCATCCATTTAAAGTCAATACAATTTCTACTACATTTATGGAAACAATTCAAAAGCTACATGGAAACCCAACGATTATTATAAGCAACAGACATCCCATTTTCACTAGAAATTTTGAAACATAATTATTTTCCTGTCTTGGTACTTATTTAGCTCATAACTTATCTTATCATCCTCAATCTGATGGGAAAAATGAGATAGTAAAAAAATGTTTGGAAGGATATCTTCGTTGCTTTGTATATGATAAACAAACACAATGGGTCAAATGGTTGCCTCTAGCTAAATGGTGATATAACACTTCCATCCATAATGCTGCAAAAATGACCCCATTTATGGCACTTTATGGATATCATCCACCGTCCATCACATCATATTTAAGAGAATATTCTAAGGTTAAAGTAGTGGAGGATCACATCGAGCATTAACAATAAGTTCTCCAACTCTTAAAGGATAACCTCACTTTGGCGCAGAATAGAATGAAACAACAAGTAGATCAACATCGCAACGAAAGAAGTTTTGATGTAGGTGACTAGGTATTCCTACGATTACAACCATATAAAAAAATATCCCTCAAGCAAGCTAAGAAGGATGATAAATTATCACCAAAGTATTATGGTCGGTACAAGGTGTTGCAAATGATTGGTACTATGGCATACAAATTAGAGCTTCTTGCAGCTTCCCGAGTGCACCTAGTTTTCCATGTTTCATGCTTAAAGAAGGTTATAGGTGACAAGTTCTGAGTTCAAACAATATTTCCAAAACTTAATGAGAAAGGAAAAAATCATATTGGAACCTGAAGAAATCACAGAAACAAGAACTCGACAACTACAAAATCGATCAATTTCGAACTATCTCATCAAGTGGAAGAACTTACCCTTTGAAGATTCCACATGGGAGGATGAGAATTTTATACAGAAGCATCCAGAACTACTCAAGCGTTGAGGACAACATTTTTTTGAAGCAGAGGGGAATGTTAGGTCCCTATAATACTAGTGATTCCCCATTACTATTGTCATTATGGCCCTTATTGTTATTGTTGTGCCCCTATTGTCCCCATATTGTTATTATTGTGCCCCCCAGAAGCCCACTATTGTTATTGTTGTGCCCTTATATTATTATTGTTATGTTGGCTTTGATTATATTGTGACCCCTTAGACTCCTATATATAGAAAAGAGGTTTTTTCATTTGTATCATCAAAGAATTGTTCATTTGTGTAATGTAAAGGAGGTTTCCCCCTTGAAGAGGTTGATTTTGAAGTCGGTGATCTATCTTTTCTTCTATTTTTGGAGCTAGTTACATAACAAAGCCACTATTTCCGTGAAGAGTGTAGCTCTAGACTCTAGTACCCAAATAATTGCCTAAAATACTACTATATTTCCATGACTATTGGTCAATGAGATGATTGATCTTTGCAGAAGTCATAACAAGGTTTCACCTTCGCACCTAGTTGAAACTCTTTAAACTTCGTTTTGTATTATATTACTTGAACCAACAAGAAATTATGGGGAATTCACTGTAAGCAATGGAACATAAATTGTTGACCTCATTTTGTAGGAATATATATGTGTAGATTTTAAAAGGAGTAGAACAAGGTACAATTTCACAACTTGAATTAGGCACTCTCTTTTTTTTCAATTTAGAGAAAAAAAGAAAACAAGACAAACTTCCTGTAAAATAAAAATAGTTTTATTAATTACCTCCTCTAAATTGAGAAAAGGGGAGGGTGTTGTGGAACAAAATTCTTACATAGACATGTATTAATTTAACAAGATCGCTGTAACAAGGGTATTTCAGAACAAAATGTTTACATAGGGATGTATTATTATATTAAGATAACCTATAAAATTATATAAATAACAATCACAAATAAAAAATAAAAAATGGCCCACAAGACATGACACTAAAATCTAAGTATCAAAGTCAGGGAGGAAGTCTACTATCACATCAACGGAGGATTGGCAAAGATTTTCGTGAAAATAATGTCTTGAGAATGCCTTAATTGATAACCCAGTTGCATACATAATTTCCTTTCATTTTAAATAAAAAGGTAGAGACTTACCTATAAGATAAACCAAATGCGTGACGATCTTTGGCTTCATAGTATTGATTACGAATTCTTGTTCCAGAGGAATGATATCCTTTTTCTTCTTTAGTTCCTTCTTCCTTTTCCACGAGACCTTTTCCTGCTTATGCTTGATATAATCAACATAATAAAAACATGTGTTCATTTAACTTCTTCTAGCAGCCAGCCTATGTTGGGTATTTTGAGTTCCACAGTTCGAATCTTATAGAGTTGCACTCAAATAAAGAAGGAAGTTTTTCTGCTAAGTTCAGATGGATTTCAGATGATAACAAAGGAATAAAAATAAAGCGGTTTTAAAAACTAGTGTGGAATACAAATAAGTTAGAAACAATTTGGATGGACCATGTGGCCCATCACATGAGGGGTAGCTTCCCCACGACTCAATCTTTAGAACACAACTGAAAGTCCTTGTCACAACACAGTTGCAAGTCCTGAACCAAATGAGCCAACGATCTACCCTAAACTTATTTGTCGATCTATCGTGCTTATTTAGTTACATGGGGGCAGATGGTTGTCTCACGGGTATTATTTCTATCAAATTGGATAGATCGATGACTATTTTCCGGCCAGCTTCCTCCCAAGTTGACAATTTCTTTATGCAGCCCTAAAGGCCATACTTTCCCCACCATTTTCTACAGATGACAACCAATTTTCCATTTTGGTTCTATGTGGCAATATTGGACCAAGAGTACACGATATAACTCGCAACAGTGTTTGCTCATGGTCAAGTTAAAAAGAAGGAAACGCACAAGAGTATCTATGTGAGAGAAGGAAAGTGATGGTATGTGTTTTTCTTAGCTTAGTGTTTTTCTGCAAAGAAAGATTACACTGTTGTATGTTTTTATTTCATATCTATATGTTGTAGTGGGTTTCTATTTTTCATTATTGAACACCTCACTGATATTTTTTCTACTTGTTTATGGACAATTCTTCCTATAGATTAGGAATGTAAGGCGGTAATGCCACTAGGGGATTCCCCTGCACCAGAATTGAGCATTCTGGTCACTTACAGATACATTTGTTATCATTTTTCTGCATTTGGTAGGGTGTAGGGTAGATTTTTAATGGGGAATTCATGATATCACAATAGCATAATGCCTTTACATATGAAACAAAGGCACCTCAAGAAATACATTATTCATTTGCAATACTGGAAATCAATGTGTTTATATTCTTTAACAATGAGGAGAGAAAACAACCTCTGTTTGCATTGGGTGATTTTCTAAAACTAAAGTCGATTTGTCTGAATTGATAAACTGTGGAGATGTGTTCAATGACGATGTCGAAGCATTTAACTTAACATGGTATCGAGTATCTTGTTATGGAATATTAAGAATTATTTGTACCTTAACAAGCCTGATTAGAAGTACTTGCAGTGGAGCTATGGGCTCAGCAGGCAGCAACAACAACAACCAACAATCTAGGCAACAACAAGAAGTCACAGTAGGAGGGTAGCAACATCGTGACAACAAGAGGGAAGCAACAATAATTTCGATATTGGGAATGCAAAGAGTTTTTGGATCGAAATTGAGATCCTAAATAGGAGGATATGTCCACCAACTCAATAGGAGTAGCAATAAATGATGAGTAATAGTTGAGGATTAGATTGTGATGCTATTTTGCATGATAGACTCTGAAAGATCTGGGTGTATTATTTGATGTGTTTCTCAATCTTCATTGTTGTTAATGATATTAATTGCAGATATTGCAAATAAATTATTGCAAAGATTGCACAACAATAAGAAAGAAAAATGAATATGTTCATTGCATTTATGGTTATCCTCACTAATGATATTTTACCTGCCTATGTCTTTATAGGAACTTTGTTCATTTGGATGCACCTCTGTTCCTTGAAAAAAGCGCAGATCGTGATCAGATCTTCATCAAGATTAAAGAAGGGAATTAAAGACTAAAGAAGGCCAAATCTGACCACAAATCAAGATGACATGGACCAGGACAGTTGTGGAGAAGAGAAAATTTGATAGGATAATGTTGTTGGAAAATCGAGATGATGTGGACAAGCACAACTATAGGACGACAAATCTCTACAGTGTTACTACGAAGAACCCCACAATAAAAACGCCTATGGGCGTAATTATAGCTTTTGAAACCCATAACTATTGCCAAATTCAATTACACCCATTATTATTACAGCCGATTTCAAACATGACTACTACAATCACCGATGTTTTGAAAGTTTGTGGGTCTACTAGCTTTCTCCGAACTCCTCTTTTGAAAGTCGACTAAAAACTTTAGAGATTGTAACTTCCATAACACTAACTGTATTATTGTCTCCTCTTCACGATGTACAGAGGATGAGCAACCATGAAACCTCTTAATCATCATTGAATTTCCATGTTAATGTTTTTCCAAAAAAGCCACGCCACATTGAGATTCTTCTCTGGCATTTGCCTTTGCATCGAAATGTGGGCATCATTCAGTGATGAACATATACCAATTGCAAATTCCTGGAATATCCCAGAGGTGCTGTTGTCCTTAAGATTCTTAGATATTCCCAAAAATCTGCAATCATGATTAAAATGCCCACTCGAAAGTAGATTATTACAAATGCTTGTTCTACGAAATATCGATAATATATTTAACAGGGTGTCTCTCATTATTGTTGCAACTCAATTCAAACACTACGATTCTTACAACCACTGAAACCCATAACTATTACCCAATTCGATTACCATCATTATTATTACATCTTATTTCAAACATGACTACTATAGCCACCGATGTTACTAGCTTTCTCCGAACGCCTCCTCTCAATGACATTAAATATCTCTTCTATTTAATATTCTTTTTATATATGAAAATCTACGAATATATTTTTCAAAGTACATTTATATATTTATATTTTGTTTGAAATTTTTACACTATATTAAGAGATACATAGGTCACGGAAGAAATTTTCACTAACTGTTAACCATCGTTTGATGTTCCTTTTTATTACAGGTACTAGATTGAAGATTTAATGGATTCTCCCCACGTCTATATATATATATATAGTAGAATTCTCTATAATCGATTCGAAACAGGTTTGGAAAAGTTGTTGCAAACATTTAGATACTGAATGTTCAAATGATCCAGTTGGGAAAAGTTGCTGACCGTAGGAAAAGCCAATTAAATTTAAAAATCAAAGCATGAGTGTGATAACGTATGGGAACTGCTTATGTAAACCGAGGTATATTTTGTTGTCTCCACAACGAAGGGCCTAGTGAGGATCCATCTTTAGCGCCGTCTTGGAAAGATATAATATTTTGAGGACGTTTCTTTATTCCCTCAAATAGTTACACTACAAACATCTTCAGTAGGACAAAAAGGAAAATTATTACGGAATAGGTAAATATTTTTTAAACCTTATGTAGTGACAATTATAATATTGAATGGAAGAATTATACAACAATGTACTCTTTTAAGTGTTATATTAAGGAGGGATATTTTTTTAAAATGTGATTAATTTTTATTTTCCAAACTTTTATCGTAAATAATATCACCAGTTTTATATGTTTTTTTAATTAAGTGGATTAGTTTAAGTAGCTTAGTTTTTGAGCTTTATGCAAGTAGTTCCCATGTTGATACTTTAAGTGAACTATTTTTTTGTGTTCCTCACTCCATGTCTCTACTAGGTTAGGAATGATAATTAGTATTCATTGGTTTATAGGGGTATTGGTTTTCTCATGATGTTTCCCTTCTAAAAAAGGTGGTGATTTTTCAATTATATATTCAATCATGGAAAATATGAAATTGTGGACATGGTGTTTTTTTTGACAAAATTGGAGTTGATCCCCACCAAAAAACGTTGTAAGTAAATACCTTGAGCTTCAACTAATGGAAACAAAAATTAGATACTTAAAAAAAATTAGTTACCCAAGGGCATCAAAAGTTAATATTTTTAGAGTGCCACACTATCTAAAGTAGAAAGAAATAAACACAAGAAGGGCGATAGCAAACTGACATGTCCTAATGTTATGCAAACCAAACTGACAAAAATAGGAGGGTATTTGTCCTTCATTGTGAGGTTAGGATTTTATCACAATAGGCTCCTAAATTGAGTATGTGTTATATTCTTTGGACAGTTAGCCCCACGCATGATCCATTGCATTGATCGCAATGGGGTGTCACAATGGCAACAACATTTCCTCTATCTGGGGGATTGTAGGGGGAAAAGCCCCTATTGTTGAGGTGTGATGGCCCTTGTACACAGGTATAAAGGGGCATGTCAAGAAATAATTGTTGATATGATTTTTATCGATGGGTTTTCATCAAGAGGATTTTATTGAGTGATTTTACTAACCATGGCTTTCACTTTTAGACACTCCTGCGACACACACTTTCTAGTCAATGCTAATGTAATTTCAATTGAAGAACTAAGGATGTATTCTAATCCAGTGTTAATGGATCAGGTATTTATATTATATTGTAACATCGTAAAGACATAATATAATGAAATATCTTTCTAGTTTTACAAGTTTCGGGTTTCTAGGGTAAAATCTCTAGGTTAAATGTCTGTGTGCCACCACATATTTTCTATTTTTATGCATAATTAGTTTGCAACAACTAAATGGATAGGGTTAAAACCTACATTTGGTATTAGAAAAATTTGGCTTCAAGGAGATGCTTTTGTGTCTACGTGTTTTGGCCCATGCCTATGGAAAATCTTGTTACAATAAGAGATACGTGTTATCAATTTTTTTGGTGAAACAAAAATGGAAAGCAATTCAAAGTTAAAGATCAAGATCAAGAAATTTAATAGGAAGAGTTTTGAGCTATGGAAGCTTTTTTGGTGGAGAAGGATTAGTGGATCATTGTGTATCTAAGTATTGTGTTAATGGGGATGTCAACAAAATACTAGAGTAATTTAGATCAAGAGGAAAAGAGAAAAATGCAATTGTGTCTCTCAAATTCAGCATTAATGAATGTTTCAGTGGAAACTACAATGAAGACATTGTAGAACGATTTATGGGATTTGAATTATTATTTGTAACGGGAAGAGTCCACATTGTCAAAGGGTGATAACCCCTTGCACAAAGGCCTAAAGGGGAATGTCAAGAAAGAAAAAGTTGATAGGTTTTCTACCAATACGTCTTCATCAAGAGGTTTCTATTGAGTGAATTTATTAAGCATGGTTTTCACATTTTGGTAGTCTCATGCCACACACTTTGTGGTCAATAGTAATGTAATTCCAATTAAGGAATTAAGGTTGTATTCTAATCCAATGTTAATGGATTGGGTATTTATATTGTATTGTAACATTGTAAAGACGTATTATATTGAAATATATTTTCAACTTTACAAGTTTTGGGTTTCTTGGGTTAAATGTGTGTGTGCCATTGCATCTTTTCTATTTCTATTTAAAATTAGTTTGCGACAACTAAAGGGATAGGGATAAAACCTACATTTTGTATTAGAACAATTTGGCTTCAAGGAGATGCAATTGTGCTTAAGGATTTTGGCTCAAGAGTATGGAAAATCTTGTTGCAATAAGAGATATGTGGTATCAATTTTTATGGCGAAGCAAAATGGCAACCAATTCAAAGATAAAGATCAAAAAATTTAATGGGCAGAGTGTTGAGCTATGGAAGATCAATTTGGAAATTTTTTGGTGGATAAATATTTATGGATCATTTTGGTTCCATGTACTACATAGACAGGGATGTCAAGAGAAGACCAAAGTAATTTAGATCAAAAGGAAAAGTTAAAAATTCAATTACATCTCTTAGATTCGACATTAATGAATGTTCTAGTGAAATCTATAATGAATATTTTGTGGAACAAGTTATGGGTCTTGAATCATATATGTCCCTAGTGAAAAAATCATTCTTGTAGAAGAAGATATATAAGCGAAGGATGAATAATGAAAACTTTTTGGCAAAGAATTGATATTAAAATTTTAAATCAAGATAAGTTTATTGGTTTTTCCTGTTCTTTACATGACTCATGTAATAGTCCAGTTATTGCCATAGGTAATAATTCAACTACTTTAAGATTTGATGAAATAATATCATCTTTATTATTGGAGGAGATGAGATGGTAAAGAATGGAAAGTCAAAATGAGTATGCCTTATTTGTAAGAAGACGCCCCCGCGATGGAAATAAAAATAGGGTCTCGGATGGGAAAGCTAAATCTAGAGGAAGATATAATTCTCTAGGAAAATTCATAAAGGTACGTTGGAGATGTGGAAAGGAAGGACATTAGAAGAAATAATTTAGATCCAAAAGTGTTGAGAAAGTGAATGGATCTAGTTATGCCCATTCTATGAAAGAAAAAAACCCCTTAGATAGAGGAGACGATGTGTACTTGGCTTCTTCAAGCTTACACGTAGATCATGAGGCTTGTTTCTTCAAATTAGATGCATCTTTTTAGATGACTTCTTGATTGGATGAATTAGATGCATCTTTTGATATGACTCCTCATAAGTAGTGGTTTTGTGAGTATGAAATATATAGTGACAATGATATTTCCTGGTAGATGGCTTGACATCTAGAATCATAGGATGAGGAAAATTCAAGTTAAAGTTGATGGATGGAAGGATTAAAACACTCCCTGTGTTATAAAATCCTAGGATAGGCTATAAATTTGACTTATGTAAGAAATATAAGTGATACAAGTGTAGAAATAAAGTTTGAAAATGACCCTTTTTAAGTTGGTTCAAGGAGCAATGGTAATCCTAAGGGGAGCTTAGATTGAAATTTTGTATACGCTGCTCGAAATTACTGTTAATGATGGATGCAATAGTTCCATTGTTCCTTACAGTGGATTTGATGAAGGAAAAGCCCCTACTATCTCTAGAGAAAGAACTATGTTGTGGCATCAAAGACTGGGATATTGAAAAGAACGATATTTGAATACTACATGGTAAAGGTATCGTTCAAGATATGTCTAATTTCACTTTGTATTTTTATTTATGTGAACATTACTTATTTGAGAAGAATAATAGAGTAAGATTCTTCTTTGATTTTATAAGGGAAGTGGGAACAATTCCATCATTTGGTAAATATGTGTACTATGTCTCATTAATGGAATACCTTTTGAGGAATAAATGGATTTATTTCCTTAAGAAAAAAAAATTGAATTCCTTGGCAAATTTAAAGAGTTAAGGTTGTTGTGGAAAATCCAATAGAGAAGAAAATCGAGGTGTTGAGGACACAAAATGGTGAGGAGTTATTTAGGAATGAGTTCCAATAACTCTATAAGTAGTGTAGTGCAAAAAGGAAAAATAATACACCATGTACTCCTCATTAGAATGGGGTTGGAGAAATAATTAACGTAGTGCTAATGGAAAAGGTAAGGAGCATGTTGTGTGGTGATGGGTTAGGACAAGAATTCTAGGTAGAGGTAGCTGGTATTATGTGTTTCCTAGTAAATATATCACCCTCATCGGTGTTGGATTAAAGGACTCCACATGAGGTATGGGTTGGTAAGAAACCCTCTCTTAAATATCTCAGGATATTCAATTGTGATGTATATGATAAAATTCCAAACAAGAATATAAATAAACTGGATAATAAAGTTGAAAGTGTATCCTTATTGTATGTAAATATGGTCTAAAAGATTATAAGATTTAGAACCTAGAAACTAATATGTTGTGTATAGTCGAGATGTGATATTTAGAGAAATCAAAGATGTTGTTAAAGTCCTACCAAGGGAGAAAGAACGAAGAAAATAGAGTTTGAATTGAAGGATGATGAATCTGACTCTATAGAAGAACAATGATTAGAAGAAGAATAACCTCATATCCATGTATTGAGGATATCAATTAGCAAAAGAAATAATCTAGAAAAGTACATTTTACCATATTTACATTCCAATTTTTCTTGGTTTATTAATGATAATGATCCTAGAAATATTAGGGAGGTTGTGAATTCATAGGATGGAAAATTGTGGAAAAAGGCTATGGTTGAAGAAATGGAACCCTTGGACAAGATGAGGCATGAGATATAGTGGAGTTTTTGGTTGAAATAAATCCCATTGGTAGAAAATGGGTGTTTAATAAGAAGTTAAATGCCAAAGGTAGAGTGGAGAAATACAAATCT
The DNA here is from genome assembly GCA_031772625.1 of Pinus tabuliformis. Lineage (NCBI taxonomy): Eukaryota > Viridiplantae > Streptophyta > Pinopsida > Pinales > Pinaceae > Pinus > Pinus tabuliformis. The sequence goes on along the minus strand of CM062808.1, from coordinate 627,378,928 downwards.
TGGTTGGTAGCAAATTTTTATTCTCACGTAGAGGGAATTGAATTTGGTGGGATAATTTCTTCTATTGCCAAGATAACTTATGTTACATTTCTTTTATTTATTGTTGTTGTTTTTTTATCTTGAACTAGAATGGATGGGTGTGAAGAAAATATTCTTATATCAGGATCTAGAGGAATAAATCTACATGAAGAAGCTAGAAGGATTTGCAATGAAGGAAAAAAAGAGTTGGTATGAAGGATAAACAATTCCTTGTATGGGTTAAAGTAATCACTGAGGTTGTGGTGCCAACATTTTGATACTTAAATATTGGGAATTAGCTTCAGAAGGAGAAAACTGGATAGTTATGTATATTTCAAATTAGTTGGTGATCATCCTATTTATTTGGTATTGTATGTGGATGATATGTTGTTGATTGGAAATAACAAGGACATAATCTGGGATGTGAAAGATCACTTTTTCTCTAAATTTGAAAAGAATGATATTGGTGCTAAAAATTTAATTTTTGTCATGAGAATTAAAATAGAACGGGAAAACATGAAATTGTAGTTAAGTAACGGGAAATATCTTAAGGCAATAATGTAAAGGTTTCATATGTAGAAATTTCAACCAATATAGGTACCTGTTCATGTATGTGTAATGTTATTTGCATATCAATGTCCAAATACATAAGATGAAGAAGAGGAAATGTCCCATGTTCCATATCTCAGCACGGTTGGCAATTTTATATATGAAATGGTTTGTACTAGGCTAGACATTTCACATGCAGTGGAAGCATTAATAAGGTTTATATCAAAACTAGAGAAGGTGAAATGGGAAATAATAAAGATAGTTTTTATGTATTTGAGTGGTACTATTGGTTATGTATTCTACTACTATGGAGGATCAAGAATGGATAGAGTGTTGGACATATGTGGTTTGTTTTTGCAGATTGCACTAGAGATCTAGAGTGCAAAATTTCTCAAGTGCATATGTGCTTAACCTATTTGGAGGAGAAATTGGATGGATGAGCCTCATACGAGGGAGTGATAGCCCTTGTATAGAGGTTCAAGGGGTCCATCAAGAGAAAATCATTCATAGGTGTTTTATAGATAGGTTTTCATTTAGAGGTTTTTATCACGTGATTTTTCTCAACATGGTTTTAACCTTTTGGTGGTTTCATGAAACATGATTTTGTGGTTCATCGTAACATAATTTTTTTAAGAAACTATAGTTGTATTCCAATCCATGGTTAATGGTTTTGGGATTTATATTGTATTGTAATAAACCACTAAAATACTTTCTAGTTTCCCAATTGTGGATTTCTAGGGTAAAATATTTTTCTCAAAATCATGTGTGTGTGTGCGCGCGCGTGTGCCATCACATTGTTTTATATTTTTATTATGAATGTATTTGTAACAGTTAATTTTACAGGGTTAAATCTATATCCCATGCGTTGGAGCCCTACGTAGATTGTACAAGGAACTATGGTTCTTACATTATCAAAATAATTGTAGGAAACTTGTCAAACTAGGGATGTTTGACGGTGCATGCTAAAGGTTTTCATTTCCCTCTTTCTCCACATTCTCCTACATCTCAATGTACCTTGTGGATAAATAAGTAAATGATAGCCTCTGGCATGTATATATATAAGAGAGAATAGATTGTAAACTTAAGAAAGAAGCCCTTAAAATCCAAATATACCAAAACATTCACCATGAACAACACAAAATATAAAGAGATGAACCCTTAGGGTAGGATGACATATTCAATCACTCTGTATGGAAGGAATCACTTCACAAGGCATACTTACTACAAGACAATACAATTCAAAACATATCTAATACAATGATAATCATCTGCACTTATACTTTCTCACAACTATTACTAGAAGTCTATATCAACTACCCCTTATTCAAATAGTGACTTATTCCATTATTATGGACTATAGTATATTCATTATTCTCGTATGTACCTCCCTAGGTGCCCACATTATCCTTCTTATGTACATTACACATTATCTCATTTGGCGTGTTTTATCCTCGAAATATGAGAATAAATCATACAATATAACTTACTAACTAATGTAGTCAACTAGTTCCATGCATGATCACTCATCCGTCTGAGTGAAATGTTGTCATGGAGTAAAAATATGGCATTTCATCCTCAATATTGATTCAAAATTTTCCTTGGGATCCATGTCTTTTCAATGTTACTTTGATATCGCTATTCATTACTTTTCATCCTCCATACTAGTCTCCTTTTTTACTCCATGTTGATCCATAGTAAGTTTTTCAATGTTTATGACCCTTCCTTGACGGCTGTTGTCTGTCCATGTGGTGTGAATGGAAATATATAACACATTATCTATTAGTTCTTCCTTCTCTGCTTCTTCAACTTTTGCTTCTTTAGCTTATTCTTCATTTTTATGCCCTTCCCAGGGATTCTCTTCATGTGCTTATGTAGGATCTTCTTATATTGGACTCTTCATCCGATGTCCAATTATGTATTGCAATGTGATTCCCTACAAGGAGTTATTCTAGTTCCCTCACAAGCCCTTATTGCTTAGTAAGAGAAATATCCTACAATGTAATTATGCTTTTCTTGAGCCATAGCTTCAAAAACTTCTTTTGTATATTAATACTAATTTTACCAAAAGATTCCATATAAGTATATCGTAAAACATCATCCATATATATGACATGAAAATATAAATCCAACACATATTTATCAACAATAATATTCAAATATCTAAAAATTTGAATATTTCATCCTCAGCCTTTGTGCTTTGAATATTATTTGTGGGGACATGCAATCCCTTAATCAACATTAATGAAGTTATTCTTGCAATTGTGTTATTTAAAACAACGACCTTATTTTTTGAAATGCCTCTACAAACCTTCAATTTGAAGTTCTCACTTGAAAATAAAGCTCCAACACTCTCTTTATCCTTCTTTACAACAAGAGATCACTTGTCTAAATCATTTTTCATATTTTGGATTTAAAATTTTTTCCATCTCTTCATGGTTAAGAAAATGCCACCATATAGCCACAACAATTCCTTAGAAACTTTGTATACATATTCTTCACTTAATTTTCCATACTAACTTCATTTCCCTTATGTATTTGTCATTACTAGGACCATCATAATAGCTATAAATCACCTCCTTGTGAAGATCCATAACTAGGGTTTTAAAGAAACTTTTGTCACTTTCTGATAAAGCTAACTTATGTAGTTAGAGTTTGAGGTGACTAACGTAAAATGATCATTTTTTTCTATACTTCTTGGATCAGTTATTATGACCACAATTATAACATGTCATTACTTCTCTAAATCTACTAGAACTATTTTAGTTGGAATTTATGCATTATATGAAAAGATATCTAATATGCAAACCACATGGTCTTCACCAATGAAATCCCTAAAAATGTTAATTTTAGATTAGCAATAAGCCCACTTCTTGGAGCCCATTTTGGACTATTTCTTTATGAGATTAGGTATCTTTTAAAGAGAATTTATGTATATGTATCCTTTCTTCAAATTATACACAAATTTTTAGAAATTGAGTTGAATGTTGTCATCCTCCTTTTTCCATCAAAATATTTGCAAATAGAGAATAATTCCCTTTTTATATACCATGAAAAAACTCTAATACAATACAAGTAAACCTTGATAAACATAAGAGATTATATATCATAGTATTTAAAAAACAAACCCATATTTACCATGAACACAATAAGAATATAGAGATAACAACCCTAAATTTATGGTAACACCATAAATTAGACCATATGGAGGGAATCACTCAATAAGTCATGCTTAGTATAAGATAATACAATTTAACACATCACCAATACAATGCTACTTATGTGTATATATATATTGTCATGAGTATTCATAGGGGTCTACGTCAACTACCCCTTATTATTATATTATTTGATTTTAATTATAAAGTGGGTCTATTTCATTATTATAGCCACATTACATTCATTATTCATTTGGGTATCTCCCTAGGTGTTTGATATTATCCTCCATATGTACATTATATTGTTAGCCCTAATAACCATAAAAAATTAAAGAATAATCAAAATGGGTATGAGAATGCATCCTTAACACCTTAATTTTCTTCTCTATCTATTTTTTATAAGACCTTAAATTCTCTAAATTTTTCAAAGGCTTTAGATTCCTTCCTAAGGAAATAAATCCATGTATTAGTTGAGAAGTCATCTATAAAAAAATTATAATACATAGATTTACCTAGTGATGGATCCAACAAAAGTCCAAACACATTGCTATGCACCAATTGTATTAATGTTTTTGCGCTCATAGAAATATAGGATAATCTTACCCAATTCTACTTCCCATATAAACACTATTCATAAAAATCAAAATCCAAATAGAAATTTTGCATACATTCAACCATACCTTTCCCATGTAGTGCTTAAATTCCCTTTTCTCCATTATATACTTATCTTTGATACCACCACATAATCTTCTCTAGAAACCATAGAAGTTTTTTTTTATATACAAATCCTTGCATGGGAAAAACACCAAAAAAATTCTCTATTTTCATCATTCTAACTATTAATTCATGTACTAGAAAAACATCACCACCACTGTAGCTCCTTGAGCTCTTCAATTTTAGTTTTTTCATTTTCGATCTACTACATTGCTTGTACCATAGTAGACACTCTGGGAGTAGAGATAAAGGGTAACTTGATTGTTTGTAATTTTCCGTCTGAGCTTAGTACATATATTAAATAACCAACCTTGCCATTTTTCAATCTGGCTGATCCATGTGGCTCCACAGCTGCTAAAAATACATTCCCCAAAATACAGTCAATAGGAATGTATGCAACAACAAATTTTAATTTGATGCAATGCTCTTTAAAGAAAATAGAGGCTCGAGGGACTTTATACAGTATATCTTTGTTTCCTAACCCAGTCACTTGTCTAAAGGATTTCACCCAGTACTTTGCAAGTACTATTTTTGAATTCAGAATATTGACATCTGCCCCAGAGTCAATAAGTGTTCTTAGGGAAAGCATTTCACCATTTATACAGAGATCTAGCATAACATGATGTTGCTGATACTGGATAGACACTACTCTCATGTCGATGAATCCTATAGTATCATCCTTTCTTCCTTCAAATATTTCAATATTTGGGTTAGTGTAGTATTCATCATATGCATCCTCAGTTTTCTTCCCTTTTTCTAACTCAAAGACCTGTGCATTTAGAGAGACAATCTCTTTTTTGAGATGATGAATCTCTTGGCTGACTTCTCCAAATGTGAGGGCTCTGGTCTTAGAGTTATGTTGGCTTCTTTGGAAATATCTTGTATTTCTTTCAAATGAGGCATCGATGAATAATGCCTTTGGTTCAGTTTTAGAGGTAGTCTTGCTACTGCTCCCCTGATTTTTGTGCATTGTGCTTAGAAAAGTTTCTAGTAACTTTTCCTTCATTTCTTCTTCTCCCAATGTTCTGATCTGGGCAACCAGCTTTGTTTCTGCATCATCCATGGTTTCTGCCATGAGAACCTTCTCCTTTGGCTGAGAAACATGGTCTTCATCATATGAGATTTCTTATTATGATCCAGCTGGATATTGGTGGCCACCTGCCAAGTCCACCTGGACCCCCACCATTGTTTCTCTCAGCATTTTCAGTTTCCTTAATTGTAGCACAACTTACTATTTTTAGCAGTTTTTCAGGTCCTGAACTTCTAGAGCCGTTTTGAGGCCCTAAACGACGTTTTTTGGGAAATCTGGGGCAACATGGGTCCATGGACCGATGTTGCCCTTCCCAAAGTGGCAGTTCTCAGATAGATCTTTCTAACGAGCTATTGTACGTGTCAAATGGAGATCGTATGCCAAAGTTACGACCCCAGGAAGTTGATGTACCAATTTACCCAAACGGGGCCCACAGTTTGGCATTTCATCTCCTAGGGTTAGGTTTTGGAATGTTAAGGGTTTTCCATTGTTTCTCAACAATAAATAGGCCTTTGAGCCTCATTGTAACACAGTTCAGAGGCAGGTAGCCACCACATCTCTTCTCAGAGATAAGCTACCATCGCCCTAGCTGGTTTATTTCCATTTCTGGTTGTAAGCATATTTCTGTATTTTCCATTAATGAAATGAAGCATTATTTCCGCTGTATCTTTGTGTATATGGTTATCTCTGTAATTTGTTGCATTCCTATTTAAATCCAGATCAGTGGTATTAGAGCGGTCTGCTTTTTCTCTGTTTTTCTTTGCATGTCCCCAACAAGGTCGGGATATAAGGAGTTAGGGCTTGAACTGGTCGAACCTTTGCAAGACCAGCCTCACAAATCCCGACGGCCTCCCATGGCGGATGAGAAGAAAGATGAGGGGGCAGGAGATCCCATCAAAATCTTGCTCGAAGAAGCCCTCGAGCGACAACGGAACGCGATGATGGACAGCTTTGCCCAGATCCTTCAGCGGCTACCCAGAAGCGACGCATCGACTTCCAGCAGCTACTCTGGAAACGCCACGCCCTTTAAGGTACAAGTTAATTTTGAAATCCCCATATTCGAGGGTTAGATAGACGCAGATGTCGTAGATAAATGGTTAAATTTGCTAGAGGGTTATTTTTCTGTTCATGAATTTTCAAGTCGGGAAAAGATTGTTTTCGCTCTTCTCAAAGCAGCCCCCCACGTCAAGGACTGGTGGGAAACCTACTGCGAGTAGAAGGATGAAAGTACTGGCTCACTATTCTCAGCCGCACCCACCTGGAATTCATTCCGGGATGCCATCAAGGAGCAGTACTACCTTGTCGAAAGCTATGAGGATGAATACATAAAGTGGACCACGCTGCGGCAGGGAAGGGACCAAGACGTGCTGGAGTTCACCAATCTTTTCCATACCCTTCGCACAAAGTTGGGTATCAAGGATTCGGAGCAACATTTGATACTCAAATACCGTGGCTGCCTGCACAAGTACATCCAGGAAGAAATACAATTCCTGAACATCTCCACGCTCGGCGCAACATACCAATATGCTGTCAAGGTCGAGCAGAAGTTTAAACAAAAGAAGCGAGACTTTGGATCTACGAATCCAAAGCAGGGGAAAGGTGCCCCTAAACCACAGAATAAAGGACAAAGCCAAGGCGGGACAGCCCAAGACAACCCACCGAAGCTGCAAGAAAAGAACAACGCCGCGAAGCCGAAAAAGGACACTGGAAAATGGTGTGAGTTCCATAAGAGCTCCACTCACAACACAAGTGAATGGCGAGCCAAGCAGTCACTGGTGGCTGAGCTAAAGGTTTCAGAATCAGATGCATGTTCCGACTCTGAGTCAGAACCCAATAAGGGGAATGACAAAGGGAAGCAGATCATTGATGCGGATCCCAATGCCACTATTGCTACCGCCAAGATCCAGAAAAATGAACCCGAAGATCCAGAGGAGGAGGAGCGTCTCTTCCACTCCCAGATGTGGGTAAAGGGCTCCCCGACACAGTTCATCGTTGATAGCGGGAGTCAAAAGAACCTCATTTCGGCAGAGGCCGTGAAGCGGTTGGGCTTACCGACCACAGCACATCCACAACCATACACCATTGGGTGGCTTCACCAAGGACGAGATCTTCGTGTGAGCTAGCAGTGTCGCCTTCCATACAACATCAAGCCCTTCACAGATGAGGTATTGTGTGACATTGCTCCCCTTGAAGTTTGTGATGTATTATTAGGACAGCCATACTTGTGGAAGCGACATGCTGTGTATGAATCAAGGCCCCATGCTGTTATTATTACATTGGGAAATAAGTTGTACAGGATACTAGAGGTAGCACCACCTACCGCCATCTCTTTGATTACTGCAAAACAATGCAATAAGATCATTTCCAAAACCAGGAAATTTGTTTTCCTGGTGATACACCCTCAAGGAAAGAATAAGACGGTGGCCGCGGCCTCCAGACGGGGTCCCTCTGCACGACAACTACAAATGGACAAGGTTGTGGAGGAGTACGAGGACATCTTCACCTCCCCTGCATGGGTTCCTCTGCACTGTCAGGTCAAGCACTCCATCGATCTGACCCCAGGTGTGCCGCTACCCAATGGACCAATTTATCGGCGCTCCGTTCTGGAGAACAATGAAATGAAGAGGCAGATTCAAGAGCTCCTGTAGAAAGGTCACATCCGTCCGAGTTCATCGCCTTATGGGAGCCCGATCATGTTGGTACAGAAGAAGGATGGGACGTGGAGACTCTGTATTGACTATCGGGCACTGAACAAGATCACTGTTTGTAATAGGTACCCGATCCCGCGGATTGATGACCTCCTGGACCAGCTAAAGGGGGCAAAATATTTCAGCAAGATCGATCTGAAGTCAGGATATCACCAGGTACCAATCGAACCCTCTGATGTGTGGAAGACTGCCTTCAAATCCAAGGAGGGCCTTTTCGAATGGTTGGTTATGCCTTTCGGATTGACGAATGCTCCTGCAACCTTCATGAGGCTAATGGATGACATCTTGCGGCCATTCACCAACTCCTTTGTAGTAGTATACTTGGATGACATTCTGATCTTCAGCCAGAGTTGGGAAGAGCACCTCCACCACATCCGACAGGTTCTCCAAACACTGCGGCAACACAAGCTATGTGCCAATTTGGAGAAATGCACTTTTGGCATGACCCAGGTTCAGTATCTGGGATACATCATTGATGAACAGGGGGTGCATGTCGATCCAGCCAAGATCTAAGTCATTCGGGATTGGCCATCTCCAACCACTCTAACAGAGCTCCACATCTTTCTAGGTCTTGCCAACTTCTACCGCAGGTTCGTGTTGAGGTTTTCTCATATTACTTGGCCCTTGAGTCAAGTCACCAAGGGAGGGGCAAAAGCAAAATTCTTTTGGTCTGAATCTCAACAGAAGGCATTTAGGGAGTTGAAGGATCGCCTCTGCATGGCACCAGTGCTCGCGTTACCAAATTTACAACAACCATTTGAGGTCGAGACAGATGCCTTTGACTATGCTATTGGGGCAGTCCTTACTCAACATGGACATCCAGTGGCATATCACAGTGAAACACTTTCACACACAGTCCGGAAGTACCCCACTTATGATAAAGAGATGTATTCCATTGTACAGGCCTGCCGACAATGGAAGCATTACATTTTGGGGAAGGAAACGGTCATCCACACAGACCATCGACCCCTGTAGTTCATACAGACCCAAGGGAAATTGCAGAATGATTGCCATTAGAAGTGGTCTACATACCTGCAACAGTTCCACTTGAATATCAAGTATAAGAAGGGCAGCACCAATAATGTTGTAGATTGCCTCAGTCGACCACCAATCATGGCGTTAACCACCGTGCTCAACTCTTGTGGGCACGAGACTTCTGATTGGCCACTTCTCTACAAAAGCGACCCAGAATTCGGCCACACATACTAGACACTCTTGGAGGGTCGGCATGTTCCAGATTTTCACCTCCAGGATGCTGTGTTATACCACCTGGGTCACCTTTGTGTTCCTTCAAGCGAGCGTGCCAAGATGATTTGGGAAGCACACTACAGTCGGGCTGCTGGGCATTTCGGGGTCGAGAAAACAGTGGCAGTACTGCAAAATTATTTCTATTGGCCGAATCTTCGACAGGATGTTGGGAAGTACATCAGATCATGTACTGCCTATGCCATTGCCAAACCGACCATTAAGAAGCACGACCTCTATACCCCATTGCCTACCCCTAGTCGACCTTGGGAATCCATCTCCATGGATTACATGTCAGGCCTTCCTTCCACTAAGCATGGAAATGACTGTGTTTTTGTGGTCGTCAACAGGTTCTCGAAGATGGCCATTATGGCGGCCTGCAAGGAGAATATCACAACAGAAGCCACTGCTAAACTCTTCTTTGAACGAGTGTGGGTGCACTTTGGGATCCCACAGTCTATCATCTCAGATCGGGACAGTCAGTTTCTCAGCGCATTTTGGTCCAGTCTCTAGTCAATGCTGGACACCAAACTCACGAAGTCCACAGCCTTCCATCCCCAAACTGATGGTCAGACGGAGGTTGTCAATAGGATGATTGTGCACATTCTGCACATGTATAACTCAAAGCATCCACGCACATGGGATGAGAGCCTCCCCTATGTTCAGCACAGCTACAACCGAGCTCTTCACAGCTCCACTGGCCGTAGCCCTTTTCAGGTGGGTTTTGGATTCCAGCCACTATGCCCCATTGATGTGGCCATGCCACTTGCAGCTACTCACATAAATTCAGCTCATGTCCAGTCCAAAACAGATAAGGCCACTAGCTTCATTGAGCGCATCCAACATATTCGCCAGCAGGTCCATGACATTCTGGAGAAATCAAATGCCAAGTACAAGCAGCGACATGATCAACATCGGGTGCCACACAAGTTTTAGGTGGGCGACAAAGTCTGGTTGCATTTGCAAAAGAAACGCCTTACTGGAGCCTATCGGAAATTGAGACCACTCCGATATGGTCCTTACACCATTACTAAGGCTATGGGAGACAATGCATTTGAGCTCAGCATTCCCCCATTCCTTGGCCTGCACCCAGTGTTCAATGTGGACCGCCTTCGGCCATACTTTCCACCATTGCTAGACACATCCGACATTTCAGAACAGCTCAAACCCACAGAATTAAATCCAGATTGCATGGAACAAGCTGCAACTGATCGGATCATGGACACACAGATCAAGAACACTCGCCAACAGAATATCCAACTGTATCGAGTTGTCAAAGTAGGCCAACTCCTTCAGCAGGGCAAGTGGCTCACCAGGGAACAAGTTCAGCAAAAGTTTCCTCATCTCATGGAGGAACTCAACGCAATGGGGACCATTGCTTCCTAAGGGGGGAGGAATGATCCAAGTGGATATTGGTGGCCATCTGCCAAGTCCACCTGGACGCCCACCATTGTTTCTCTCAGCATTTTCAGTTTCCTTAATTGTAGCACAACTTACTATTTTTAGCAGTTTTTCGGGTCCTGAACTTCTGGAGCCATTTTGAGGCCCTAAACGACGTTTTTTTGGGAAATATGGGGGCAACGTGGGTCCATGGATTGATGTTGCCCTTCCCAAAGTGGTAGTGCTCAGATAGATCTTTCTAACGAGCTATTGTACGCGTCAAACAGAGATCGTATGCCAAAGTTACGACCCCGGGAAGTTGATGTACCAATTTACCCAAACGGGGCCCACAGTTTGGCGTTTCATCTCCTAGGGTTAGGTTTTGGAATGTTAAGGGTTTTCCATTGTTTCTCAACAATAAATAGGCCTTCGAGCCTCATTGTAACATAGTTCAGAGGCAGGTAGCCACCACATCTCTTCTCAGAGATAAGCTACCATCGCCCTAGCTGGTTTATTTCCATTTCTGGTTGTAAGCATATTTCTGTATTTTCCATTAATGAAATGAAGCATTATTTTTGCTGCATCTTTGTGTATATGGTTATCTCTATAATTTGTTGCGTTCCTGTTTAAATCCGGCCGCTGCATCTTTGTGTATATGGTTATCTCTATAATTTGTTGCGTTCCTGTTTAAATCCGGATCAGATTCAATGCTTGATTCACACTGATAGTTGTCTGAATCAGTGCAGTCGCATTCATTCATGTGCATGTTTAATTCTTCATCAGAGCATTTAAAGAAGAACTTTCAGAGGATTCAGATGTTGAACAGAGTTTTCGTTGTTGTATCTGTTCTCTAAATGATATGTTTGGACAGTTATCAGATTTGTGATTCTTAGAACCACATTTATAACATAGGATTGGCACCATGCCTTCTTTTTTTACTGTCCTTTTCTTCCTTGCAACTTCAAAGGATTTCTTTCCTCTGTTTCTCTTAGATTCTTCTGATAAAGGACAACGACTGGAGGTATGTCCATTTGGCCACAGAGCCAACAAATCAATTTATTCCACTAATCTTTCTTATGTGTTTGCAGATGAATATCCTTGGGTTCATAGTAATGTGTTTTTGGCACATATCTATAGTATCCTTTCTTGGTCCCTTTTCTTTTCCTCTGTGGATATTTTTTGTATTCTTGTATTTTTTCTTTCTTTGCCTTCTTTTTAGTTTTTCTTCTTTTTACTATGGGGTCATCTATAGCAAGACCATACTTGTTACAGATGGATTTGTTGTTTGGTAATCTTGACATCTTCTACAGAGATTTATTAACTTTCATACTAGTGCATAAACTTACCAAAACTTTTGTTATGACATTGTATATTTCTCCCCAAGTAAAGGATTCAAAAGGCAACTAAAAAATATCTTGTTGTCTTAGATAATCTACAAATTTTGAAGGCAATGCTGCTGAGTAGATTTGTTTCCACAAGAGATTTTTGATAGCTTTAACCTCATATATTCTCTGAATGTAGTCTATATGAAAATCTTCATAATGAGACATTTTATTACATTTAATATTCATGAGAATTATATCATGCTTATTGGCAAGTTCAAGTTCTCCTCCACACCAATGTTCTAAAATGAATGAAGTTAGTTCCCCAGTCATATTGCTTTATGTATCTCCTTCAACATTATGAATGATATCTCCCGCTTCATCTTTCAAGATTTCATTTTCCATTTTTTCCACTATTGTTGGTGATGACTCTGTTTCCCACCATCTCAACAAAGTTCCTGTAAAGCAATGAACAATAGAGTTACAAGCTTCTATTTCATTTTTTCCCCTTAGGCACATGAGCTTGTATTCTGTAAACATAATATCTATCATTTTTCGAATCTTAGCAACACTCAGATTGTCAATATTCCATTCTCTGTGTGATTTAGGATGGAAGTTATTTGTTTATGGAAGTTTCCCTTTTCCATTGAGATCATGTACTGGATCCTGATATATTGACTTTGGAGAGGCTTATAGATAGGGAATAGATATGGTTCTGAGCTTTCAGGTTGCTCTACTTTCTTAAACAATGAGGATATAGTCATTGTCTCAGATTTTTCTTTGGCCATTTCTTTAGGGAAGAGAGAAGGAAATCTATCAATAGGCTTAACAGGATGTTGAATATTTACAGATCTCTTGAATAGATAAAAAACAAGAATAGGTTTGTCTTTGGGGGCTATATGAAGTTTATCAAAATTTTCAGACAGTTCTTCAATAGATTCCTGAGCAGATTGTTTTCCCATATCTAATTTCCTTTCAACATCTTCTATCCTTGTTAAGGATTCTTTAACAAAACCTTTCAATACAGTAGTGGAATAGTTCACATCATTCAGAGTTTTGTTAACACTATTTACAGAGACTTGTATAGTGTCAAAATCTTTTTTAACTTCAATAGACTTTGCACAATTCATTTCTAGCCCTTTAACTGTTGTATTTGTCTAGTTTATATGTTCACTCGCTTTCTGCATCCTACCATTAATGCTAAGGGCACTGTCATCTTTTATGACCAGTGGAATGGCTTTAGCACTGTTCTGTGCTTCTCCTAATACAATACCTTTGTAAGGAGGGAAGGTGGTAGGAGTTTCAATTTTACTGCCATCTATGGTAGTCCAAGAATGTTTTACTAAGGATGATTTAGCGTCTACCATTTGTACATTCATACTTTCTTGCTTCCTCTTCCATTCATAAAATGACAACCAGACATTGTTCTTCTGCATGTATGTTTTCCATTCATGGGATAATCTGATTTTTTCTGGGTATGGAGTGGTAAGGTCAAAACTTTCAGCCTCAGGATAAGTGTATAAATCCCAATTAAGCATATTTTTCATCCATTGACTATAAATTGTATGCTTCCTACATCCTTCCATAACTAAAAATAACTTGTGCATTTCTGGTTTTGACGGATTTTTACAATCAAAAGGCACAAAGTTGTCAAATCTGGATTGAGGGATTATTTCATCAAGTTGTTCCAGATATCCTAGACCATAGCAAGGCATACTAGTAGGACGCATTTTGCTAAACATGTCTTTGAGGCAGGGGTCTTCATTTTCCAAAGATGGAAGCTCATGAATCATTAATACATGATCAGTATCATGAGGGAAAGGTATTTCATAACACTTAGGATTTGGACACGGAGTGACAAAAGTTGTAGGAGGAGATACTCTTGTCCTTGGATGGTGGTTCTGATGTATGAAAGAATTAGCAAGGCTACTAAGATTTATCTTTTGATTACAGCATGGGCAAATGACTTGCAGGGATGAAAAATTTACAATTTGTGCATATTCAAATAGATCTATATGATGGCAATTTACAGATGGTGTAAAAGAATTGGCAGTATATATTACTTGTGGATCAATATACATGGATGATGCTTTGCAAGCTAAATTGATTCTTCTACGATCTATTGTAGATATTATAGGAAAGGATACTACAGTAGATGATGGTCCTTCTTGTATATCAACAGAAGTAATCTTTTGCAATGTTGGAGGTTTTGGGTTATCAACAACCCAATGTTCTGGGAAACTTAGGTCCTCCCATTTAATAATCTGATGTTCTATCTTTTGATTCTGGGTATCTGTTAGAACAACCACACTAGATTTGGATTCTTTGCTGGGAGCATGGAGAACTGCAAGATAGAGCGTATTTGTGTGTCTAAAACAACCACGAGTTTGAGTGGCAATATTATTTCTCTTTTTCTTCATATCAAACCCTGTTGTTTCAATTTGTAGTTGTAAAATATCCTTGATGTGCTTGTCAAATGTATATATAGAAAAGCTAGGATAGCAATCAAAGTATATTGGTCCATTTGATAATGGAGCAACCATTCCTCCTATCAATGAATCTGAATACTTGTTATGTGTCAGATCTCTGACTGTGACAAGAACAAAAGTATTCAGTCCTCTATGGACTAAGGGATTGATCCCTACCCTTATGCACCCCAGATGCAAATATTTGGTTCCCAGTCTTTTGGCTTCAGCCTGAAGTTTCTTAGTGTCAAGAAGAGAAAGTGTTTGTACAAAATTTGAGTTCTTGTATTTGACTAATACTTTCTTTGATAGATATTCTAGTTACAGCTTTAAGATGAAACATAGATAAGTCAGCATATACTTTTGACAAGGATATACTGGGCAGACACCACTTAGGTGCAGGCTGACTTTCAAAATATTCAAGTTCTACAGAATTTATAACCCTTTTAGATGATGAAGAAAACATATCTCTTAATTGGTTTTCTTCAGCTTTTTCTTCAACTTCAAGCTCTCTAAAAGAGATTGATCTTGTAGAATTATCCATTTTAGAGACTTACAGATTTTGAGTACTAACCGTAATGAATCAGACGTTACTGGCTCTGATACCAATTTGCTGCAGGGGCTTTAGATGTGAAGCTTGCTCTCGTTGAGTCTCTTCTTTGTGATCAATACATGAACCTTTACACGAACCCATACACGAACTTTTGGACTTTCACACTCTAGCATCTGGGGCTTCAGACACAAAGCTTGCTCTCGTTGAGTCTCTTCTCTGTGCTCAATACACGAACCTTTACATGAACCCGTACACGAACCTTTGGACTTTCACACTCTATCGTCCTTCACACGACCTCCTGCCTTTAACGGATTGGTGTTCCTCAGACCTCGGCAAACCTCAAGTGAACCTCTTGTCTCACAGATACTACCTCAACAGATAGTTTTATCACATGAAAAAGAAAAATGTACTCAAGCGGAATGTATCATGCTTAGAAAATGGATACTCATATATTTATGCAAAAGTTTCTTTACAAATTCAGAGAGAATTTCTGAAGCTCCTTTCCAGAGATAGACTGTTTAGGAATTTATTAGATGTTGCGACTTGTCAAGCAAGAAGCTATCTGAAGGCTTCCTGGCCTTTCACAGACTCTATCTTAGAACTTGAATTCTTCCGAGAACATACAGACTTCAAAAACCTAAGAATCTGGCCACTTTAGGTTCTCACCAGAGCTCTCACTCTGATGCGTAGGCTTCTCAGATCCGACTCTAAAGAGATGGAAGCAAGAACTTCCTCCTCGGACTCAAAAACTCAAAAAAATAACCAAAATCACACTCACACTCTGAATGCCCAGAATGAGCCTTACTCCTTCCTTATATAGGAAAATGAGGGGACAAACATCTGACAGTCACGCAGACAAATTCAGTACTATGTTTTATCAGTTGAAGAGATGTGGCTCAAAGCTCACCAAAAGTTGGAGAAGTGCTCCAAGTCTCATGACTGAAGAATCTTCGTACTAAGTTACACTGTGGAAGATTCGAACAAATCCCACGGAAAACATTGTACTATAAATAACTTTTACATAATGGATACTTTTAAACAAAAAAACCACGAGAAAATTGGTCACATTTAATCTTTTGACTAGACATCATTATTACACTGTGAAGCTTTAAAAACAACCCCCGGAAACCAATAATGAAAAATGATGCACTTGTACATTAATGCAAATTTAAATATGATCACATAAGATTGACAACTTAACATTTGCTATACTATTATATCTTTTCTCAGTCGGGTTTAATTCGATGCAATTGTTGTCAAGATTCTATCTAGATGTAATTGTGTGACCTTTTATGCTATACGAGGTGATATTTAATTAAATAGAAAGTTTTATATTGATTTATGATTTTTGTTTTTATATAAAAATTAATTATAATAACTATTTTATTAAAATTTAATTATATAAAATTTAATTTGTATTATTAATATTATAACTCACTTTGGTGGAATGGAGTGGAATGTGTTTGTTTATAATTTATTTATAGTTACTAAATATAAAGAGTTTTAACATTGATTTATAAATGATTTATTAGATTAATTGAATATGTTTGCTCATTATTTTATTTTTATATAAATTTTTTTTTTTTTAATATAATAATTATATAAAATTAATTTATAAATATTATTATTAATGTTTTAGTGTTAATTATTAATGTTGTTGTTATTATTATTATTCAATATGATTTATGGATTTTAGAGATCTGCTATATTTATGAAATATTTGTGTTAGGGATTATCTTTTATCAATTCAATTATGAAATCTAATTCTCATAGTGTCGAGAGAATTGAACTCGTAACTTCTCAATAATAAAGATACTTTAACAACAAAGACTTGATCAATTAAACTAACACTTAGAGCTATTTATTATATATTATTAATATTAAATCTCAATAAATAATTTAAAAAATTAATTAAATATCTTTGTTCATAATTTATTTATTATTTATTCATAAATTAATTTTATAAATGATAATAATTTAATAATTTTAAATCTAAAATTAATTAAAAAGTATGAGTGTGGATGTACTATTTTTAATAATGCCCTATTATAAATTAATTGAATATATTGTTTTTTAATTTATTTTTTATATATTTGAAAATTAATTTTAATTTTTTTTATTTATTATTATATATTTATAATATTTAGGGAGCACAAGGAATATTGCTATGGATGTGATGTTTTTTATGATGTATTATTAAAATTTAGATTATCTAGATTAATTTATTTTTTTAGTTATTTGTGATCTTTTAGGTTTGATCTATGGCTTGAGAAACCGCGATTTAGAAGCATCTAATCTATCAAATTTATCAAGTGATTGCACTCGTCTTGGGCCACACCAATCTAAACTGATTGGAGTTTTTAGCATGTCTCCTCCCCTAGCACACGCACAACCAGTCCCATAAATTTTTATCCTAAATGACCTCCCATAAAGTTTTATCCTAAATCACCTTGCTAATGAGACCCATCCTCAACTATTTATTCTAATAAAACTTAACTATTAATTAAAAATTATAATTTAATAACTTTCCTAAAATTAATCTACAAATATTATTTTTAATATTTAATAATATATTATTAAAATTACATTTCCACATTAAATAATGGAGTCGTCTAACGAGGCGAACGAATTGCCTGGATGGCCAAAAGTGGCTGGAATCCAGGCAAAAAAATTTCAAAAAATCTTGTAGACACAGTGTTTGAATCGATGGTGGAAATGGATTGAGCACCATCAAAAACGTTTAAGACACCTAAACATTTGAAGTTTAACAATTATAACTTGGATTTACAAAAATACTTGGGAGATTTTCTCTAAATATAACTGGAATTTCCATAACTTTCTAAGTAATTCCTCCAACTAATTAGACTACAGCTTAAATAATATACTTATTTAATAATTGATTTTTTTTATCAAAACAAATATTATTATTATCTCACTAACTATTTATACAAAATTAGTTCACAAATATGGATATAAATATTCCCCTCCTTTATGATTTAAAGAAATAATTTAATGTACCTAATTCAAATAAACAAAATGGCTCATGCCTCATCTTATTCATGCCTCATCTTATTCTTTGATGCGCTCGAAAAACATAAACCAACAAGCTAAAGCCACATAGTTAGTCCTTAAGTTGATAAAGAAATTAAAATTAATGTTTCGGAAGAAAATTAGGTAATTTAAGATAAGTTAAATTATTTTTTGTATTTTTATATATAAATAAATTTATGCAAAATAGATCATTCAAATCCATTTATATATATATATATATATATATATATATATATATATATATATTATTGAATTAGTGTTAAATACGTAAACTAATAATGTAACAAGTTTATACGATAAGTGTGCTATGAGAGGTTGATTTATGATCTCTAACATATCTAATTATCATGCTAAAATACAATTAGGTTATTTGAAATACATGGAAAGAAAACAACATTTTTATTTACTATGATAAATAAAATATGTGTATGTATTTTCTATTTTAAAATGCCAAATGAGAAAACTAAATATATTTTCTTTTCCTTAATGTTTATAGTCTTTTGTTAATAAAAATATTTAATTTATTGTGTCAAGCATTCATAGATGTGAAACATCATGTAGATAAGTGGCACATAAACATTAGCTCATTTGAAATACATGGAAAAAACAAAATTTTTATTTACAATGACAAATAAAATATGTGTATGTATTTTCTATTTTAAAATGCCAAATGAGAGAACTAAATACATTTTCTTTTCCTTAATGTTTATAGTCTTTTGATAATATAAATATTTAATTTATTGTGTCAAGCATTCATAGATGTGAAACATCATGTAGATAAGTGGCACATAAACATTAGCGTGCAATATAGATGCCCTCTCATTTTGCTATAATACTATTTGTTGAAATGGTGAATTATGAATAAATAAAGTATACGAAGCTTACAAAGCATGAAGATGGATGACATTGAATGATAGATGTTGATCATCAAGTAGTTAGGTCGTGCATGGTCATTACGATAATAAGTGTATATCCCATTCTCTTTTCAAAATGTTTGTTGTAAGTGACAAATGATGAACAATTGGGCTATATCAACAATGGAAAATGAAGCATGATTAGATTATACTGAGCTCTCAATATGAGAAGATGGACAACCCTCTAGTGTTCTCCCAATGACATCTTCACTAAATCTAGAACAATTATGAATGAAACATTTGTACATTTGTGGTTTATTGAAGCACCACACCATAAACGAGACATCCACTACTAGCACCTAAATTTGCTAAATGATTATAGAAGAACATTGACCATAGATTACAAAATTATTTTGATAGCCACTCACCACATCCCTTGCAAACTCATATCATCCCTCACTAGGTGTTGTAGCATCTTAGATGTTAAATTTGCTAGCTATATGTAACATATTGAGCCCATTTTGACCATGA
Source organism: Pinus tabuliformis (assembly GCA_031772625.1). Taxonomy (NCBI): domain Eukaryota; kingdom Viridiplantae; phylum Streptophyta; class Pinopsida; order Pinales; family Pinaceae; genus Pinus; species Pinus tabuliformis. The sequence continues at coordinate 627,359,353 of CM062808.1, read as the reverse complement.
TCCTAGAGAGATTATGGAACTACCATTATTGTTGAGATTAACATGTGCTTGGATTTGTGGAATGGATGCCAAAAAATGTTTCTATTTACTTTTTGATAGCATATCAATGATGGATTACAATACGAAGGTAGACAAGCATGGTTCTTAATACACTAGATAAAATTGAATATCGATTAGTACAATGGAAAATTGGGGGTTATAAATTATAATAAATTTTTACATGAAATTCCTAAGTCAAGTTTAGGTCAATCTCCTTATTTATACATGGAGGGATGATAACCCCAATATTTAGTAGACATCGCACTCCATGCGCATGGTATCACTGATCCATCACCCATTTGGTGTAATGGTGGATAGAGATAATGAATCTTGGTTATCCAAGCGGGTGGCTTGCATCATATCATGAAGGGATGCAATGGGAAAATGAGGGGAAGCAGAAAAGGTGGATCTCTACTAAAGTATTATGTTCACTAAATACAGAAGAAGGCCTTTCTTGACTTAATTGGTTATGGGACAAGCTATACTCAACTCAACTTAGAGCTTGTTCATCATTCATCAATGGGCATCATATTTCTCAATCTGTGCCCTCTACTTTTCAGTGTGCTTTAGCTTATTCAAGTGGACTTCAATGACATCTTAACCCTAACATATTTGGTAGTACTACTTTGTTTGTAGAAATGCATAAATATTTTATTTGTATTTGAAATATTTTATTTATATTGTTTTTGAGGACATGGTGAAAAAGAAGAATAGATACCTATGGGAGTTATGTTTTCTTGTTTACTCACTACTATAGATTTTGACATGTCAAAAAGCTAAGAGGACATGTCTTAATATTCCATGTGTGGAGTCCTCATGCAAGAGATTCATTAAATTGGATTTGAGTTGAGGATATTGAAGTGGACATTGATGTTAAAGTAGTGGCAATAGTTGTAAAGTGATGAATATTTCTTATCTTCTAGATGTCAAAAGATGAAAGCTTTGAAAGCAAGCACAAAAGTTAGGTGTGAAGTGCCTAGTAAAGACTAGTAATAAGGTCAAATGTGGGTTTCAATGTCCATATTTGGACCACATACTTTGAGGTGTAATGCAAGACTATGTGTTCAGAGTTATATTTCTACTATGCTATAAAAAGAAAGCAACAACCATGGAAAGTCACCAACAAAAATAACCATGGAAAGTCACCAACAAAGATACAAATGATAGGAACAAAAATATAGATGATAAGAGTAAAGATAGAGGTGGCAAACAACTATAAGGCCAAAATTTGTTCATAAAATAGACATGGATATGTAAAAGGACAGCCCACCATCATCACAATTTTTAGTAAAAAAAAATAATCCAAACAACTACCATCACCGCTTTTCCATTTCCTAAATATATCAAATTACATATTAAATATAAAAATAAATATTTCAAACCTTAAGAGAGTACAACATGAGGAAGTTTGCGAATGTATAATAGAATCCTTCGTAAAGTGGAACATAGGCTAGGCACTATCATCTCAAAAAGGTTGTGCATCCACGTCCACATCACCAAAATTACAACCACTCCTCTACTTTAGAGTGATAATAAACACTTCTGTAAAATAAAATATATTTATATATACCAATCGATACCCTTATCAAATTGGCAAAATATATTTATATATACCAATCGATACTCTTATCAAATTGGCATGGTTGATTACAGAAATAAAAATTTCTACTAGGCAAGATTGTGACTCTCGTGCGTGCAACATACGATGAAACAAACGGCGATCAAAATTGATCTTACAATCAAAATAACTATCGAGTATGGCTGCAGGTCAACAGAGAATGAAAAAACTGTAGATCCAGAGGAAAGCATTCCATCACTAGGTTCACTTTAATCCAACAAAATGATTGAATCTGATCCATGTGTGGAGAGAAATTATACGACCATCTTATCCGAAAGTACTTTCTATTTATATGGTCGATCTGTCATAGGTATGCATGGTATTTCTTCTTAGCACTGCGGAAGATCTACAGGTGGGGACTCGATACTCAAAAAAGCGCTAGGTCCATTGCTGACCACAAAAACCATGGCCAAACCCCATGTTATGTGCACGTCCAAGTGGCAGTGCATAACCCAAGCCCCTGCAATACATAATGACCAGTATCAAGTTATCAGGGAATCAAGGATATAAGAGACCACATAAAAAAAAATACTGTGTTTTATGCATACCAGGATTGTCGGCAACGAATCTTATGGCAGCCCAGCCATTGACCGGAACGTTCACAGTGTTGCGCATAGGAGGATCCACCAGGTTGAACTTCTGAGGATCTGTTTGTGAATTATAATTACCAAACCCTGCTCCCACGATGTAAAAGTCATAACCATGGAGATGGATAGGATGGCTTTCACCCGCAAATATATTTGTTCCCTGAAGAATTACTTGCACCGTCGTGTTATATTTAAGAACTTTCACTCTTGTGCCTTTCACTGGGGACCACAGACCTCTGCTTACGCTCTGTGCAGTATAATCAAATTGCACGAGAGGGTTGTCGGGGAAGTCCCCAGAGAACACTCCTTTCATGCCAAAATGCTGAGCTTCAAGGATTGAAGAAGTCGTTGGGAGGACAAAGGATACGTTATTCATACTCGCCGCAAATCTTGATCCGTTGGGACCTCCACAAGACTGTCCTGGACAGTTGATCAATCCTAGACCGACGGTGTAGAAGAGATTTTCTTCCACACTCTGTGGAACGAAGACCGGGTGGTCCGGTGAGGCCAAGCTTCTGAGAGCATTGGCGAACTTAGTGGCAGTCTGGGTGTCGTTATAAGCTGGAAGATTAGGCACAGTTGGGACTGATGTACTGCTAGAACTTCCCTCGTATTCTAAAATGGCGACGGTTGTCGTGTTATCGAAGGGAACTCCTTGGCCACTGGAATATGCTCGAGCAGCCATGTAATATCTACCTGTAGATTGATCAGCGGTGACAAGCACGTCTGTTGTCTGTCCCGGGCCTAGCATAAGAAAATTCGTCTGAAAAGGCTTCGTATACAAAGCATCCACAGCCACGACTGTCATTGTGTGGCTACCTACCGTGAAGAATAAGTCGGTATTGAGTGCAGCATTGATCACCCGCAGAAGCGTGGTTTCCCCACTCTTCACCGAGACGCGAATGGTATCTGCATCCATGGTTTTCCATTATCCCAGGTCTCTAGAGGAAACGAATTAATTTTCCATTCAATTCAGTAATAGTAGAGGAATTTCAGTCTAGAAGATGGATAGAAATGTACCTGAACTTGAACATTGGTATAGGTCTCCTGGCTGTCCATTGATAGTAAACGCATCTGAAACGTTGGGGGCAGCTCCTGTTTGGGTTGCTTGCTTCACAACATCCATAGGATTCCTATTCCACCATTCTCCTGTAAGTGCAAACAGGGCCTGGCATTAAAATCAAGCACAATTGAATATTGTCAACTAAACATTAAAAAATTAGAACCAGTGGCAGTATACCTAGAAGAATGGGAACCTCGCCATTGGGTGTGGGAAAGGGATAAGTAGCACCCGGGCTTGGGGAGATGATCAAGGCTCCATAGACAGTAGCTCGAAGCCATGAACTGTGGGCATGCCACCATAGAGTCCCTTCTTGACCAGTGATGGTGAATCTATATGTGTAACTCCCCCCTGGGCGAATTGGACATTGGGTTATAAATTCAGGGCCATCGGACCACCCAGTGCGGAATTGCCGCACTCCGTGCCTGCAAATACAATGCAATCACTTTCTCTCATTATCTGTAATTAAAACTGTAAAATGCATCTATACGGACATAACCATGACATTACTCTGGGTAAAATACATTAATATATAAATATTGCTCACTCTGATTGAGACATACCAGTGAACTGTAGCCTTATATTGGGCGTTGTTGTACACTTTGATAATAAGAGTGTCCCCGTTGGTGACATGGAGAGTTGGACCTGGAAACTGACCGTTAACGGTGATTATATTGTGCGTCCCACATAGTCTCTTAACAGATGTCGATTGAAGCTGAATGTTCAGTAAACCACCTCCACATCAGTTTAATGATCTAATAATTGTATTTAATAGAAATAAAAAATTCTTAAAACTACATAGAAAAGTTTGAAAAACTTTTCAAATTCGTACTTGAATCTAGATTAGACATTCAAAGAGTCCAACTGAGAAAATATATAAAGAAGACGTACAACGAATGTCTCAGTGAGTAGCTTCGCGGAGGCCATAGCAGTCAACAACGTCAGCCATATGGCCATCAAAACGAACCTGGCCTCAAATAAGCGTGCAGGGACATGTTGATTAAACACTTCCATTACAGTTTGATTCACTTCGCCACTAGGTATATCCAATACCAGAACAGGGACCAAATGGAATACTTTTATACTGCACTATTTCGACTTCAGCTTCAAACTCCAGAAAGTATATATGGGCCGTGACTGATTTGAGAGAACAAAATAGACATGGATTACGAAAGTGAGGAAATTAATTATTTATATAACCCAATTACCAATTGCAATCAGTTTAGTGATAAGTCTACGTCGAAGTTGTTAGGGTTGTTAGAAAAGGTTGAAGTTGGTAAAGTTAGGTATTGATTTGAGTTTCAGAATGATCAAGGTACATAGTACTTGTTGAAAGACAAAAATACAAACTGTATTTAGACGCTGACTCGAGCACAGGTGATAACCAAACATTGGAACAGCACCCAAGCAACTTATGCAAGGATAATACGTTTTTCAAGCGTCTGATGGCGCCCTTAAGGTCTAGTATTATTATTATTGAAAGAGATTGTAACTTCCATAATAGTAACTGTATCAGTGTCTCCTCTTCATCATGTACAGAGGACAAACAACAACGAAACATCTTAATCATGATTGCTAGGCTTGAAACAAATGTTAAAGTTTTGACAAATAAGCCCGGCTACATTGCGATTCTTCCCCCGCATTTTCCTTTGCGTTGAAATGTAGGCATCATTCAGTCGACATTTTTGTCAGTTCAAGAGTTAATCGAGATACCTCATCAATTTAACCTTGATTTTTTTTGTCGGTTTCCAATCTTTTGTGTGAAAGGAACTTGCTTGTGGCTGAAGACTTTAGACTTTCGCTTACGCTATGGATTGGGAAAGATTCGTTATAGTTTCAAGCATTCACGCGTTATGTTTGCCTTTATGTTATTGCAAGCTGAAGCGCGATTTCTTGCAAATGCTTGTTCTACAAGATATCGATAAGATGTTTCACCTGCTGTCTCTCATTATTATTGCAACTCATTTCTGCAAGCATTGTTGCTGAAACCCATAATTATTAATTACCACTAGTCTCAAGCAATTTCATTACAGCGGCTGAAACCCATTATTATTACAGCTGATTTCACGCATTACCACTACAGCCACCAATGTTTTGGAAATTTGTGAGTCTACTAGCTTTCTCCAAACGCCTCCTTTCAGGTGCCATTAAATAACTCTTGAATGTAATATTCTCTTCTATATATGGAAATCCACGAATATATTTTTATAATTACATTTATATGGTTTACTTTTTGTTTGAAAATTTAGAAATACATAGGCTACGGAAGAAATTTGCACCAACTAGTAACCATCGTCTGTTGTTCCTTTTTATTACACGTACTTGATTGGAGACTTAATGGATTCTCCCCCAACACACATATATATAGATATACAAAATATCTTCTCATTTAATGGAAAGCTCTATAATCGGTACAGAAGTAATTGAACCGGGAACCTAATTGCATTGCATCCCACATGCGAATTTAAGGAAAATATTAAGAAAGCGTTGAAACATTAAGTTACTGCAAATAATCCTCACTTTGGAAAAACTCGCTGCAAACATTTAGATGCTGAATACTCAACTGCTCCAGTTAGGAAAAGTTGCTGGCCATAGACAAAGCCTATTAAATTTAAAAGTCAAAGCATGAGTATGATAACCGGAGTTGATCTGATTAATATATGACAGCTGCACATCTAACATGAGGTATATTTTGACGTTTCCACAACAAAGGGCCTTGTAGAGACAGTCTTAAGCTGCAAAGGGGATCAGGATCCATAACGGCATCTTGGAAAAACATAGGATTTGAGGATGTTCCTTTATTCGCTTAAATTTGTTACATTACAAACACTTTCACCAAGACAAAGTATTAAGGAGTGGGTAAATGTCATTTAAATGTTATGATGGGTTTTCTATCACATATTGAATAGTGACAAATATGAAATTGTTGACATTATGCTTTTCGACAAAATTGAAGTTGATCCCCACCAAAAAATGGTTGTAAGGTAACTACCGTGAGCTACAACTAATGGAAACAAAAATTAGCGAGTTGAAAAAATTAGCTACATAAGGAAATAAAAAGCTAAGATTTATAAAGTACCACATTATCTAAAGTAGAAAGCAATAAACACAAGAGGGGGATAGAAAATTGACATATCCGAAAGCTATGGGAACCAAACTAATATAAATAGGAGGGCCTTTACCCTTTATTATGAGGCTAAGATTTTGTCATAATAGGGTTTTAAGTTGAGTATGTATTATATTCTTTGTACAACTAGCTCCACGCACTATCTATTCCATTAAGCACAGAGGGGGGTCACAATAGGGGAAACACCCCCTTTATGTCGGGGGTTGTAGGGGCAGAGCACCCACTATCGAGGGGTGATAGACCTTGTATAGAGGCCTAAATGGGCCCGTAAAGTGAAATCATTTCATAAAGAGGTTTTTATCGAACCTGACATGGCTTTCACTTTTTGGTAGTCTCATGGCACACAATTATGTGGTCAACAATAATGTAATTCAAATTAAGGAACTATATTTGTATTCTAATCCAAGGTTTGTGGATTGGGGATTTATACTGTATTATAACATTGTAAAGACATAATACATTGAAAAATCTTTCTAGTTTTATGATTTTTAGGTTTACAGGTTAAACTCTTTGGGTTAAATATGTGTGTGACATTGCATCTTTTCTATTTGTATGCAAAATCAGTTTGTCACAACTAAATATGCATGGTTAAAACCTACATTTGGTATCAAAATAATTGGGCTTCATGGGGATGCCTTTGTGTCTAAGGGTTTTGGCGCGGCCCTATGGAAAATCTTGTTACAAGGAGAGATATGTAGTATCAATTCTTGTGGTGAATGCAAATGGTGATTAATTAAATTGTAGAGTTAGAAATTGATTGGCAAGAGTTTTGAGCTAGGGAAGCTTAAATTGGAATATTTTTTGGTGCACAAAGGTTAGTGGATTTTTGTCAATCGAGGGATTGTGTTGATGATGATGTAGAGAGAAGACTAGAGCAATTAATATTGAAAGACAAAGAGCATGATGCAATTGTGTCTTTTAGATTTAGCATTAATGAAAGTTTTAGTGAAATATATAATGAAGACATTGTGGAACATTTAGGGGCTTTGTATCATTCTAAGTCCCTAGTGAAGAAATCATTCCTATAGAAGAATTTGTATAAGCTAAGGATGAAGGATGCAAACTAGTTGGTGGAGCATTTGAACACTTTTAACATTGTGGTAAGTTAGTATGCATTGATATTAAAATTTTAGATGAAGGCAAGCATATCAATTTGTTGTGTTATTTACTATACACATGTGGTAGTCTAGTTGTTGCCATAGGTGGTAATGCAACTACTTTAAGTTTTGATGAAATAACATCATCATTTCTTTTGGAGGAGATGGGATCATGTGGGCTTCACTCGAGGAGAAATATAATACCACGTGGGTTCATATGAGGGGATATATATTGAGGGGAAAATGGCATAATATATTGGGGGATATATAAGGGGTAAAGGGTTTTTATATTGGAAGGTATAAAAAATGGAGCTCAAAGTTAACGAAAAAATATAAAGGGGTATCAAAAATGTTAATGAAAAAATGGATATCTATGATATCTAGTGGAAGTAGGGGTTTTTTTAAACTAGGAGGGTGTATTGAGTTTGTATTGGTAGGGGGTTAAATAATGTGATTTATATGGGTATTTTCCAATATGTAGTCAAATTAAGGGTATTGTTTAATATGTCACGAATGCACGTGATAGGTTAGAGGTTGATTGAGTGAAGCCCCCGTGGATGGGATGAAAAACAATGGAGATACAAACTAAAAAATGACTTATTTGTAAGATGATGCAACCATGATAGAAATTAAAATAAGTTCTCATGTGGGAGACCTAAATCTAGAGGAAGACCTAATTCTCTAGTAAAATTCATAAAGGTATGTTGGAGATGTGGAAAAGAATGGTATTACAAGAAACAATGTAGATCCAAAAGTGCTAAGAAATGGAATGGATCTAATGATGCTCATTCTATGGAAAAAAAGCCTCTTCAAATAAATGAGGGGATGCATACTTGGTTTCTTCAAGAACACTTGCAAATCATGAGGGTTGGTTGGTTGACATAGATGCATCTTTTAATATACCTCCTCATAGGTAGTGATTTTATGAGTATGAAAGATATAGTGGTGGTGATCTTTTCCTAGGAGATGGGTCAACATCCATAATCATACAATGAAGATCGTGGATGGAAGGATTAAAACACTCATTCTCTAACATCCTAAGATTGAATAGAAGATTTATTTATGTAAGAAATATGGGCAATACATGTGTAAAAGTAGTGTTTGAAAAGTACCCCTATAGGATGTTTTAAGGAGAAATGGTATTCCTAAGGGGATTTTAGTTTGCAATTTTGCATAAGCGACTAGGAAGCACTATTAGTGATGGATACAATAGTTCCATTGCTCTTGAGAGTGGAGCTAAAGAAGGAAAAACTCCTAAAATCTCTAGAGAAAAGACTATTTTGTGGCATCAAAGACTCGGGTATATCAGAAAGAAGGGCCTCCGAGTACCATATGGTAAATGTATGGTTGAAGGTATGTCTAATTTTTCTCTTTAATTTCATTTATATGAACATCTCTTGTATGGGAAGCATAATCAAGTAAGATTCTTCTTCTATGTTATCACAGTGGTGGTAATATTACATTTGGTGCATAATTTTGTGTTTGGACCTATGTCAATTTCATCATTAGTTAAATATGTGTACTATGTCTCATTTCTCGAGTACTTCTTGGCAAATACATGGATTTTTTTTCCTCAAGATGAAAATTGAAGTATTTGACAAATTTCAAGAGTTAAGGCTCTTGTGAAAAATCAAATAGAGAAGAAAATCAAGGTGTTGAGGATAAACAATGGTGTGGAATCCTTAAGGTTAGTAATTCTATAAGTAATGAGGTATAACAAGAAAAAAAACTTCACCATACACACTTCAATGGGGCTGTAGAAAGAATGAACATAACGCTAATGGATCACCCTCATCGGTGTTAGATGAAAATAATACACCCAATGTATGGATTAGTAAGAAATCCTCCCTTAAACATCTTAGGGTGTTTGATTGTGATGCATATGTACACATTTTAAAGGAGAATAGGAGTAACTTAGATAATAAAGTTAAAACATGTATCTTTATTAGATATAAATATGGTCTAAAATGTTATAAGATTTAGAACGTATAAAGTAATAAGGTTGTGTATAGTCTAGATGTGGTATTTAGAGAAATAAAATATGGTTTCAAATTCTTACCAAGGGATACAAAATCAAACAAAAAAGTGTTTGACTTGAAGGATGATGAATCAAACTCTATAGAAGAACATGACCTAGAAGAAGAAAAACCTCATATTCTTTTATTGAGGAGATCAATTTATGAAAGAAGGCATCCTTATAGGTATAATTCATTAGATTTCCATTCCAATTTTGTTTTATTTATTATTGATAATAATCCTATAACTATTAAGGAGGAAGTGGATTCATAGGATGGAAAGTTGTGGAAAAAGGATATCGTTGAAGAAATGGAAATCTTCGAAAAGAATAAGGCTCGAGATATAGTGGATTTTCGAGACAAAAGCAAGGCCATTGGTAGAAAATAGGTGTTTAAGAAGAAGTTGAATGCAAAAGGAATAATGGAGAAATACAAAGCTTGATTAGTAAAATGTTTTTCCTAGGTAGAGGTTTTTGGACACCTAATCCACTAAGGGTTATGGTGTGGAAGTTGAAAATTTACTGGAGTCCAAGAGACCTTAGAAGATGAATTCAACATTCATGTAAAATATATAAATTTATATCATTGTGAATAATAAATGTAATTAATGCTTATTATTTCATATTGTTTCCATATCATCAAGTTAACTCTCTCTCTCTCTCTCTATCTCTGTCTCTCGCTATATATATATATATATATATATATATATATATATATATATATATATATATATATATATATATATATATATATATATATATATATATATATATATATATATATATATATATATATATATACAATCTATTGTTGCTTATTTTAATTATGAGGGGGGAATGAGCCAGTATGCAAGATGAAAAAGTCCATGTATGTGTTGCAATAACCAAGGATGTGGTGTCAAAAAATTGAAACTTTTACATTTGGAATTAGCTTCAAAAGAAGCGAAGAAGATCATTTAGTATATTTAAAATCAGTTGGTGATCATCTTATTATTTGGTATTATATGTGGATGATATGTTGTTAATTGGAAATGACAAGGAAATCATTAGGGATGTGAAAACGTAGTTGTCCTCTAAATTTTACAAGAGAAGGATCTTACTGATGAAAATCTCATTATTGACGTGGAAATTAAAATAGGTCGAGAAAATAGGAAATTATAGTTAAGTAAGAGGAAATATGTCAAGACAATATTGCAAATATTCGCTAATTAGGAATGTAAACTAGTATAGGTCCCTATGCTTGTACATATAATGCTATCTATAGATCAATGTCCAAAGACACAAGAAGAGGAACATGGTTGGCGATTTGGTGTATGCAAAGGTCCATACTGGACCAAACATTGCACATGAAATGGGAGGTTTGAGGAGGTATATCTCAAAACCAAAGAAGGATAACTGGGAAATACTGAAAAGGTTTTTGAGGTATTTGTGTGGTATTACTAGTTATGGGTTATGCTACCAAGGTTGACCAAGATTGGATAGATTGTTGGATACAAATTAGTTTTTTAATGTAGATTGTGCTAGATATATGGAGTGTAAAACACCGACAAGTGGGTATGTGTTTAAACAATTTGGAAGATAAATCAATTGGATAAGAAAGACACTATTTGTAGTGGAATTGTCAATTGTAGAAGATAAATACATGGTAGTAATGCAATCAAACAAAGAAGCAATATGATTACAAAGATTATTTTCAAGTATTGGGTTAGTCCAATGTTGCCTTTTAAATTGTTTCAATGACACAAAATAATCTAAAAAGAAATTCAAAGTGGATAAGGTATCTCCCACTTCAATTTGAGAAAATAAACTTCCTTAACCTCAATGGTATAAATATATTCTATGATAACTTGTAAATTTAGACAAATTATAAATAAGTGTTGAAAAACAATAAGTGGTTAGGCTTTATATCGAAAGAAACTTATACAAATAATATGATCAATAAATCAAATGTAAACTTTAGAGATACAATGGTAAATAATGATAACAATGACTAACAAGAAACCTACACAACTATCTGAAAAAAGGAAAATAAGAAACAAAGAAAATATAACAAAATTAAAAGAAATAGTAAAGCACATATTATTGATATATAACTATATTTTTCATGAAAAATGCAACAAAACAATCCAACGTGTATTGGTATACTCAGGGTTGCAACTAGTCAATTAAATGTCCTCACTCGAATATTTCAGATATTGTATATCTAAAAGGAACTAATCAAGTAATATTGTAATGTTTTATCAATTGTTAGTGTCATTTACATAAATCATTAACTTAAATCAACCTATGAAAAAATGGAATTAACTAAACTCATAAATGCAAAAGCACTATTATCAAAGTGCATATCATAAGGTCATAAAATCATCACGATCTAGTTAACACAATGTGTGCATTGAAAATTTTGAAACATAAGTTTCACCTCTCCAAAAAGCCGAGCCTGTCGAAATAATTTTCAGGTCCTTATATATAAGAAAACGTCTTAATCTTATTTTATCTATAAAATTGCATTACATAATTGAAAAATAAAAAACTACTTTTGAAAACGGTTTTAATTTTCCAAATATTATTTAATAAACTTTAGCCTTTCCCTTTGACGTGGCACGTTTTCAAATATTATTTAATAGACTTTAGCCTTTCCCTTTGACGTGGCATCAACTTTTTAGAGGTGAGGACTTAAGACACTTTTCTTTTTTGCCTTGCGAAAAACTCTGATAGTTTCCCCTTCATCCTCAGAATCTTCAATCTCTTTGATCACTGATCGTAAAGGTGGAATGGTTTCAGTACCTTATGCAGTGGGGGAAAGCAGAGTCTATTGAGCAAGGATCCTTTTTAATTTCATAAACATGTCGTATTCAGTTGAAGATAAGCATTATATTTTCTTATATTTCATATAAGTCATGTTAAGTTCACATAGGAGTTGATACAGGGTAGAAGGAAGTTACTTTATTATCTTATGCAGAGGAGCCAATACATTAAAGTCTCTGAAGAGAGAGTTTACTAGTAACTATATAGAAAGAGGTTCATCATTAGTAGCAGGAATATATCTGTTCTTTCTTAGATTTTTCGATGGTATCCTGAAACTATTTCTCTACTACCAATCAAGAAGAATTCACCTGGACGGATGAGATTCCAAACCTTTGGATATAGCCTCACTCTTATTTAAACTCAACAATGGCATTTTTAGATTTGGCGATCAGATTACTCATTTCATCTATAGCCCTTTGCTTCTCTTTGACTAATAAGACTAGCATTATACACTCATATTTGTTGGCTAATTGCAGGATCTTAATTTTTTCCTTATCTAGTGTATTTATAAAATTTATTATTTGATCCATGTAACAGCCCTGGTGAAAATTCCATGTAATAAAAGTAAATAAAAGAAAAATAATAACCACGAATGATGGGACACCTATTCCAAGCTAAATGTTGGGAAAAATCCTAGTGATGGGAATCACTTGTGATTGTTTATGGCTAAGGAAATTGGCAAAGGAAATCGCTAACGATTTGGAAATGCAAAATGGAATTTTTGGCACATTTATTTATCAAAATAATGGAAATTAGGAGAAAAGGGAGGTGAAAGTTCATAGATTGCATGTGTGGAGGAAATTGAAGGAAAATAATGGAAAATGACAAAAATAGATGCCTCATTCATAAAAGGGCTTTTGAGAATCAGTTGGTAACCTTTTTCCAGTTCAGTTTTGGAGTTCTCTCATTATTCTCTCTCTCATACTCTTGGAGACTTAGAGTTTCCTTGGAGCACTCTTGGAGGGTGTGGCATACTTGGATTCTTAGATACAGAAGGCAAAAGAAGGGCAAGAAAGCACAAGAGGGCATCGAGATCAATAACTACAATAGTTGTTCTTGTAGGTATCAATTTGCATGTATGTTTCCCTCACTATTTTTTGCATGCGTGGCATATGTATGTGGTTCATTGGTTGTGATTTGTCATTGGCATGGAGGATTGCCTAGATTGACAGTGGATTGTCTTTCCTTGTAATTTCTTGGATAGCCATGGTGGTTGTGGGTTTACTTTCATTGCTTGTTTTTGGTTGGTTCTCATGTTTCCTTATCTTGGGTTGAGTTACTAGTTCCTAGAGCTTTGGTTGGACAAATGCTCTAGAGCCTTGTAACAACATGGGTTGAGTTAATAGTCCCATAGCCTTGGTTGAAAAAACACTCTAGAGCCCTTAGTGGGTTGAGTTACTAGTCCTAGAGCCTTATTTGGACAAATGCTCTCAAGCTCTGTAACAACTTGGGTTGAGTTACTAGTCCCGTAGCTTCGGTTGGACAAATGCTCAGGAGCCCTTGGTGGGTTGAGTTACTAGTCCTGGAGCCTTGGTTGGACAAATGCACTGGAGCCCGACGGCAGCTGTGGGTTGAGTTACTAGTCATGGAGCCTTGGTTGGAACAAACGCTCTGGAGCACTCGATTGTAGGGATGAGACCGATATGATGATGGTTTTTGTGATGTCCGACTATGAGGTGGAATCACTATTTGATGCGTTGAGGCGGATGGCATCTGGAAGCCTTGGATTGTTTTTTATTGATTTGTTATATGAGATCCTACATTCATGCTTGGAATATGGCATTGGGGTGAATGGTTGAAGTCAGATTTGGCTCAGCCATTCTACGATCAGGTGGAACGTGGAAGTCCTATCCTAGGTTTGGATTTTGCATCATTAATGAAAGGTTATTTCTCCTTGTATTTCTATGAGCTTTTTGATGGATTATATGTGGTCTACATGGCTGCACTTTCATGATTATTTTTTTGCTATTATGCTGGTTATGTATGTGTTTTATGACAACAACTATGTATGGATTTCACCATGTTTTTACTTGTAATTGAATATTCAATGCATCTATGACCTAATGGATGGAATGGAAGTTGATGTGTTGAGGCATCAATGGTTCTTAACGATTTTTAGCTAAGTATGGGACCCCTATGATCAGAATTTTTATTTACACCTGTAGTTTACATATTCAAGATATGTTTGACAAAATGCTTGTCATGGCTAGTAGGGGTACAATCAAGGTCCTAAACAAGTTTTTCTTTAATACTATCATTTCCATGTTATTTTATTGTTTTGAAGAGATGGTTCAATTATGGGCAGTGAATTAGGCTTTGGGCCTAAAAAAGTGGCTCAAATCTCGGGGTTGTTGGCATAGAACTGAAAAATTTAGTCTTTGATCGCTAGCAGTCCAACATGTGAGAGAGAATTTGGGTTTCTAGATGTTGTCATGCCTATAACATGAGAGCGACTAAGGCTTAAGTTGTCCAAAATTTCAGTGGGACCCAAGGGAGAGTTGTCTAAAGTATTGGGTTGGTTCCCAAGGATCATGTAGCTAATGTTGAATGTTTGTATGTTGTTTTTCCATCAGTTCCACTTCCTTAATGTGACTTAGGAGGTCGAATCATATCATAGTGGCCTCTCGTCGCATGTTTACCCCAGTTGGTTGGTTTCTTAGGTAGATGTGGGAGGAGGGTCTTACAAAGTGGTACTAAAGCATGGTTCACCCCTTGAATTGGATGGGCTATGGGTTAGTCATGCATGCATGTCAATTGCATGTGTGTCTCTCACACTTGCATTCCATGTGCTTGTTGCATTTGCATGAGGTTGTTCATGGTTGTAGTGATGTCGTCATGTGAAACTTGAGGTTGTTGTTGTGAAATGCAGCATCGTGAGTGTATGAATGGTTACATGTCTATTTATGTCACTTACATGTATCATTGTAGTATGTTTGGTTATAATCTTGCATGTTCGGTTACATACTTGTATGCTTGGTTGCATGTATCATTCTTGCAGGTTTGATTTCAAATATCATTCACTCATGCTTGATCATATGTGTTTATGCATATGTGTCATTGGTTACGTATTGTTTATGCATGTTCATGTTTGCATGTGGTAAAGTGTATAGTGATGTAGTGGTTGTTGTCATGCGTGAAGTCGTGGTGTGTGTTGTTGTTGAGATCATGCATTGATAACTGGACCCTAGCTAGAATGATTTTTGCATGATCATAGGCTTATGTTTTATATTTCTATATACTATCTGATTATGTTATATATGTATCATGCTGATTTGTTGATTTTGCAAACAAGAAATCCTCCCCTAGCTATACTGAGGTACATTGTTTTATTATGATTTGGTTTAGATGACATGATATACCTTGTAAGAATAAATATCAAATGGCTAGCAAGATGGTTGACTATAAATACTCTCCCTATGAATCATAAGAGAAATATGGTGTTGGGAACTCTTCCAATTTGGTAGTTACACTAAGAATCTTAAAGGAAGAGATAAGGAGTTGTAAGGCAGGTAATGACAAAATCATGTAGGCACAGGGGAAACAAGCAGAGGTAAATGCAGTTATACTTCATATTTTGTTAGACTTGCAGTGATAGGGACCACATCGGATTAGCGATGATCAGGAGTATAGCAATAATGGGGCATATGTTAGTTGGTCGCATGGTGGTCACAGGTCACATAGAGGTGACACAGTTAGATATGGCATATTGTTAGGCACTTTGGATAGGAGAGGGGATAGACACAAGTATGATTCTAGTTTTGATTCAGATAGGCATCATGATCATCATCGTCATCATCCTTACAGGAGGAGTGATAAGGGATATTTCTCGAGTAATTTTAAGAAAGAGAAGCCACCAACATTTGATGGAGAGATGAAGAAACCACAAGATGCAGAGGCATGGTTGCTTTCCATGAGGAAATTATTTAGATTGCATGATTATTCAGAGAACATGAAATCTAGAGTGGCAACATAAAGTCTCAAAGGTAAAGCATACATTTTGTGGGAAGATGTGAAGAATGTTAGATGTCTTCATGAGGAGGATTTGACTTAGAATGATTTTGAGTAGCTATTCAAGAAGAATTATTTTTTAGAAATATAATTTGATGACAAGGCAAATGAATTTTATGAGCTAAAGATGGGATCTATGACAGATGATGAGTACACTAGCAAGTTCTTCGAGTTACTGAGGTATGTGCCTTATATCACATAGGAGAAGGCCAAGGTTTAGAGATTCGTTAATGGATTACCAGTTGCATTCAAAGATAGGATTGAGTTCGATGAGCCTAGATCATTGGAGGAGACCATTCTAAAGATGAAGCATTACTATGAACAATCAAAGCACACACTTGAGACAAAACTAGAGTGGAAAGGTGATTTAAAGAATAAAGGAAAATGGGACATAAAGCGAGTAAGACCACAGGATTTGGGTAACAAGGAGAATGTTGCACCACCTAAGAGGTTCAATGAATGAGATAGAGGACAGGGACACATATCTGAGGAGAAAAATAAGGAGTCCATGTAGTGTTGGACTTGTGGAGGAGATCATTGCAGGAGGGATTGTCCATAGTACCAGAGTGGTAGGCCTAAGATATATAGTGCATAGGAGGCACATACTGTTGGAGAAGTTGGTCAGAGTATTCCGCGTATCTATGTAGCATTGGATAACAAATAGGTAAAGCATCAAGAATCTATCATTAAGATGGATGGTAAGCTTCGTGATCAAGTTATTTCTATTTTGATTGACCCTGGATTTAATTATAGCTATGTTAGTCATGACTTGGTGGATAAGTGTGGTTTGAGTAAGGAATTTCATGCAGTCTTTGTTAGTGTAGTTGGCTACTGGTACGAAGAAGTGAGTTCATCATTGGGTGAGAGCTTGTGCATTTGATTTGAATGGTATGCTGACCATAACACATTTGAATGTATTATCATTGGGATCATACAATATGTTGTTGGGCATGGATTGGTTGTATCTACATAGAACAAAGGCATGCTATTACGACAAAGCCATTGAGTGTGTTAATGACAATGGGGAACCAAGAGTCTTGCATGGAAATAAGAAAGCCACATTAGTATGGATGGTGACAGCTATGAAAGAAAAGTGTATTCACAGAAAAGGGTGTAAGTTATTTGAAGTGCACATTTCTAGTGATAAAAGTAAGGAAGTTGAGGATTCAAATGTGTTGAGAAAGTACCCAGTTTTACAATAGTTTAAGGATGTATTTACTGAGGACATTACAGAGTTTCCACTTCATAGGGAGGTAGAATTTTCTATTGAGTTAGTGCCAGGGGAAACTCCAACATCAAAATCACCTTACAGGATGAGCACACTTGAGTTGGTTGAGTTAAAGTTGCACTTGAAGGAAATGTTGGACAAGGGATACATTAGGCCAAGTGTATCACCTTGGGGCGCACCAGTGTTGTTCATAAAGAAGAACGATAAAACACTCAAATTTTGCATTAACTATAGGCAGTTGAACAAAGTGACCATCAAGAACAAGTCTCTGTTGTCGAGTACTTATGAATTGTTCAATCAGCTGAAGGGCGCAGTAGTGTTCTCGAAGATTGATCTATGATCTAGATATCATCAGCTATGCATAAAAAAAAGGAAATTCACAAGACCGTGTTCAGGATCAGGTATGGGAATTATGAGTTTGTTGTAGTTCCATTTGGCTTAACTAATGCTCTAGCTACATTTATGTGTTTGATGAATAGTTTGTTGCATTCGTACTTGGATAAGTTCATTATTGTGTTCATTGATGATATACTAGTATATTCTAAAAATGAGGAAGAGCATGCCGAACATTTAACAGTAGTGTTGAGGTTATTGAGAGAGCATAAGTTGTATTTTAAGATTAGCAAGTGTAGCTTCTTTCAGACTGAGGTACACTACTTGGGGCATGTTGTCTCTAAGGAGGGCATTGCAGTAGATCCAGACTATATAAGAGCCATCATGGAGTGGGTAGCTCCTAAGAATGTGGATGAGGTGAGATGTTTCATGGGTTTGGTAGGATACTATAGGAGGTTCATTGAGAACTTCTCACAGATTGTTTATCCTATTACGTCATTGCAGAGGAAAGGTAAGAAGTTCGAATGGAAAGAGGAGTGTGAGGCTAGTTTTGAGCAGCTCAAGCAATTGTTGACACAAGCACCAATGTTAAAGATTGCAGATCCAGAAAAAGAATTTGTAGTATGCACAAATGCTTGCAAGTGAGGACTTGATGGATTCCTTATGTAGGATAGACAAGTGGTATGCTATGA
The DNA here is from genome assembly GCA_031772625.1 of Pinus tabuliformis. Classification (NCBI taxonomy): domain Eukaryota; kingdom Viridiplantae; phylum Streptophyta; class Pinopsida; order Pinales; family Pinaceae; genus Pinus; species Pinus tabuliformis. The sequence goes on along the minus strand of CM062808.1, from coordinate 627,340,745 downwards.
GTCGCAGAAATTGAATAAGAATGCGCAGAACTATCCCACGCGTGATCTTGAGCTAGCAATGATTATACATGCACTAAAGATGTGGAGATACTGTCTATTGGGAAGGAGGTTTACATTGATGAGTGATCACAATGGTTTTCAATATCTATTTGACCAACCGAATTTGAATGGTAGGCAGGCTCGGTGGGTGGCTATGATCAATGAATTTTGTTTTGAGATCTAATATATCAAAGGTAAAGAGAACCAAGTGGCAAACGCTCTTAGTAGGTGGGTACAAGTAAATAAATTAGCAGCCATGAGCTCCTATGGGATAGATCTACAGAATAGGATCTTGCGGGCAAGTAAGCACGATGTGAGATATATGGATATTGTGTACATGTTGCAGCAGAGCATAGGTACACGTATAGGTGATAGTACAGGTATAGGTACAGTTACAAGTTCAGGGACAGGTACAGGTTCAGGTGTAGGTGCACAGGATATGTATTATTGTCTTACAGCGGATGGATTGGTCAGGTTCCGAGACATGATATATGTGTTGGATAGATGTGAGCTTTAGAAGGTGATCTTGAGGGAGTTTCATGCGAAACCATATTTGCGTCACCAAGGTTACCAAAAGACATTGATAGTAGTGAAGAGATTTTATTATTGGCCGAATTTGAAGAGGGATGCAGCAGAGTTCGTGGCTAGATGTTTTAATTGTAAGTGAGTGAAATAAGAATGTAAACATCCAGGTGCACTGCTACAATCGATTGCAATTTCAGAGTGGAAATGGGAAGTTGTTTCCATGAAATTCATTACAGGTTTTCCGAAGATAGTGAGATAACATGATGGAAACATGATTCCATCATGTTTATTGTGGACAGGTTGACAAAGGTTGCACATTTCATTCCGATGAAGTCTACATTCTCAGCTAGCGATGTAGCACAGGTGTTCATCAGAGATGTGTTCAAACTGCATGATTTTTTGAAGAATATTGTGTTAGATAGAGATGCAAAGTTCACTTCCAAGTTTTGGAAGGAGATGTTTAAAGGTTTTGGCACAGAGTTGGCCTTAAGTAAAACTTATCATCCACAAACAATTAAATAGACAAAGAGGGTCAAAAATATATTGGAGGACATGTTGATGATTTATGTGATGCATCAGGAACGAAAGTGGGAAGAGTACCTTCCACTGGTAGAGTTCACGTACAACAACGGGTATCAAGAATCATTGAGGATGAGTCATTTTGATGCATTGTATGGGTGGAGTTGCAACACTCCCATCAGTTGGAGCGATCTGGTTAACAAAGTGTTGATTTGACCAAACATGTTGGTAGACATGGAACAGGAAAAGGAGGTTATAAAGAATAATCTAAAGGCAGAACATGATAAGGAGAAGAGTTACGTAGATAGGAACAAAATGTTCAAGGAGTTCCAAGTTGGGGAACATGTGTACTTGCACATCAAACCGAAGAAGAGATCCTTACGGATTGGATCATGTGCCAAGATGGAACCATGGTTTTTTGGACTCTTCAGTATCATTGAGAGGATTGGGCCAGTAGCATATCCACTTGAACTTCCTCCAACATTGAAATTCCATGATGTTTTCCATGTGTCCTTACTTAAGAAGTATGTTAAAGATGTTGATAATGTGATTGAATGGTCTGTATTGGAGGTGGAACCAGATGGAGAATTCCAGCCAGAGCTTCAGTGTATATTGTAGAAAAAGGTGCTCATGCTCAAGAATTGAGAAATTGAGCAAGTTAAGGTGCACTGGAAGCACTTTGGGCCCGATGAAGCTACATGGGAGATGGCAGATCAAATGTGGGCTATGTAGCCTTCCTTGTTTGCCGGTTGAGGCAAATCAGTTTTGGTATGGTGTTTTGGTATATGCTTTGGTATATGTTTTGGTGAGGTTGGTTTATGTACATATGTATATAGATGTAAATACCTCCATGAGATATGTTATAAAGCTCCAATAAGTGGCATGGGTGTCATTTCATTATGGTGTTATGTTATTATGCTTTCATGTTGGTTTTATTCTCAACAGGTTGATCATTGTATACACTTCATTGAGCTAAGTTATAAAGCTCCATCGACAATATATTTTTGTTACATCAATTTTGTGGTTATAGGTGTTGTTGAACGCCGAGGATGGTGTGCCCTACAGGGGGATGGTTATGTAACATCCCTGGTGAAAATTCCATGTAATAAAAGTAAATAAAAAAAAAATAATAACCATAGATGATGGGACACTTATTCCAAGATGAATGTTGGGAAAAATCCTACTGATGGGGATCACTTGTGATTGTTTATGGCTAAGGAAATTGGTAAAGGCAATGGCTAAGGATTTGGAAAGGAAAAATGGCATTTTTGGCACATTTATTTATGAAAATAATGGAAATTAGGAGAAAATGGAGGTGAAAGGGCACAGGTTACTTGTGAGGGGGAAATTGAAGGAAAATAATGGAAAATAAAGAAAATAGAGTCCTCATTCATAAAAAGGCTTAGAGGATCAGTTGCCAACCTTTTGTCAATTCAGTTTTAGACCTCTCTCGTTATTCTGTCTCTCTCTCATACTCTTGGAGACTTAGATTTTTCTTGGAGCACTCTTGGAGGGTGTGGCATACTTGGATTCTTGGAGCAAGAAGGCAAAGGAAGAGCAGGAAAGTGTAAGAGGGCATTGGGATCAATAGCTAAAATATTTTTTCTTGAAGGTATCGAGTTGCATGTATGTCTCCTTCACTAGTTTTGGCATGCATGGCCTATGAATGTGGTTTGTTGGTTGTGATATGTCATTGGCATGGAGGATTTATTGGATTGATAGTGAATTGCTTAGCCTTTACATTTTCTGGATAGCCATGGTGATTGTGGATTTACTTTTATTGTTTGTTTTTGGTTGGTTCTCATGTTTCCTTAGCTTGGATTGAGTTATTAGTTCTTGGAGCCTTGGTTGGAAAAACACTTTGGAGCCCTGTAATAGCTTGAGTTGAGTTCCTAATCCCATAGACTTGGTTGGAAAAATGCTTTGGAGCCCTTGGTGGGTTGAGTTACTAGTCCTCAAGTGTTGGTTGGACAAATGCTCCGGAGCTCGGCAACAGTTGTGGGTTGAGTTACTAGTCCTCGAGCCTTGGTTGGAACAAATGCTCTGGAGCTCTAAATGGCTGGGATAGAGACCGATCTGATGACGATTTTTTGATGTCTAACCGTGAGGTCGAATAATTGTTTGATGTGTTGAGGTGGATGCCCTGGATGGTTTTTTATTGATGTGTTCTATGAGATCCTACATTCATGCTTGGAATATGGCACAGGGGTGAATGGATGAAGAGAGATTTGGCTTTGCCATTCTACAATCTGGTGGAATGTGGAAGTCCAATCCTGGGTTTGGATTTTGCATCATTAATGAAAAGTTATTTCTCCATGTATTTATATGAAAATATGGATGGATTATATGTGTCCTACATGTTTGTACTTTCATGAGTATTTTTGTTTCCATTATGCTGGTTATGTATGTGTTTTATGACAAAAATTATGTATGTGTTATGAAACCAGTTCACAAAAACATAGAAAAGATAAATCAACACCTTAGAATTCATCCTCTTCGAGGGGGAAACCTCCTTTACATTACACAAATGAACAATTCTTCGATGATACAAATGGCTAAACCTCCCTTCTATATATAGGAATCTAAGGGATCACAATATAATCAAGCCGACATAACAGTAATAACATAAGGGCACAAAAATAACAATAGTGGGTTTCTATGGGGCATACTAATAACAATATGGGGACAATATGGGCACAATAATAACAATAAGGGATACAATGAAAATAGTAATGGGGGGATCACTAGTATTATATGGGCCTAATATGCCCCTCTCCTTCCGAAAAGCATTGTCCTCAATGCTTGAGTAGTTATGGATGCTTCTGTATAAAATTTTCATCCTCCCATGTGGAATCTTCTGTGGATAAGTTCTTCCACTTGATGAGATACTTCGAAATTAATTTATTTCGTAGCTATCGAGTTCTTGTTTCTATGACTACTTCCGGTTCCAATGTGATTTTTCCTTCCTCGTCTATTTCTGGCAATATTGTTTGAATTGGGAGCTTATCACCTATAATCTTCTTTAAACATGAAACATGGAAAACTGGGTGCACTCGGGAAGTTGCAGGAAGCTCCAATTTGTATGCCATAGTACCAATCTTTTGCAACACCTTGTACGGACCATAATACTTTGGTGATAATTTATTATCCTTATTAGCTTGCTTGAGGGACATTTGTTTATATGGTTGCAGCCGTAGGAATGCCCAGTCACCTACATCAAAACTTCTTTCACTGCGATGTTGCTCTGCCTGTTGTTTCATTCTATTCTGCGCCAGCATGAGGTTATCCTTTAAGAGTTGGAGAACTTGTTGTTGATGCTGGATGTGATTTTCCACTGCTTGAACCTTAGAATTTTCTCTTAAATATGATGTGATGGATGGTGGATGATATCCATAAAGTGCCATAAATGGGGTCATTTTTGCTGCAGTATGGAGGGAAGTGTTATACCACCATTCAGCCAGAGGCAACCATTTGACCCATTGTGTTTGTTTATCAGATACAAAGCAATGAAGATATACTTCCAAACATTTGTTTACTATTTCAGTTTTTACATCAGATTGAGGATGATAAGATGAGCTATGAGCTAACTGAGTACCGAGACAAGAAAACAATTCTATCCAAAAATTTCCAGTGAAAATGGGATCTCTATCGCTTACAATAAACTTTGGGTTTCCATGTAGCTTTTGAATTATTTCCATAAATGCAGTAGAAACTGTACTAGCTTTAAATGGATGTGATAATGCACAAAAGTGTGCATACATGGTAATTCTGTCAACTACCACCATGATGACACTCTTTCCTTCAGACTTGGGTAAACCTGTGATAAAATCCATTGAAACCTCCTCCCAATGTTGGCTTGGAATGGATAAAGATTGTAATAGATCTGGGGTCTTAATTGTTTCAACTTTTTTTTTGTTAGAAAACCAAACATTCTGCCACAAACTTTTGAATATCCAATTTAAGGTCATCCCAAAAAAATTCCTTCTCAACCCTGCGGTAAGTTTTTAAAAATCCTGAGTGCCCTCCTAAGGGAGAAGTGTTTAATTCCATAAGAATCTTTTGTTTGAGTTGGGAATTCTTACATAGGTATAAGTGATCTTTGTACCATAACAAATCATTTTTCCAGCTAAATGTATTAGATGTACTGGGATCTTGTTGTATCTTTCGAATGAGTGCCCACACTTCTTCGTCATTCTTCCATTCTTGCCTTGCTTTTTTTATCCAATCTAGTTGGATAATAGAAATGGTGCACAACAATGCTTCCACATCCTCATCCTTTCTTGAGAGTGCATCTCCCACAACATTTTGCTTCCCTTTTCTGTAGATGATTTCAAAGTCATAAACCAACATCTTTTTGACCCATTTTTGTTGCTCTTTAGAGGATAATCTTTGTTCTAAAAAGTATTTAAGACTATCATGGTCCGTTTTTACCTTGAAGTGTCTTCCCATTAGGTAGGGTCACCATTTATTAAGTGCATGTAGTATTGCCAACATTTCCTTCTCATAAATAGCTTTGTGTAAATTCTTTCCCTTGATTGGATGACTTTCGAAAGCAATGGGTCTTTCATCTTGCATTAAAACAACACCAATTCCACTCCCTGAAGCATCACATTCCATAATAAAGGTTTTTGTGAAGTTCGGCGTAGCTAAGACCGGTGCTTGGCGCATTTCCTCTTTAAGATGTTCGAAGACCTTTGTTGCTTTTAGAGTCCATGAAAATGCATCTTTCTTCAATAATGTTGTTAGAGGTGCTGCTATTCTCCCATAATTCTTAACAAACTTGTGATAATACCCTGTCAACCCAAGAAATCCTCGTACATGCTTTATGGATGTGGGGCTATTCCATTCCTTAATGGCTTTAATTTTTCTATGGTCTACCTTAACACCTTCATGAGATACAATATGACCCATATATTCCACCTCTTGTACTCTAAAGAAACATCTGAAGCTTTGTGCATATAATTGTTTCTCCTCCAATCGTTTGAGCACCATATCAACATGTTCAACATGATCCTTCCAAGACATGTTGTAGATTAATATATCATCAAAAAATACAAACACAAATTTTCTAAGGAAGGATTTGAAAAATGGAATTCATTAAACCTTGAAATATAGAAGGTGCATTGGTAAGGCCAAATGACGTCACCAAAAATTCATAATCACCCTCATGAGTTCTAAATATTGTTTTCGGAATGTCTTCAGTATCCATTCTGATTTGATGATATTCTAAATGAAGATCCAACTTGGTGAAGTAAATTGATCTATTCAATTCATCCAATAATTCATCAACGACAGGAATGGGAAATTTATCTTTAATAGTGAGCTTGTTGAGCTCCCTATAATCTCGACACATGTGCCATGATCCATACTTCTTGTGCACCAATACTACTGGAGCAGAGAAAGAACTTTGACTAGGTTTAATTATACCAGCCTCTAGCATTTTTGCAACCATATGTTCAATTTCAATCTTTTGGGCATAGGGATATATGTACGGCCTGATGTTTGGAGGAACACTTCCTGGAATCAAATGAATAGCATGATCATGATCACGAATAGGTGGGAGACCATTGGAAGTCTCAAATACCTTGGAATGATTGTCCAAGACTTTTTGGAGATCTGGAGAAATAGATGATTTCAAAGTGGGAAATTCTAGCGAACATAATTGTGCAAAAACACCTCGTTGTTCCTTCTTTAGAAGATTTATCATATCGTTAGAGATGATTATATTTCTTGTTTTCCCTGCAATACCCCTTAATTCAACTTCCTTTCCTTTTGCACAAAAGTTCATGAAAAGATCTTGAAAATTAAAAGCTATTGTACCCAAGGATTGTAGCCATTGGACTCTTAGTACAACATTAGCACCACCCATTGGAATGGAAAGCATTAGGCTATTCAATACATATTCTCCCATGGATAGCTTGATATTATGGCACTTTCTAGAGCAATTTATGGTTCCTCCACTCGCAACAATCACTTGACACTCTGGTGCTAGATATAGGAAGCAATTCCATTCCTTTGCTATCTTACAATGAATAAAATTATGGGTACTTCCCGAATCAATCAACACTATTACCTTTTTCTTCTTGATATGTCCTTCTATCTTGATAGTTTAAGGAGTGGTAATTCCAGCCAATGCATTACAAGATATGTTCGGATTCATTTCTTCTTTATCTAGGGTTTGTTCCTAGAGTATATCCTTTTCTTTTGACATTTCTTGTTCCTTTTCTTCCTCCTCTTCACAATATATGTAGAATAATTTCTTCTCATCACACTGATGACCTTTAGTGTATTTGCTATCACAATTGTAACAAAGCCCTTTTGCTATTTTTTCTTCCAATTGTTGTGGTGTCAACCTTGTAGGTTGTGAAAGGCTAGTGGCAACAACACTTCCATCTTTATAGTTGTGAGTGGTAGGCTTCTTGGTTGCCATAATTTTTCTTTCCATTTTTCTTGCTAACCTGAATGCCTTCTTCAATGAATCAGGTTCCCAAAGGTGAACATCATGTTGGATATTATTCTTTAAAGTCCCTATGAACACATCAATCCTATGCTCCTCTAGAATATCTTTTACCCTTATGTTCAATTTTTGGAAGTCCTCAATGTGCTCCATCATTGAACCCTTTTGTTTGAGATTTATCAATTCGCTAAAAAAGGTGTTGCTTTTTGTATCCTCATAATGTGCTATCATTTCTTCCGTAAAAATTGCCCAAGTGACAATTTGTTTACAAGAGCAAATCCATCGATACCATAGAAATTGATTTGGTTCCAAATATAAAGTTGCAATATGTACCTTTTGTGTGTTTTGCACATTATGGAGATCGAAAAATTGCTCCATCTGTAGTATCCATGTTTCCTGATCCTTGCCATCAAACTTCCTCATATCGATTTTTGGAACATGGTGGGGTTTCAATCCAACATTAGAGTCTATGAAATCACGATTAACATTTCTTTTGTTCTCATCATGAGTTTCCTTTACTACCCTTTCACTATTAGTGACCATTTCTTGTAGCAACTTATTCAAATTTATCTTCAATTCTTCCATCTTATCATCCATGCCATTCATCTTAGCGTCCATTCCATTCATCTTAGCTTCCATGCCATCTATCTTAGCTTCCACGCCATCCATATTAACTTGCATGCCATTCATATTAGCTTCCATGCCATTCATCTTGGCTTCATTTACCTTTAGTGAGAGTGAAATTTGTGGTACTTGGTCTTGTAATTTTGATATATCATGTTGCATTTCTTCCTCTTCTTCACAAGTCATGCTAGAGATTTCAGGTTGCTTACTAGGTGTTTCCATTTTCTTTCTTCAGGGCATTAATTAATGCTAATAATTTTTCACTATTCCCTTTGAATTCCTTCAAACTAATTTTTCAAACCAGTCTTATGCAAAATTTTAAAGAAACTACACACCTTTTTTTCAATTTGTAAGATCTCGATATTGAATCTATTGTATCTCTGTAACTGCGGATCTTGAATATCTAAAATCTGTTCCTGTGGTAGCACTTTGAGTCCTCTGTCTAACCCCACAACTTTGATCAAGATTGGATTCTACAAGGAAGAGTTATGCCAAATTTCCCATGGTGACTTGATTATAAACTAGTTCAGTAGAGCTAACTTGTACGACATGCCACGTGTCACTATTTCAACCTTAGTACCTAAAACTGATATACAGAAAACTACATGCCATCCTCTTTCTAAAACTTCTTACGAAATTTCAATCTGATGCTCAAAACCAATGTTATGACGATTTCCCCCAGGTCCCTTGTTTGGAATGTAATTCAGGAGTCTGCAAAAACCCTAACTTCCTCAGATCATATATCCCCAAATATAGTGATACAAGCTCTGAAATTCGGACTCGAAGTTCAGAAGGATTTTGGGTCAAATTCCCTTTTTTTATAGATTTTGAAATGTCACAGAAAAAAAGTTATAGCGAAAATGTCACGATGACCTGTTTGGAGCAACGAAACCTTAGAATCCAAAACTCTGATACCAAATGTTAGGAAACCAACTCACAAAAAGATAGAAAAGATAGATCAATGCCTTAGAATTAAACCTCTTCAAGGGGGAAACCTCCTTTATATTACACAAATGAAAACTTCTTTGATGATACAAATGACTAAACCTCCCTTCTATATATAGGAGTCTGAGGGGTCACAATATAATTAAGTCGACATAACAGTAATAACATAAGGGCATACAAATAACAATGGTGAGCTTCTATGGGGCATACTAATAACAATATGTGGACAATAGGGGCACAATAATAACAATAAGGGATACAATGACAATAGTAATGGGGGAATCACTAGTATTATATCGACCTAACAATATGGCTTTCACCATAGGTTTTAACCCTGTACATAAATTACCTGCATACGAATTCTAAAAACAGAAAATAAATAATGGCAAGAGCATAAAACATAAAACAGATATATACTGAGATTTTCCATTGGATCCCAAAACTGGGACTACCAGATTGATTTTTCATTATGTTCCTTTCAATGTTACAATACATATATATACATACCGAAGCATCCATAAACCTCAATCCATTAACCCTGGATTAGAACATAATTGTAGTTCCCTTGACAAGATCTACAAAATACCATGGCCAGAAAACTAACGTGCCCAAAACCATGTGCAAAATCCATGCACAATACAATAGGTAGGTCTGCCCACCTAATATAGGGTCCAAAAAAAATTTCTCGAGCCACTACCCCGGACCTGTGTAAGGGCGCTAGTGCGTGGGGTAGTCGTGGAAAGAATATAACACAACCCAACATTCACCATGTGTTTACTTGTAATTGAATGATCAATGTATCTATGCCCTAATGGATGGAATGGCAGTTGATGTGTTGAGGCATCAATGGTTCTTAGCGATTCTTAGCTATGTATGAGACACTTATGCTCACAATTGTTATTTACACCTATAGTTTACATATTCGTGATATGTTTGACGAAATGCCTGTTATGGCTAGTAGGGGTCTAATCAAGGTCTTAAACAAGTATTTTCTTGATCTAAGTGGATATTGGTGGCCACCTTCCAAGTCCACTTGGACCCCCACCATTGTTTGTTTCAACTTTTCAGTTTCCTTAATTGTAGCACAATTTACTATTTTTATTAGTTTTTCGGGTCCTGCACTTCTGGAGCCGTTTTGAGGCCCTAAACGACGTTTTTTGGGAAAATTGGGAGCAATATTGATCTATGGACCGATGTTTCTCTTCCCAAAGTTGTATTTCTCAGATAGATCTTTTTAGCAAGATACTGTGCGCATCAAACAAAGATCATATGCCAAAGTTATGACCCCGAGAAGTTGATGTACCAATTTACCCAAATGGGGCCCACAATTTGGTGTTTCATCTTCTAGGGTTAGGTTTTTGGATGTTTAGTGTTTTCAATTGTTTCTCAACAAAAAATAGACATTCAAGCCTCATTGTAACACAGTTTAGAGGCATGTAGCTGCCACATCTCTTCTCAGAGATAAGCTACCATTGCCCTAGATGGTTTATTTCCATTGTTGTTTGTAAGCATATTTAGGTATTTTACATTAATGAAATGAAGTATTATTTCCGCTACATCTCTGTGTTTATGGTTATCTCTGTAATTTTTTGCGTTCCTATTTAAATCTGGATCAATGGTATCGGGGCAGTCTGCTTTTTCTCTGTTTTTCTTTGTATGTCCCCAACGAGGTCGGGATATAAGGAGTTAGGGCTTGAACTGGTCGAGCCTTTGCAAGACCAGCCTCGCAAATCCTGACGGCCTCCCATGGTGCATGAAAAGAAAGACGAGGGGGTAGGAGAACATATCAAAATCTTGCTCGAAGAAGCCCTCGAGCGATAGAGGAACATGATGATGGACATCTTTGCGCAGATCCTTTAGCGGCTACCTAGGGGAGACACATCGGCTTCCAACAGCTACTCTGGAAACACCACACCGTTTAAAGTACAAGTTAATTTTGAAATCCCCATATTCGAGGGTCAGATAAAAGCAGAAATCACCACACCGTTTAAAGTACAAGTTAATTTTGAAATCCCCATATTCGAGGGTCAGATAAAAGCAGAAATCATCGATAAATGGTTAAATCTGCTAGAGGGTTATTTTTTTGTTCATGATTTTTCCAGTCGGGAAAAGATTATTTTTGCTCTTCTCAAAGCAGCACCCCACGTCAAGGACTAGTGGGAAACCTACTGTGAGCAGAAGGATGAAAGTACAGGTTCACTATTTTCCGTTGCACCCACTTGGGATTCATTCCGGGATGCCATCAAGGAGTAGTACTATCTTGTCGGAAGCTATGAGGATCAATACATAAAGTGGACCACGTTGCAGCAGGGAAGGGACCAAGACGTGTCAGAGTTTACCAATATTTTCCATACCCTTCCCACAAAGTTGGGTATCAAGGATTCAAAGCAGCATTTGGTACTCAAATACCATGCCTGCCTGCACAAGTACATCCAGGAAGAAGTAGAATTCCTGAACATCTCCTCGCTCGGCATGGCATACTGATATGTCGTCAAGATCGACCAAAATTTTAAATAGAAGAAGCAAGACCTTGGATCTGCAAATCTGAAGCAAGGGAAAGGTGCCACCAAACTGCAGAACAAAGGACAAAGCCAAGGCAGGGCGGCCCAAGACAACCCGCCAAATCTGCAAGCAAAGAACAGTGTTGTGAAGCCAAAAAAGGACATGGAAAAGTGGTGTGAGTTCCATAAGAGCTCCACTCACAACACAAGTGAGTTTCAGGCCAAGCAATCACTGGTGGCTGAGCTAAAGGTTTCAGAATCAGATGCATGTTCTGAGAGTCAGAACCCGATAAGAGGAATGACAAAGGGAAGCATATTATCGATGCGGAGCCCAACGCCACCATTGCCACCATGAATATTAATGAGCCCCATAAATGGGTAATTATATGGGCTCATTTTACCTCCTAACATAGTCAAATCAACCATTCTCTTAGCTTATTGTATGTCTTTTTGATTATATTTATGCTTATGGAGTGAGCTAAGTTAACTATGATGCCATGTGGTCGAATATGTGTTTAATGCAGCTTATTGTTGAATTTTGAAGACAAAGTCAAAGATTCAGTGGACAAATGGCAGCAATAACTTGAAGTGGACAAAGGAAAGGACTTATAAGAGGGAATCCCTCTCATTTATTACTCCCCACTTCGAATTCTCCTTCATTCAGCTCAGAGTACAAACAGCGAAATCAATGCACTAGGAGGCAGCCGAGCAAGTGGAGGATAACTGATGATTATCTCTATTTTTGGGAGCCAAGCCTCTCTGATTTTAAGGAAGCTGTTGATAGATTCAGTTTTATAAGTAGAGAGTCTTAGGGCTTCACTAAGGTCAGATTTTTTGTTGGATTTTTGTTGCATTTTTGCTTATGTAAACTCTGCTCAACTTCGAGCTTATTTTTGTGACAGTTTCATGTAATCTTGTTATCGTTTTGAGAATAAAGATGGAATAATTTTTGAGCTAGCACTGAGTTACCTTATAGGGCTGAAGCTCTTGGGTTAGGGCCCAATCCAAGTAGCCAAGCTCCTCTTTATTTGTATTTATATGCTTTATTTCAGTTTGTAGATTAGTTGTTGTTTGATGTATCTCTTTCATGGTTAAGAATAGGTTTCTTTTGATGATTTAGGAGTTTGCTTCCATTTGTGATTTCTATAGCAGGTTAAGCAGTGATAAAAAGAAGATTCAAAAGGCTAGCAATAGTGACTTAGCCTCTCTTCCTCCCTTTGGGACCATGAATTGAGGCAAAGACCCTCTTGCTTCCCCAAAAACACAGATTTTCCTCATTCATAGGACTTCTAGTGTTTGCAGTTTGTTAGAAGGTTAATGCTTTGCTTTATATCTTTTCCACCAGGCTCACTTCTTTTTTGCAATAAGTCTTCTTCCATGCTTTATTTCTTGTAGCATTTCTCAACATTTTCATTCATAGATCATAGTTTAGACTAGGTTGATGCAAAACTCTATTTTTTTAGATACACTTATTTCCTTTCTTGCTTAATCTCATTGGTTGTTTGTTAGTGCTTATGTAGAAGATATCTTCTAGTAGCAGGCCAGCCTGTCATCCATCCCATTCTCCATCTGATCCATGGCCTACAGGTCGCCCAAGTCTCCACTCAATGCTGCCTCAGTTTCCTGCATTTTCCATAGAATTTCTTCCACTCTCCTTGAGCAAATCCAATCATCTTTATCTCTCCTAATGATTCTTGGTAGACCCTAGGTGCCTTAACACTTCACTCCAACCTTAATTCACCTTTTCCACCCACTCTCACACCCTCAAAACAGCCAAAACTGCTCTCGGCCTCCTCCTGTAGGCCTCCTATAGAACGTTGTTTTTCATCTTGTAGATTTCCTGTGTCCTCTTATAGATTTTCCTGTAGGTTTTATTTTGAAGGCCGAGTGTGGAAAAAGCCTCCAAAAGGCCACCAGAGACCTCCTAGGACCCCTCCACACTATCCTACATCCTCTCAAGTCCTAAAACCACCCTCCATTGCCACCTATTCACTGCCACATCCACAAACAAATAAATTACATGCATGTCAAATTCACATAAAAATACATAAAATCCAAAAAGATGTTTTTTTCTCATTTACTTTCAAAAATAGCTGAGTTAGATGTTGCTTACTTCTTTGAATAGATATATGTCATTCTTTTCATGGTTTTCATACTGCGTTCTGCAAAAGTAGGATTAGTGGTTAACTAGGATTTCCTTGGTTTACTTTCCATTTCAATCTTTCTCCTTTCTGCAATTAGAATAACATCTATCTTTCTTTCCTTTCATCACATTTAGAGCTTCTTATGGAATCCATAGAAGTTGGCTTGGGCTCCTAGTGATCTTGCACCGGCTGACCAAGTGACAACCTGCAGTAAGAACTAGTACTTGTGCATACAGAACTGTCGCTTCCAAGTTTGTTACGAACTACCAGGTTAATAGGAGTAAAGAAGGCAGCCTAAGAGTTGCAGCATTATTGCTGCAATACTGGTGCCCACCATCTTTTTGGCTCTGTTGCCGAGGAACCGTCAGAGTATTCTGTGATTACTGCTTTCCTCTATTTTCTTCTTGCAACATTCTGCTAGTAGTTTATTTCAGCAAAAGTACGATAGTCATTTCCTTTCTTCCAATTCTGTATTTCTTTCGGTTTCCTTTTCAATTCTGAAAATTTCTTTTCATTAAGAGTAGAATAGCCATTTCGTTTCCTTCAAATTCTGCATTTCCTTGCTTTCCTTTTCAATTCTGCAAATTTTATTTTAGCAAGTTCACTTCAGTTAGTTGCAATTTGTTTTGTTCAATCAATTTCAGTTTTGCAGGTACAATCAGCGTGGGGAAAAAGAAAGAAAAACAACCAAAAAGATTTCCTTTCATGCCTCATAGGAATAGAGATAATTCAGGAAAAAAATTTCCCAACACCCCCACTACCTCACACAGCCAACCTTCTCTCTTCTTCAGTGGCAGTGATGAAGAAGAACCTTTAGGTGAGAAACCTGAGATATTTGAAGAACCTATAGGGGAAGAAGAAGAAGAAAACATTCATTTGGAGCCAATGGCTGAACACAGAAATGCTAGGGGGAAATGGAGAAAGAATAAAGAGTACCTTTTCCATTCAGGAGACCAATGGGGACACCAAATGAAGAGTATAAGCCCTTCCGCCCTACCTAATTTCCATGGTCAGAATATAGAAGATCTTGACACCTTTTTGTTTGAGTTTGTTGTTATTTGTCGAAGCTATGACTATGCAGAAGATGAGCAAAAGTTGAAATTGTTCCCTTCTACTCTCAAGGATGCAGCCTTGCACTGGTTCATGGCATTACCTGGCAATAGCATCACAACTTGGGCTCAGATGCAACAAGCCTTTAACAACAAGTATCGAGACTATTTTAGGTCAAAAGATATTAAAGAAGAAATCTTTCGAATGACCATAGGAAGTGATGTGTCCTTGGAGGATTATGAAGAGAGGTTCCAACTCAGTTACAAAAGGGCCAGGTGTACACTTGACCCTGAATCTCTGAAGTTGGTCTTGCTTAGGGGAATTCCAGAAGACCTTCTAGACACCCTCCATCTGCTGCCCGGGGGAGACATCTACCAAATATCTTATGAGGACATAAAGACTGTTTTTAGAAACCATTCTAGAGCAGTCAGAAAGAAAGGTAGGGGGAGTCAACCCATAGCCAATACCTCTTCTTCCAATTCATCCATTAAGGGAGAAATTGGAAACATGCTGGAAGACCTCAAGAGTGAGATGCTGCAGACTCTTGCAATGCAAATGGATACCTTACATATCAAAAGAAAACAAGAGGAAGCAAAGAGGTCTTTGGCCATTTTTTGTCCTAGATGCACCAGGAGGCATCCTAGGAACTAATGTCCATTGAACTCTATAGAGTTCTGTTCATTCTGTGAAGAAGATCATTCTACAGATAAGTGCCCTTCCTTGCTCGAACTTAAAGTGGTATACCAAGGGGCCGAAGGAGCCACTGAACCACTCAATTTCATGAACCAAAGGAGACCGCATGGACCTAGACCATACCAACAGGGGATGCAAGGGATATCTCAGGCATACTACCACCCCAACCAAGTCACTTCCATATCTTCTTGGGGCCCTCCTGATCATCCTTCCTGGTCCACACCTCCTCCTTGGTCCTTCCCATCTCAATATCATGCCCAACCAGCCACTCGTTCATTTCAATCCTATGCTCAGCCGCAACCTTATTGGAATGCATCTCATCAGCGCTGGAGGCCCCAGTACAACTCTCCTCTCGCTCTTTTGCCTCCACCACCTGCTCAACCTCAACCATTACCTTCTGCTCCACCAAGGCAACCCCAAATGCCTGCCCAGCCAAACCCAAACTTGAACAACATAAAGGCTCAACAAGTGTATAGTGGGGAACCATCATGCCTAACTTATGCTGTGGAGATTCAGGAGATTAACCTGTGATCTGGGAAGGTTCTCCTAGATAGCCAGCCTCCACCCAAGGAGGTTGAGGAAGATAAAGAGGGAAGTGAACCTAAAGCAATTCCACCCTTTCTTGAGAGACTATCCGGGACAACATAGCCTACCCCAGAAGAAACTGAACTTCTTGGAGAATTGAAACAATTATGTGTGAAGATACCACTTCTCCAACCCATGAAAGATGTGCCTATCTACAATAGGTTGATCAAAAAGAAGTTCTTTAGGCATCCAGGAAGGCGTAAGAGAGATGCTCCAACCATTAATGTCATAGGACAATTGTCCAACCTGATGTTGGGGCAGGTAATCTGTCCAAAATATCTGGATCCTGGAAGCCTAGTAGTTGATGTCCACATCAATGGCCCCATGTTCTCACATACCTTGATTGATCTGGGAGATGCCATTAATGTGATGACAAAGGACACAATGCTCAAACATGACCTCCAGGGCTCCTTAAGGAAGACCACGATAGTACTGCAGCTAGCAGACTGCTCCACCGTGACCCCTGAAGGGATTGTGGATGATGTGATGGTCTCCATTGATTCTTGGGAGTACCTTGCTGATTTCTTAGTTCTCCAACCAAAGGCAAAGCTCACTGGGTATCCTCTCATCCTCGGAAGACCCTGGTTGGCTACCGTCGATGCCTACATCAACTGTCGAGTTGGGAACATGACCATAAAGAATGGGCATATGTCCAAGCAGTTAATCCTATACCCTCCTGCCAAACCCTTGCTAGAACATGATCTACCTCTCTGGTTGGAGGAGGAGGATGAGGATGAAGTCTATTCTACACCACTTTGTGCATTAGAAACCGTCATGGGGGGAAAACCACAAGATGAGGATGATATGATTGAAAATTTGATTTAGAATCCACCTCCCAGTGTATTACCCTTAGAGGACATAGTGAGAGAAACCCAAAACAACCCCTCAACTGATCTCTATGTGGCCAACCCGACCTCTCTCCGTGTTAAGAATATAGAGTTTGGCCTAGAAAGAACCTTGAAAATCAAGCCATCCCTATCCACTTCCTAGGAGAAGGAGTTGTGCATCTTACTGAGAAAACCTATAGATGCCTTCACCTAGAGTTATAAGGAGATGAAGGCAGTGCACCCTTCAATCTGTACTCATCATATATACATCAAGGAGGGTTTCAAGACAGTCAAGCAACCTCAAAGGAGGATGAATCAAGCACTTAAAGATATTGTTAAGGAAGAACTACAGAAATTTCTTGATGCAGGGTTCATCTATCCCATCTTTGACAGTGAATGGGTCTCTCCTTTGGTGCTAGTGCCAAAGAAAAATGGAAAGTGGAGAATCTGTGTCGACTATCGAGAATTGAACAAAGCCACTAAAAAGGACCATTTTGCTTTACCTTTCATAGATCAAGTGTTAGACAGTCTGGTGGGGAAAAAGTTTTTCTCTTTCCTAGATGGGTTTAGCAGGTACAATCAGATTCAAATCAGCCTGGAAGACCAAGATAAGACCACTTTCACTTGTCCGTGGGGTACCTTTGCATACCGGTCCTTCCTTTTGGTTTGTGTAATGCTCTAGCCACTTTCCAAAGAGCGATACTGAGTATATTTTCTGAATTAGTTCATGATGCAGTAGAGAAATATATGGATGACTTTACTCATTATGGCTCTGACTTTTAGGAAGCCTTATCTAGTCTAGGGAAAGTTCTAGACGAGTGTATTGAGATGAACCTATCCCTCAGTCCAAAAAAATGTGAATTTTTGATGACTGAAGGGACCGTGTTAGGTCATGATATATCTCAACAAGGACTGCAGGTGGACCCCAACAAGATTGCCATCATTCAAAGGGTCCCACCTCCTCAAAAGGTGAGAGATGTCAGAAGTTTCCTAGGATTAGTTGGGTATTAGAGAAGATTCATTAAAGATTTCAGTAAGCTAGCCTCTCCTTTGTTTGGCCTCTTAGGCAAATATGTTGAGTTCATATGGTCCGAAAACCCTCAAGAAGCCCTAGATACCTTGAAGAGAAAGTTAGTAACTGCCCCAATTCTCAGAGGCCCAAACTAGGCCCTACCCTTTCACATTCACACAGATGCCTTGAACAAAGAAATAGGAGCAACCTTAAGACAAATTGATGAAAAGTTGCCTTATGCCATATATTTTATAAGCAAAAATTTGTCAAAGGTAGAGTTAAACTACACAATGACCAAGAAGGAACTCCTAACTGTTGTGCATTCCTTAAACAAATTCAGACATTATATCACACGCTATCAAACCTTCATGCACATTGATCATGCTGAAATTAGATATTTGATGAACAAACCAGATGTAAATGCTTGCATTATTAGATGGTTGCTTTTACTGCAGCAGTTTGATCTGACCATTATGGATAAGCCTGGTAAAGAAAATATGGTTGCTGACTTTTTGTCTAGAGTAAATTTGCCTACAAGTGAAGAAGGAATGGTGGATGACCAAATGCAAGATGAACATCTATTTTCTATTTCAATACTCTCTCCATGGTTTGCTAATATAGAAAACTACTTGGTTTCAGCACAGTTTCCGCCACACCTGTCCTCAAAAGAGAAGAGAAAGATAGTAAGAAAAACGCCCCTTTCACCTGGATTGGGGGCAATCTCTTCAAACTTGGCCTAGATCAAATCTTGAGAAGATGTGTCAGGGAGGAGGAAGTCTTTGATATTCTCCTGACCTGTCATGACGGGTCTTCTGTAGGGCATTTTGCAGCAAAGAGAACTACCTTCAAGATATTGTAAGCAGGCTACTACTGGCCCACTCTTCATCAAGATGTGAGGAGATACACCAGCCAATGTCATCGGTGTCAAAGGATGGGGAAACCTACTCCAAAGGATGAGATGCCCATGCAACCTCAAGTGACCTTTGAGCCATTTAGGAAGTGGGCCATGGACTTTGTGGGTCCTATCATCCCTCCATACATTCACACTCCCTATAGCATGGGAAGTCTTCCGAAACATGATAGCAGAAGATGACATAAAGGCCCTCACCTATGATATCAATCCTTCTGAAAGTGAGGAGAAAGAGCAGAAATGGAGGAGAAGGTGAAGCAATTGATGACTCAGTAGGAAAAGAAAGGGAGGAGGAAGAAAATAAGATAGAAGAGGAGAAGGGTGAAGAAATAGAGCAAATAGAGAAAGGAAAAGAGACAAAGGGAGAAGAAAAAGAGGCAGCAGAGGAAAAACAAAGAGAAGGGTCCCTTGAGACTCTGGAAAGGGAGGCAGCAGCTGCCCTCACTACCTTAAGCACACCAATTGAGCCAAAAGAAAAGGTAAAAATGTAGGACTCCATGTATTTCAAAGCTAGGAAAAGCACAAGGATCAAAACAGGAAAACCCCAGCCATCCTCAACAGTGCCAATTACAATGATCCGAATGGAAAATGGCATCCACCCATATTATTCACCGACCCATGGAATTTACCCATGGTATTGTAAATGGCATCCGCCCGTGGTATTGTAAAACCCACCCATGGTACTCATCCACCCGTATTATTCATCGACCCATGGAATTTACCCATGGTATTGTAAATGGCATCCGCCCGTGGTATTGTAAAATCCACTGGTATTCATTCACCCATGGAATTGGCCTGTGGTATTGTAACTGAAAAATACTATAAGTAACAAGTCACATTTTGTAAAAGGATAGATTGTCCACCACAATGTAGCCTTTACAATTCAGAGGCATGTAGCGACCACATATCTTCTCAGAGATAAGCTACCATCGCCCTGGCTGGTTTATTTCCACTTCTGTTCGCAAGCATATTTCAACATTTTACAGTCATGAAATGAAGTATTATTTTCATTGCATATCTGTCTCTATGGTTACCTCTATATTTTGTTGCATTCATGTTTAAATTCAGATCAGTCGGTTTTAATAAAAAGTTTCTTTGTGGTTTTGTTTATGGGGCATTCTCCTCTTTTTTTCTTCTGGCAATTCAAGTTTTCAGATCTTGGGGGTCCCTCCTCCCAAGATCCATTTCAATCTCTTAGATCTTGGGGGCCTCCTCTCAAGATCCGGATCAGTGGTATCAGAGCAGGTTATGATTCCATGGGAATGAGGGTTTGATGCATATTTCAGTTTCAAATTTTGCAGAAATATTCAACAAACTTCAGGCATGTGCTACAACCTCCACAGAGCACTTTCTTGGGTCAAGCAGGAATAATTTTTCTTTTTCCATTTTTTTTGCAGGAAATTTTTTTTGGGCGGCGACTTTTCAGATCAGATCTGAAACATTTGGTACAAAATTTACAAAAACAAATGCCATATCTGGATTCCTCTCGAAACATCACCCAATTTCAAAAAAAAAATGGGTTGAATCGGAGTTCGGATGTGGGAGATATCGCTGCTTTAAAATCAGCTATTTTATTAGAATTTTTGTGACGACGGAACTGTTGCAGCACAAATCTGAGATCTCAGAGTGTCTAGATAAGGATTTCCAACTCATGGGAAGATGAAAAAGTATCCTTCTGCTTCCAAAAATAGGTTATAATAAATATTCTGAGTTATATTGATCGAGTTATGTCCATTTTAATCTGGAGCAACATTCGGAGTGGGTTCCCATTGGAGACGTGCCCTCCCACCCCACTTTAGTAGGCACCTGCTTCACATTCATCAGTTTCAACATAGCAGCATTCGGCTTGGGTTATTTGGAGACATGCCCTCCCACCCCAGACTATGTAGGCACCTGCTACTTCATCAACAACCAACATCATGGTTATGGGTCATCCACAAACCCACACTTCATCGAAGTCCATTTGCTAGGCCGCACACTGTCATCATCACAGTTGGTCACAAGCATTACAGGGTATCTCTATCCTCGGATCTTCATTTATCATGGTTATGGGTTAACCACATAAAACCCTTATCTTCAGTGGTTCTTCATATTCAACAAAGGCTTCACAGGAGGGAACTTTACGCAATGGGGAACATTGCTTCTTAAGGAGGGAGGAATGATCCGAATGGAAAATGGCATCCACCCATATTATTCACCGACCCATGGAATTTACCCATGGTATTGTAAATGGCATCCACCCGTGGTATTGTAAAACCCACCCATGGTACTCATCTACCCATATTATTCATCGACCCGTGGAATTTACCCATGGTATTGTAAATCGCATCCGCCCGTGGTATTGTAAAATCCACTGGTATTCATTCACCCATGGAATTGGCCCGTGGTATTGTAACTGAAAAATACTATAAGTAACAAGTCACATTTTGTAAAAGGATAGATTGTCCACCACAATGTAGCCTTTACAATTCAGAGGCATGTAGCGACCACATCTCTTCTCAGAGATAAGCTACCATCGCCCTGGCTGGTTTATTTCCACTTCTGTTCGCAAGCATATTTCAGCATTTTACAGTCATGAAATGAAGTATTATTTCCGCTGCATATCTGTCTCTATGGTTACCTCTATATTTTGTTGCATTCATGTTTAAATCCAGATCAGTCGGTTTTAATAAAAAGTTTCTTTGTGGTTTTGTTTATGGGGCATTCTCCTCCTTTTTTCTTCTGGCAATTCAAGTTTTCAGATCTTGGGGGTCCCTCCTCCCAAGATCCATTTCAATCTCTTAGATCTTGGGGGCCTCCTCTCAAGATCCGGATCATACAATTTAAGGTTCACCCTCTGTCAAAGGAGAAGAATCTCCTTCCAAAAAACCTATCACATATGAAAGAGGGACTCCTAGATCTTCCACCTGGAAGGAGAAAGTGCAACTACAGGACCCAAAAACAGTCCTACAGGAGGCTCTGATAGTTGTACAGGAGACGCTATCAAAACTATAGGAGACCCAACAACTTGAGAAAAGAATCGAAGAACATCCAAAGGGGAAGGAGGAAGCTACAGAGCTACAAGAACCTAATCCCCAGCCCAACCTTGCCTCCTATTACCATCTTCTTGAAGGAGGTAGGATAATTCCACAAACATTTGCAATTCCACTATTCTTTGAATTAGAAAAGGAAAGAACAAGAACACATCGGTGGATACAAATAGCCAAATCCAAGGGAGTTGAGGATGTTGGCCATATGGAAAATAAACTTAGAGAAATGGGTAGAGAGTTAAGTGTTGTTAGACATAGAGAAGCAATTGCAAGAAGCCAACTGGAAACTGAAAATGAATTGCTAAGGAGGCAGCTAAAGGAGAAAGAAACCCAACTGGCATGCATGGCCAGCTTATCCATGGAGGCATTGTAATGTAGAACACCAGAAAAATCCTATGGCTTATATCTCAAGGACCAATGGATACAATTTCAGATCAAGACTTTGGCACAAAGAGGCATAATGCCTTTTCAAGATTACAAGTAGTTTATGGACCTGTGTGACCAAAGCACAATAGAAGATAAGGCAAAGATGGCAGGATTTTACCTGCATAATATTTCCCTCACAGACATGAATGTGTGGGATCCCAATGGTAGGATAGGGGACCTACAACTAATGGCCATGGCCTCATGGATGAACCATGAAGAGTTGAGGGAAACAGAGGTAAAAAGGTTGATGACAAGAAAGTAGAATGAGCCATTAGTGATCAGAGTTAAGCCATCAGATCCCATGGAACTCATCAGCACACACTAGATGCTTACCAATAATCATCAGATTTCCCCTAGATATATAAGTGATCAAGCACAAGCCATTGCACATTTTGAGCACATGGAAGGCTACTTGGGGATGACTGTGTGCATGCATGTATGAGGAGATGGAACACCTTACCACACAATCTAAAGATCAGGTAATATCATTCCCCCATGAGGATGAAGGAGGAACTAAGGAGAGTGCCAATGTACAAGCACTCCATGCAGAGGTTGCAGGTCAACTAGATTGGCCTCAAACTGAGTCCCCCACTGCTGTTAGGCATGCTAGAAGGAAGAAAAGAAGGAGACGAGCAGAAGCCATGGGAAGAGATAGATAGAAAGGCAAGCTTCTATGACAAGGAAGAGGAAACAACATCAAAAGCTTGGGATGCTAGAGAGGCCACCAGGGCCATAAAATATGAGGAGATGGACTAAGTTGCTCCTAGGATGTACAACATCTTCAGTAGGGGGTGATGATGAGCCCCATAAATGGGTAATTATATGGGCTCATTTTACCTCCTAACATAGTCAAATCAACCATTCTCTTAGCTTATTGTATGTTTTTTTTGTTATATTTATGCTTATGGAGTGAGTTGAGTTAGTTATGATGCCATGTGGTCTAATATGTGTTTAATGCAGCTTATTGTTGAATTTTGAAGACAAAGTCAAAGATTCAATGGACAAATGGCAGCAATAACTCAAAGTGGACAAAGGATAGGACTTATAAGAGGGAATACCCCTCATTTATTACTCCCCACTTCGAATTCCCCTTCATTCAGCTCGGAGTACAAACAACCAAATCAATGCACTAGGAGGCAGCCGAGCAAGTGGAGGATAACTGATGATTATCTCAAGTTTTGGGAGCCAAGCCTCCCTGATTTTAAGGAAGTTGTTGATAGATTTAGTTGTATAAGTAGAGAGGCTTAGGGCATCACTAGGGTTAGATTTTTGTTGGATTTTTGCTGCAGTTTTGCTTCTGTAAACTCTGCTCAACTTTGAGCTTATTTTTGTGACAGTTTCATGTAATCTTGTTATTGTTTTGAGAATAAAGATGGAATACTTTTTGAGCTAGCACTGAGTTACCTCAGAGGGCTGAAGCTCTTGGGTTAGGGCCCAATCCAAGTAGCCAAGCTCCTCTTTATTTTTATTTATATGCTTTATTTTAGTTTGTAGATTAGTTGCTGCTTGATGTATCTCTTTCATGGTTAAGAATAGGTTGCTTTTGATGATTTAGGAGTTTGCTTCCATTTGTGCTTTCTATAGCAGGTTAAGAAGTGATAAAAAGAATATTCAAAAGGCTAGCAATAGTTCCTTGTCCTCTCTTCCTCCCTTCAGGACCATGAATTGATGCAAAGACCCTCTTGTTGCCCCAAAAACACAGATTTTCCAAATTCATAGGACTTCTAGTGTTTGTAGTTTGTTAGAAGGTTAATGCTTTGCTTTAGATCTTTTCCACCAGGCTCACTTATTTATTTGCAATAAGTCTTCTTCGATGCTTTCTTTCTTGTAGAATTTCTCAGCATTTGCTTTCATAGATCATAGTTTAGACTAGCTTGATGCAAAACTCTGTTTTTTTAGATACACTTATTTCCTTGCTTGCTTAATCTCATTGGTTTCCTTTTAGTTGTTTATGCATCAGATATCTTCTGGTAGCAAGCCAACCTATCAGCCATCCCATTCTACACCTGATCCATGCCCTATAGGTCGCCCAAGTCTCCCCTCAATTCTCCCTCAGTTTCCTACATTTTCCATAGAATTTCTTCCTCTCTCCTTGAACAAATCCAATCATCTTTCTCTCTCCTAATGATTCTTCGTAGACACTAGGTGCCTTAACACTTCACTCCAACCTTCATTCACCTTTTCTACCCACTCTCACACCCTCAAGACAACCAAAATTGCTCTCGTCCTCCTCCTGTAGGCCTCCTATAGAACGTTGTTTTTCCTCCTGTAGATTTCCTGTGTCCTCCTGTATATTTTCCTGTAGGCTTTCTTTTGAAGGCCGAGTGTGGGAAAAGCCTCTAGAAGGCCACTGGAGACCTCCTAGGACCCAAACACACCATCCTACATCCTCTAAAGTCCCAAAACCGCCTCCATCGCCACCTATTCGCTGCCACATCCACAAACAAATAAATTACATGCATGTCAAATTCACATAAAAATACATAAAAATCCAAAAAGATGTTTTTTTCTCATTTACTTCCAAAAATAGCTTAGTTAGATGTTGTTTACTTCTTTGAATAGATAGATGGCATTATTTTCATGGTTTTCATAGTGCTTTCTGCAAAAGTAGGATTAGTGGTTAACTAAGATTTCCTTGGTTTGCTTTTCATTTCAGTCTTTCTCCTTTCTGCAATTAGAATAACATCTATCTCTCTTTCCTTTCATCACATTTAGAGCTTCTTCTAGAATCCATAGAAGTTGGCTTGAGATCCTAGTGATCTTGCACCTGATGACCAAGTGACAACTTATAGTAAGAAATAGTACTTGTGCATACATCACCGTCGCTTCCAAGTTTGTTACGAACTACCGAGTTGATAAGAGTAAAGAAGGCAGCCCAGGAGTTGCAGCATTATTGCTACAAAATTGGTGCCCACCAAAGATCTAAAAGGAGGAACCCGAAGATCCAGAGGAGGAGGAGCGTCTCTTCCACTCCCAGATGTGGGTAAAGGGCTCCCCACTATAGTTCATTGTTGATAGTGGGAGCCACAAGAACCTCATTTCGGCAGAGGTTGTGAAGCGGTTAGGCTTATCGACCACAACACATCCACAACCATACACCATTAGGTGGCTTCACCAAGGACTGGATCATTGCGTGAGCTAGCAGTGTCACCATCCATACAACATCAAGCCCTTCACAGATGAGGTATTGTGTGACATTGCTCCCCTTGAAGTTTGTGATGTATTATTAGGACAACCATACTTGTGGAAGCAACATGTTATGTATGAATCAAGGCCCTATGCTGTTATTGTTACTTTGGGAAATAAGTTTTATAGGATACCGGAGGTAGCACCGCCTACCGCCATCTCTTTGATTATTGCAAAATAATGCAGTAAGCTGATTTCCAAAACCAGGAAATTAGTTTTCCTGATGATATGCCCTCAAGGAAAGAAGAAGACAGTGGCCATGACCTCCAGACAGGGCCCCTCTTCAGGACAACTACAGATGGAAAAGGTCGTGGAGAAGTACGAGGACATCTTCACCTCCCTCGCAGGGGCTCCTTTGCATTGTCAGGTTAAGCACTCCATCGATCTGACCCTAGGTCCACCGCTGCCCAATGGACAAATCTATTGGCGCTCTGTTCTAGAGAATGATGAAATCAAGAGGCAAATTCAGGAGCTGCTATAGAAAGGTCACATCCGTCCAAGTTCATTGCCCTGTGGGAGCCTGATCATGTTGGTATAGAAGAAGGATGGGACTTGGAGACTCTGTATTGACTATTGGGCATTGAACAAGATCACTGTCCGTAATAGGTACTCGATCCCATGGATTGATGACCTCTTGGACAAATTGAAGGGGGAATAATATTTCAGCAAGATCGATTTGAAGTCAAGATATCTCCAGGTACCAATTGAACCCTCCGATGTGTGGAACACTGCCTTCAAAGCCAAGGAGGGCCTTTTCAAATGGTTGGTTATGCCTTTCGGATTGACGAATGCTCCCATAACCTTCATGAGGCTAATGGATGACATCTTGCGGCCATTCACCAACTCATTTGTAGTGGTATACTTGGATGACATCCTAATCTTCATCCAGAGTTGGGAGGAGCACCTCCACCACATTCGACAGGTTCTCCAAACACTACGGCAACACAAGTTATGTGCCAATTTGGAGAAATGCACTTTTGGCATGACCTAGGTTCAGTATATGGGATACATTATTGATGAACAGGGGGTGCGTGTGGATCCAGCCAAGATCCAAGTCATTCGAGATTGGCCATCTCCAACCACTCTGACAGAGCTCCGTAGCTTTCTAAGTCTTACCAACTTCTACCACAGGTTCGTCATGGGATTTTCTCATATCACTTGGCCCTTGAGTCAAGTCACCAAGGGAGGAGCGAAAGCAAAATTCTTTTGGTCTGAATCTCAACAGAAGGCATTCACAGAGTTGAAAGATCGCCTCTCCATGACACCAATGCTCACATTACCAGACTTGCAACAACCATTTGAGGTCGAGACAGATGCCTCTGACTATGCTATTGGGGCAGTCCTTACTCAACATGGGCATCCAGTGGCATATCATAGTTAGACACTTTCAGACACAGTCCGGAAGTATCCCACTTATGACAAAGAGATGTATTTCATTGTGTAGGCCTGCCAAAAATGAAAGCATTATATTTTGGGGAAGGAAATAGTCATCCACACAGACCACCAACCCTTGCAGTTCATACAGACCCAAGGGAAATTGCGGAATGATCGCAATCAAAAGTGGTCCACATACCTGCAACAGTTCCATTTGAATATCCAATTTAAGAAGGGTAGCACCAATAATGTTGTAGAATGCCTTAGTCGACCACTGATCATGGCATTAACCATTGTGCTCAACTCTTGTGGACACGAGACTTTTGATTGGCCACTTCTCTACAAAATCGACCTAGAATTTGGCCACACATACCAGACACTCTTGGAGGGTCTGCATGTTCCAGTTTTTCACCTCTAGGATGCCCTATTATGCCACCTGGGTCACCTTTGTGTTCCTTCAAGCGAGCGTGCCAAGATGATTTGGGAAGCACACTACAATTGGGCTGCTAGACATTTCAGGGTTGAGAAAATGGTGGCAGTATTGCAGAAGTATTTCTATTGGCTGAATCTTTGACAGGATGTCACGAACTACATCAGATCATGCACTGCCTATGCCATTGCCAAACCGACCATTAAGAAGCAAGGCCTTTATACCCCACTTCCTGCCCCTAGTCGACCTTGGGAATCCATCTCCATGGATTACATGTCAGGCCTTCCTTCCACTAAGCATGGAAATGATTGTGTTTTTGTGGTCGTCGATAGGTTCTCGAAGATGGCCATTATGGTTGAGTGCAAGAAGAATATCACAGTAGAAGCCACTACTAAACTCTTCTTTGAACGAGTGTGGGTACACTTTGGGATCCCACAGTCTATCATCTAAGATCGGGACAGCAGGTTCCTTAGTACATTTTGGTCCAATCTCTAGTCGATGCTCGACACCAAACTCACTAAATCCATAGCCTTCTATCCTCAAATTGATGGCCAGACAGAGGTTGTCAACAGGATGATCATACACATTCTGTGCATCTACAACTCAAAGCATCCACATACATGGGACGAGAGCATCCCCTATGTTCAAAACAGCGACAACTGGGCTCTCCACAGCTCGACTGGCCACAACCCTTTTCAGGTGGGCTTGGTATTCCAACCACTATGTCCCATTGATGTGGCCATGCCATTTGCAGCTACTCACTCAGATTCGGCTCATGTCTAGTTCGAAATAGATAAGGCAAACAACTTCATTGAACACATCCAACATATTTTCCAGTAGGTCCATTACATTCTAGAGAAATCAAATGCCAAGTACAAGCAGCGACATGATCAACATCGGGTGCCACACAAGTTTCAGGTTGGCGACAAAGTCTGGTTGCATTTGAAAAAGGAATGCCTTACCAAAGCCTATTGGAAACTCAGACCACTCCGATATGGTCCTTACACCATTATCAAGGTTGTGGGAGACAATGCATTTGAGTTCAGCATTCCCCCATTCCTTGGCCTGCACCTAGTGTTCAATGTGGACCGCCTTCGGCCATACTTTCCACCATTACTAGACACATCCGACATTGCAGAACAACTCACACCCATAGAGTTAAATCTAGATTTCATGGAACAAGCTGCAACTGATCGGATCATGGACACATAGATCAAGCACACTCGCCAGCAGAATATCCAACTGTATCGAGTTGTCAAAGCAAGCCAACTCCTTCACCAGGGCAAGTGGCTCACCATGGACCAAGTTCAACAGAAGTTTCCTCATCTCATGGAGGAGCTCAACGCAATGGGGACCATTGCTTCCTAAGGGGGGAGGAATGATCCAGGTGGATATTGGTGGCCACCTACCAAGTCCACTTGCACCCCCACCATTGCTTGATTCAGCTTTTCAGTTTCCTTAATTGTAGCACAGTTTACTATTTTTAGCAGTTTTTCAAGTCCTGAACTTTTGGAGCCGTTTTGAGGCCCTAAATGACGTTTTTTGGGAAAATTGGGAGCAACATGGGTCCATGGATGGATTTTTCTCTTCCCAAAGTTTTAGTTCTCAGATAGATCTTTCTAACGAGATACTGTGCACATCAAATGGAGATCGTATGCCAAAGTTACGACCCCGGGAAGTCGATGTACCAATTTACCCAAACAGTGCCCACTGTTTGGCATTTCATCTTCTAGGGTTATGTTTTTGGATGTTTAGGGTTTTCCATTGTTTCTCAACAATAAATAGGCCTTCGAGCCTCATTGTAACACAGTTCAAAGGCATGTAGCCACCACATCTCTTCTCAGAGATAAGTTACCATCGTCCTAGCTAGTTTATTTCCATTGTTGTTTGTAAGCATATTTCAGTATTTTACATTAATGAAATGAAGTATTATTTCTGCTGAATCTATATTTTATGGTTATCTATGTAATTTGTTGCATTCCTGCTTAAATCTGGATCATTTCTTTAATATTGTCATTTCCATGTTATCTTACTGTTTTGAATAGACGGTTCAATTATGGGCAATGACCTGAGCTCTGGGCCTGAAAAAGTGGCTCAAGTCCCAGGGTCGTTGACATAGCACTAACAAATTTAGTCTCCGGTTGCTGGTAGGCAAGCCTGTGAGAGAAAATTTGTGTTTCTGGACATTTTCTTGCCTATAGCATGAGAGTGACAGAGGCTTAAGTTGTTCAAAATTTCAGTGGGACCCAAGGGCAAGCTGTCAAAAGTATTGGATTGGTTCCTAAGGTTTTGTAGCTGATGTTGAATGTATGTATGGTGTGTTTCCATCGATTCCACCTCCTTAATGTGACTTATGAGGTCAAATCATATCATAGTGGCCTCTATTGCATGTTTACGCAGCTAGCTAGTTGCTTGGGTAGATGTGGGAGGAGGGTGTTACAATCCACCTTTGACAATGTCTCTTCCACTAAAGGATTTATGTTTTTTATTTCAATATTGGCATTTTCCATGACCACTATATCACAATGAAGGAGGAGGTTCACATAAGGTCTTATCTTGCATATTTTGTCATTTATCATTTCCCAAACATGGTTATTAGCCTCAATAAGAGTGGCCCTTCCCATTATGGTGTTTTCTATGTATTCTGCAAAGATTATATTTTTCCATCCTTTTCCTTTAACACTGAATACACATCTTCAATAAATTCATTTGTGGTTTATTACATTGTTCAACTTCTTCTCCAGTTCATTTCTTTCTTACTACTCATTTTCTAATTGCTCCCTTAGTTTGGAAACTTTAATATCAAAGAACTTGACCTTTTCTAGATCAACATTCCCTATTGCATCTTGTTTGAGGGCGTTATCAACAATAGTTTTATATTGTTCTAGTTTTCTTAGATATTTCTTTTCCTTTTCTTCAAGTCCTACAACTTGTTTGTTAAATTCTTATTTTTAATTTCTTTAACTCAACATCTTTCATACTTAATGTTCACTGAAATCCTTCAAGCTTTTTCATTTCTTCTTCCTTGTACTGAAAAATATCAACTAAATTTGTTGCTTCATAATCAAGATTTTTTAGAGCCAACTTCAAATATTTTATTTCCTTGTCTTTGGTTTCCAACAATTTTTTAGTAATAGTTGCATCCTTGGGAAAACTTGACAAATTGATTATTTTCTCTTCCATATCTTTAGCCTTATTTTCTTTGGTTTTAACTGCCACTTTGGAATTGTTTATTTGTGTCTCAACTCTAACCGAAATGGTTTGTAACTTCTTATTGCTAATAGTTGACTCCAATAATCTATTTGTGACTACTTCCCTTGTTTGCGTGTGCTACTCAACCATATTTGTACCAGTGACCTAGTTCAAATCAAAGTGGATAGAAGTCGATCTAGAACCTATCAATTCTACTTAAGAATTGGTTTATGGTTGTATAACAGTCAAGCTAAGAGAATTTTGTCTGAAATCAGCTGTAGATAAAAATATGGGACTTGTGATTGAAGCCATTTGTTTACTTGTAATCCATTTTGTAACTTCAACCTTCTTATATTTCCATTATCTCTTTACCTTTGGCCTTTGAAATTTTCTCGACACTTACACTAGTAGCAATTATTACAACTTGACTTCAAGACTTCTTGGGTTGCATTGCCTTCAACATATTATGTACCTAGTCAAATAAAATTTCATTGATCTTCTGGAAGGAAACATCTTCTTCATCATCACATGTTTCTTTCGCAATGCACACTATCTCATTAGGATTCACCTCACTTGTTTTTCTCTTTTCCTAACTCAACTGAGGGTTTCTATCCACAGTATTTGTCATTTGCTCAATTATTTTTCTCGCTTCTTGAGCTGGAAGATGTGAATTCTCTTGAATTGAGCTCACTTCCATTTGGATTGGCTCAGTCATAGCTTCCTTGGATACTTGTACATTAACTGGATTTTCATTACGTTGAAGTGAAGAGTCAATATTAGCGAGTTTTTCCATTTCATGGTTTTACACATGTGTATAGGCTAACAAATATATGTTTTTCCTTAAATAAGAGATAATGTGTAGTTGGTCATATTTCCAAGGAATTTTTTTTTCTAATCCATATGACGTAAACTACTTTTCAATAATATTCAGTATAAACGTATGCTTAATTATCAAGGACAATATTTTAAAAGGCATTATAGTCAATGATTTTTTAGTTTTTCAGAGAAAGTGAAGATCATTTACATGCAACCTTTGTCTTGCAACTTCTAAGGAAAAGAGTTGAGGTGTAATAAATGTATGAGATAATAAGGCTCTCCCTCAAAACCATATATCCTAATAACAGAGTAGTCTTCAAACAAATACCAGTCACTAATGTTTATCTCTCTAGTTAAATCTAAGATTCTTATGAATTCCTCTCATATCCTATCAAGGCTTTTTTTTAACAATTTAACTTGAAGGTAAAACAAAAAAAAAATCTATATACTTTGCATAAACTCTTGGGGTTTTTCCCAGGTATAATATCTCAATCCACATATCAATTTCATTTTCCTTCCATTTTGTATCCTTTAACCCTTCTAATAGTATTGCACTGGTAAAGAACTCATGGTAATTAAATAAGATTAAATGTACTAAATACATGCGATGTCTAAAGAAATGAAAGGTTGGAGTTGCACTGAAGTCTACATAAATACTTTGAGCCACATAAATACTTTGAGCCAAGAAACTTGGGAATTTAATCCTAATATCTTCGAGGATTACCCTTATTTCTCTTAAAACACATAAACATGAATTCATCCTTCTCATAACCATTAGGGCTTCCCAAAATAATAGCCAAGAGTGAGGTCATAGCTTGATATAAAGGTTTAAGTAATTTAGTGTATACATGCAACTCTACCTTTAATTCCTCATTGGGGTTTTCAAACAAACCTCGTAGAAATTTTGATCTTTCATCTTCAGCCCACATAATGAACTCCTCATTTAACTCATCCTAGTTATGAAAGTTCTGTAATAACAGTAAAAAAATGTTATTCGAGTGCAATAATAAGATTTGAAGACTTACTAGTTTGTTTTAGGCATCAATCAATTTATCTTTACTCCTGAGCTAAAATTGTGTGAGGTTCGAGCAACAATATTAGTAAAATAATCAATTGTAAATCTCAAAAACAAGGGTTTAAACACATAAATTTAGTTTATAAAAGGTGGCGTACTGTATATCATATTTATAATACAGTAAATAAACCAGTGATAATTAGATTAGGTACTAAATTAATACGAAATATGTACATTTAAATCCTAGCCATTAGATTGGAATAACCCAAACCGTTGGATGCATCAGATCATTTTCTTGGCTTAACTACCATGTCATTTGATATCCAATATGGCGTGTACACCATTGATCTACATCGTGTCTTAGCTAGTATACCATATTAGACCACAAGAGGCCTATTAACATTCCCCCATGTTTCCATCTGATACGGAAATGATCATCCGATTTAAAATGATTCTTACCATTGAATTCCATTAGATCACAAGGGTTACTTTAAATATCACACTAATTGAAATCCAATGTGATTTTTTATCCTTGGATCAAATGAATGCCAATTGTTTAATCACATTAGATGAAATAGTGTGCATTGAATATTGTTCTTTTCCAGATCCAATGGCCAACACTTGCCATCAGATTGATAGTTTTTATGCCATTAGAATCCTAACATTGACTAGTGAAACTACATATGATTTCAAGTGATTTCGCATGGATTTTGTAAAAATTCATGCATATACAATAAATTTTTGATGTAACTTAGGGAAAAAAAAATAAAATTTCAAGGGGAATGATCTCAGGGTTCAAATTTGACTACAACATTTTGCTCTAACTAGAGATGTTTCTTTGTCACGAAACAAGAAGAAACAAGACCATATGGTTCAAAAATGGAGTCTTGGAGCAAACAATGATGTTCAATTACATTGGGATGTCCAATCACATGTGTGGATTAAATGTTTTGTACTGACCACTAATAAAATATGCTTTGAAGTGATTAGATGAGGTAGTCTACTATGATCATTGCGAGAGTGATTAAACATATAAAATAGTCACCACATCAATTAGAATCTCATTCACACTGCATGGTTTTAGCATTAGAGAACTATGAGTTGTAGAAAGCTCCCTGAAGTAGACACAAAAATGATAAAAAAATTCAAGAGAAAGAAATTTGCATGGTGAAATAGTTCATTCCAAACTTGACCAAATTCTTGAAGGAAAAGAAGATATTAGGATACAATTGACTATGATCGAAGAGAAGTTGTCAATTCTCTTTGAGATTTTTTAGCTTATACAAAATATACACCTTGCAACAAGTCGGGGATGGAAGTCAGGCAGATTCCAACAATCCTCTACCAAAAATGATCAAAATATCATATTAAGTTATCGTAAGTGATTGGTAAAGTATTTTTTATCTTGCAATTCTCACACGGGGGTTCCTTTTTTAGAAGTCTTGTACATTTCATAAGCTACGCATTTTAAATTTGTCTTATAAACTCTGAATTTTGATGTTGTAAAATTAATTAACGGAGTTATTTCTTAATGGCCCATTTTTTTGAGTTTTAAAAAAAATGTTTTGTGCATTATTTACTTTTATTATATATGCATTTGTTATTACTATTTCTATTGTTTTATTTTCTCCTTTCCTTTTTTTTGTCATAATAAAGACATATAGATATTATAGGAATCACAAGATTCAACTGAAATAGGAATGTGTTTCATTGCTCATGCGTATAATATATAACCATTTATCGATAATTGTATTTCCATAGTTATAGTTGAGATATAATAAATAATGACACTATTTCAAATGTATGTATGATATCTTTCTCTTTTTTGTTAACTGTTACTAGTTTGAGACTATATAGACATGATTTTGATTTCCTTTTTGATACCTTTTACATGATTTTCCAATCGTATGTCTCTCCACTGATAGAAAGAGTCCATAGCCCTGACAAAGTCATCCACTTCTTTGAAGTATAGAAAACTTACTACATTATTGTATGTTCTTAGCATTAGATGCCTTCCTTTATTGCATTTCTTTTATTTCTTTTTCCTTTTTTTTAATGTGATTATTATGCACTTGGGTTTTTCCCAAGACCATTAATGTTTCTCCACTGCTAGTGAGTGTTTAAATCCCAGATGAAGATATTAGCATGCCCCATTGGAAGTAACCTTATTGGAATGATAATGGAATGTTTATGCATTGGGGCTACCCCAGTACCACTAACCTTGCTCCATTGCCAGTGAGCATCTATAGCCCTGCAGAGATATCAACATTCCCCAAATCAAGAAATTATAATTTCTTATCATTCGAAATAGTACAATGGTAATGGAATATCACATGCAAGGATTGATAGATAAATAAATAAAATCTCAAATAGTCCAATATAGTTATAGATATAAGAATTTTGGGATATCAATTGGTATTAAGTTAAGTTTTCATAAAATATCTCCTAATAGTTATTCCAAAATATGCAATGCTATTTATATTTAGCTATGGTTTGTTCATTATGAACTTTTGAAACTTATATATAATTACATAAATCTTGCGATTTGGTCATACATATGTGTCTAAATATTTTATTTTTGTTTCTATATATATATATATATCTAGTCAATTACTTTTTTAACTAAGTAAATACAAGTTTAGGTTGTGTTAGGAACTTGGATTTTCATAACTTAAACTATTTCTTTTTTTTTCTTGAGGAAGTATCTCGGTAGATCCACCCAAAGGGATTACTTCCCACCAACTTATTAGAAAATCCTAACCTTGAGGGCATCAACGAAAATTGACCCCATGACCATCCATTAGCAAGGTGCTTTAGCAACGTGAACTCGACCAATTGAGCTAATTGTCGAGGCTTCACAACATAAACTACTACTAGGGGCTATTATTATTATTGTTAATATTTTATATCATGAAAATTAGTAGGTCATATAATGTTTAAGGAATTGGTCATTGACAGGTGGGCCAATTATTTTGGTTTCAAAGTTTCTAATGTTAGGATATTCCGACACATAGGAATAGTTAAGTACAACTTGGTCTAGTATAGAGTTAGGTATAGAGTTATGTAAAGTGTGTTTCTTTACTATGTACATTTTGTAACTTACTATCCGACGGTCACGATATGTAGTGATCCGACGGTTCATTCTCTCCTCGGTATTACCGACACTTGATCCGTGGCTTAACACCCGATTTGTCCATGATCTCTATTTAAAGAGCATGGAGGGTGATTTGTAGGTTAACCGTTCATGAGAGAAGCTTATGTAAATTTTCATTCTTTTATTAATAAATTGCCTGAAGTGGCCCGTTGGCTCAGGCCGTGGACTATTTCCATCTTTGATGGTTTTAACCACGTTAAAAGTACTGGTGTATTGATCTGCGATCTGTTTGTGAGTGGTGTCCTTTGGTGTTCTGTCTGAGGAACTTACCCTGTAAATTCCTACATGGTATCAGAGCTATTTGAGGGCCGCGTCCGTTGGTGATCCAAATCTGAAGCCGGTAGAACTGCATCCGACTACTGTTTCCTAGATCTACTGTTTCTGACTGGCTTTGGGCCGAGAGGACTACTCTATTGTGTTGGGAGCATCTGTTCCAGTGAGGAACCCCTTTCGTTTCACGCGAAAAGGTTTCCGGTAGCCCTAGCTGCGTCATTTTTAAGATCTGGAGGTATATAGTGTTTATTTGCAGTTTACAATTATTTTCTCTCAGTTTATTTTGGTTTTCGGTTTATTTATCCTTTTTTATTACCGGATCTATACCTTCCATTTCTCCGTATGCTCTTTGCCCTGCGACTCTGTGTGATCTGGGCAAATCAGAAACAGAAAGGAAGGATTTTTCTCATGCGTATGCTCTTTTCCACTGCACCTTAGGGTGATCTCGGAAAATCAGAAACATTGAGGAAAATATTTAGATTCTGGCTAAAGCTAACTTCGAGCGGCAAGGTTCATTTTTGAAAATATTTAGTTTCCGGCTAAAGCTAACTTCGAGCTGCAAGGTTCATTTTTTTTTGTATGTCCGTGTTGGGTTTTGTGTTTTTTGTTTTGTAGGGAAAAAGAGCTTTCTCAAAGCAAGCACGCAACCCAAAGCATCAACCTCTCTCTCTCTCTCTCTCTCTCTTGGTGCAAAGCTAATTTATGAGAGTAGAGGTCTTGGGTTCAAGTCTCCATTTTGTGGGGGCGGATTTTTCATTTCTGCACATTCCCGCTCTTCGTCGGTGACTTCATCAAATTTTCTTCAAAAAGCCATAATTTCTTCATCCGGAAGCCGTTTTCAGAACCGTTTTTTTTGAAACAGCCTAATTTTTCTAGATCTTTCCATTGAAACACTTAGTTTCAACATCTATAGCTTCAGGTTTTTTTAAAATGGAAATTCCATGCCAAGTTATTCTTGACAACACCAACTACTTCCAATGGTGGTCCTACATTGTGGATTTACTTAGAAGTAAAGGTCTTTACAGAATAGCCATAGGCCAAGAGACCAAACCGAAAGATGAAGACAAGGCAGCTAAATGGGAAAATAGGCAAGACCAAGCACATGGGTTGATAGGATGTCTATTTCTCGAGATCTTAGATTCTATATTGCAGAACTTGATACTCCTGATGAAGCAATGAAACAGATTACTAAAGTCTTTGGAATTAAAAATGAACTTAAAGCCCATCAACTTGCAAATGAATTGCTTACATTGGACCCGAATAATTTTTCTTGCATTGAATATTTTTTGTCCAAGTTCAAGACCCTTAGACTTCTCTTGGAAGGTGTTGAGGTTAAGAAAGAAGATAGTAGCCTTATCTACTCCATTCTTACTAAGTTGGGACCAGCCTATTTTGTGTTTGTTTCCACCTTCCATTCTACAAGAGAAGCCTTCATTTCTCAAGGACAAGCCTACAAGTCCCCTTCCTTTGATTCCTTTTGTGATTCTTTAATAAGAGAACAAGAAAAACTCTTACACCTTGGTCTTCTTCATCTTGGAAACTCTTCTAAGAAAGTGTTAGCCGCCCAGCAGCAACCAAATTCAAAGAATCCTAAGAAGTCGTATCCTAAAAGGAATGGTCCTAAACCAAACAAGGGTCCTAAGCAATTTCCGCCTCAAAATGAAAAATCATTTCAACAAAATGATAAGACAAATAAAAACAAATGGAAGAAGACTGATAGACATTGCAACTTTTGTAATCGAGATGGCCACTTAGAATCCAAATGCTTTAAGAAGATGGAAGCCTTGGAAGCAGCAATGAAGAAGCATAACATCTATTTGGAGCAATCTTCAACTTCGACTTCATCTTCAGGAATGGCACTTTCTGCATGTGGTTATCAAGCATCTTGGTCTGGATATGCACTCAATGTATCTTCTTCTTCTCATTCTCATGAGTGGCTCATTGATTCTGGAGCTTCTTATCACATGGCCAAAAACAAAGCCATGTTTTCTTCTTTAAATGATTGTAACACCAAAAATATATATGTTGGTGATGATAGATCTCTCAGTGTTGTAGGGACTGGAACTGTTCATCTAGACAATGGTCAGTTTAATGATGTATTATGTGTTCCAACCTTATCCTGCAACCTTCTATCTATATATCAGATAACCCATTCAGGTGAAGGTAAAATCATTGAATTTTCACCTCACGATGTTGTAATTAAGGACCTAAGAGATCCTAGACAGATTTTAGCTACTGGCATTGCTGATGATTCTACAAGGTTGTATAAGTTTCACAACTTTGGGTCATCAAATCTTCCCTCAGTATTTGTTGCTCATAATGATGAAGTGAGCAAACTTTGGCATGAGTGATTTGGTCGCTTAAACTATCGCTCCCTTCAGAATCTATGTAAAGAAAATATGGTGATAGGTCTCCCAATGGTATCTTGCAAAGATGGTGTTTGTTCCGGATGTGTACTCAGAAAACATCATCGTGACAGTTTTGAAAAACGTGCCTCTTGGCACGCCTCAGCCCCTTTACAGCTCATGCATAGTGATTTATGTGGTCCACTTCTAGTTGCTTCATTCTCTGGCTACAAGTATTTCTTAACTTTCATTGATGATTTCTCCAGACGCACTTGGGTATACTTCTTAAAACTCAAGAGTGACGTATTTAACATGTTCTTGGCCTTTAAGGCCTTTGTTGAAAAACAATCTGGACATCAAATTCTTAAGCTAAGATCTGATAATGGCGGAGAATATGTTAAGAACACATTCATCAACTTTTGCACTGAGAATGGAATTCAAATGCAACATACTGTTCCATATACTCCACAACAAAATGGTGTAGCTGAAAGGAAGAATCGCACCTTAAAGGAAATGGCTAATTGTATGCTTCAATCTAAAGGACTTAGTCTTAATTATTGGGCAAAAGCAATTAACTGTGCAAATTACATAATAAATCACACTCCTACTAAGGTTTTAAATAATATCACTCCAGAAGAAGCATGGAGCTCAATCAAACCAGATGTAAGTCACTTTCGTGTTTTTGGAAGTGAAGCATGGGCCCATATTCCAGATGAGAAACATAAAGCTTTAGAACCTAAGAGTGAAAAATGTATTTTTGTTGGATATTCTGAAGATGTCAAAGGATATAGACTTATTCCACTTAAGTCCAAAAATGTTATCATTAGAAGAGATGTAAAGTTTGCTGAAAATATATCGGCCTGCGAGCCTAGTTCGGCGGATGTGCCACCTCTCCCTATCTCTTCTACTTTTGAAAATATTTCTTCTTCAGATGATAAAAGTGAGGATGAAAATCCTCCCCCACCTTCTCAGGATCCTCCTTCAGCTCCTCAGCTTCCAAAATGGGTCCGTGCTACTCGAGATGCAGCAGGTGACCTTGTCGGTGATCCTACAGATCAGCGACGTACACGTTCTCAGTTCGAGAGAGCCTCTTCTTTACTGGCTCAAGCTTCAGTGAATTATGATCCTGACACCTTTGCAGAAGCTTCAGGCCATCCAGATTGGGAAGCAGCTATGAATGAAGAATATCATTCATTATTGGCAAATTATACATGGGATCTTGTTCCTCTACCAAAGGGACGAAAACTTGTTAGATGCAAATGGGTTTACATAACCAAGTATGGACCAGATGGGAAAGTTGATAAACATAAAGCTCGTCTTGTTGCTAAGGGTTTTTCATAAGTTGAAGGCATTGACTACACTGAAACCTTCTCCCCTGTTGCCAAAATGAACTCTATCCGCCTTGTTCTTTCCTTTGCTACTTCTTTCAAATGGGAAGTCCATCAGATGGATGTTAAATCCGCCTTCTTGCATGGGGACTTGCATGAAGAAATCTATATGGAACAACCTATTGGCTTTATACAAACAGACTCCAGCCTTGTATGTCGGCTTAAGAAATCCCTTTATGGTCTCAAGCAAGCTCCTCGAGCTTGGTATGCCAAAATGGATAACTTTCTTTTAGAATCTGGCTTTTCTTGGTGTCATTCTGACAATACTGTCTACACCAAGAAAGTGGGCAAGTCTCTTATCATTCTTGTTCTTTACGTTGATGATATTATCTTGACTCGTAGTGATCGCAACCTTATAAACCATGTGAAGTCTAGCCTTAATAGGAAGTTTGAAATGACAGACTTAGGACACTTACATTATTTTCTCGGTCTTCAAGTCTTGCAATTCAAGGAAGGTATTTCCCTTTCTCAATCCAAGTATGCCTATGATATTCTACGCCATTTTCACATGGAAGACTGTAAGCCAGCCCCTTCTCCCTTTCAGTCTGGAGTCAAACTTTCAGTCTCTTGTACTTCTCCTGAAGTTGATGCTACCTTATACCGTCAACTTGTAGGAAAACTTTTGTATCTAACCCATACTCGTCCTGGCCTTTCCTTTGCTGTTGGCCTTGTTGCTCGGTTTATGCAAAACCCATGTGAAAGTCATTGGAAAGAAGCTAAAAGAATACTTCGTTATGTTTGAGGTACAGTTCAGTTTGGGATTCATTACAGTGCCGAAGCAGCTCCTCTATTGGTTGGTTTCACTGATTCCAATTGGGCTGGTGACCCTGATGATCGGAAGTATACTGCAGGTTATGTGTTCACTCTTGGTTTAGGACCTATTACATGGGCTTGCAAGAAACAAGGTGCCATTTCTCTTTCTTCAGCAGAAGCAGAGTATCGTGGTGCCGTAGAAGCTAGTAAGGAAGCCTTGTGGCTTCGTCAGATCCTGTCAGAGTTTGGCTTTCAGCAGTAGCATTCGACTACACTTTGGTGTGATAATCAAAGTGCCATTCAACTATGCAAAGATCCAGTCCAACATCAGCGCAGCAAACACATTGAACTGCACATGCACTTCATCAGAAAGCTCATCCACGACCATGTTCTTGAAGTGCAATATTGTTCAACAGATGATCAAGTTGTAGACATCTTTACAAAGGCTCTCACAGAGGCGAAGTTCACTAAACTTCGATTTATGGTTGGAGTTCAGGAAGTTGTCACTAAGGGGGGATAGGTTCTAGTGCCTCCTTCCTTCTCCTATTGTGTCATATTTGTAAATCCTTCAATCCTATCCCAAGTTGTTCTTAAGGGGGGGTGTTAGGATATTCCGACACATAGGAAATAGTTAAGTACAACTTGGTCTAGTATAGAGTTAGGTATAGAGTTAGGTAAAGTGTGTTTCTTTACTATGTACATTTTGTAACTTACTATCCAACGGTCACGATATGTAGTGATCTGATGGTTCATTCTCTCCTCGGTATTACCGACACTTGATCAGTGGCTTAACACCTGATTGGTCCATGATATCTATTTAAAGAGCATGGAGGGTCATTTGTAGGTTAACCGTTCATGAGAGAAGCTTATGTAAATTTTCATTCTTTTATTAATAAATTGCCTGAAGTGGTCGCGTTGGCTCAGGCCGTGGACTATTTCCCTCTTTGAGGGTTTTAACCACGTCAAAAGTACTGGTGTATTGATCTGCGATCTGTTTTTGAGCGGTGTCCTTTGGTGTTTTGTCTGAGGAACTTACCCTGTAAATTCCTACATCTAAGAGAAAATGAATTTTCCCCTTCAACCTTATTAATAAAAGCATCCTAACTATAGGTTATAAAATTTTCCACTTTTTTGGGTTCTTCATTTCTTTATACCATTTTAATATCCAAATCTTGAGTTGGGAGATTCGATCCATGCCTCTTTTACCAAAAAAAATATTTATCTTCTCCTAGTGTTTGTTTATTTTGTCATATACTTGATCTCTCTCTTGTTGGACATGAATAATTTGACTAATTATTCTTTGTAAATCATTGGGTTCTTCATTTATTTTATCTAATAACTTCAAAATTTTAGAACCTAAATGTATTTGGATAACAACATCAATACCATATACCAAGTGAAAAGGCAATGTGTCTATAAACCTTTTAGTTCTAATTTGGTCTGCCTAGAAAGCATATTTAAGATTTATGTATGAGTTCCATTTTTTTAATCTAAACTATTTTTAAGAATTTTCATGATATTTTTTTACTAGATTCATCTAACATGTTTTCTTGTGGATAATATGCAGTTGAATTTCTTAAATTGACATTATACTTTTTACAAGAATTCTCAAAAGCATTTGAGGAAAAGGTTTTAGCGTTATCAATGATGATTTTCCTAGGATAGCTGAATCGAGAGAAAATATTTTCCACCAAGAAATTCATGATAAATTTATGCTTCATCTTCCTGACATGAATAACCTCTACCCACTTTGTAAAATAGTTTGTGACTATTACAATCCAACAATGCTAATTGCTAGAGAGAGGGTGTATTTTTGAAGTAAAATCTAACCCCCGTTATTGGAAAGGTGACTCATATTCGATGGGCTTCAAAGGGAGGGGAACTAACTTTTGCTTCCCAAAAAAAAATTGGCATTCATGACATTCCTTACTTTTTTATTCAAGTCAGAAAATATTGTACACCAAAAGAAGCCATTGCTTATAATTCTGTGGGCAATAATATTCCATGCATAACACACACTACACACTCCACTGTGATGTTGGTTGATTATACAATCAACGTCATCAGGTAGAACATAATGTAAAAGGATCCCCACTAGATATTTCCAATATAACTTACTATCTATGATACAATATTTTACATACTTTAGTTTCAATGAATGCGATTGGGATTTCTTAGATGATCTGGGCACTGTAAAGTCTCAAGGTAGGTGATGGTCTCTACATACCATTCTGATGAAAGAAATATTTCATTGACAAGTGCAAAGTCTTTGTAAGGTAACAACAATTGTGTTTGTTTATCCTTTCCATAACCTTTAGTCTGAGTGATCAGACTCAACTGGGTTATTTAGTTAATATTGAGTGCTTCAAAATTTATTTCTGTCAATAGCTTGGCAAGGAATTTCCCTTTAGATATTTTTTTGGTTTTAGCTATCCACTTTCCCCTTCTTCCTTCAACATCATGCTGAATTAAAATATCTTTTATAGTAGGATTAGACAGATAAACAATAATTTTAGATTGTAACAAGTAATCTCTAAATTCTTTCAAAGCCTTGACTAAAGCATAAGCCTGATTTTCTATTATAGTATATTTGATTTTAGTGTCTTGTAGGGATTTTCCAAACAAAGCCATAAGTTTCTCATAACCTTGTTGATTTTCTTGAAGGAGAACTGTGGCAATAGTATGCTTTGACGCGAAAGGAAAGATTATGAAATACATAGTATAATTAGGGCTCAGAAGAATGAATGCTTCCATTAAATATTTATTTATTTGAGAGAAAGATTCTTGGGAATATTTTGTTCATTTAACTTAATTTCCCTTTTTTAGCATGATATTAATTTCCTTAACAATTTCAAGTTAGGTATAAATAATATTAAAAACTTAATCCTTCTTGAAAATGATTGGGTTTCTTTTTTATTTTGAGGGAGGGGTATCTTTTCAATGGCTTGAACCCTCTTAGGATGCACCTAGACTCCTTGTTTGGACACAATGACCTTCCGTCATGGCAAGGAATGATTTACAAGGATTTAAAGACTTACCATATCTTCAACATTTTTGAAATACTTCTCAAGATGTTTAAGATGTTGTTAGACAGATTGGGAAAATATAGTCATGTCATCTAAGTGAATCACAATAAACCGATCTTTCTCATTAGCAAAGGAAATTTCCATGGCTCATTGTAATGTGACCCCTACATTCATGGGATCAAAGGGCATCTTCTCATACATAAAAGTCCCCCAAGGTGTCGTAAAGATAGCCTTATACCTATTTTCCTTTTGTACTGTGATATGGTTATATCTTGAAAAACCATCCATCATATAAATATGATAAGAAACCATTACATTCTGAATTATATGATACATTTTGGGTAATGGTTATTATCCTTTAGTGAACCCCTATTTAAATTTCTAAAATCAACACAAAGTCATATTTCACTATTTTTCTTCCTTGTCGGTACGAAACTAGCTACCCAATTTGATTACCTTAAGGGTACTATTATTTTGGCATCCAATATATTTTTAATTTCTTTTTCTATAACTGGTAGTAACAATGGATTCACCTTTCTTAGCTTCCACCCGAATGATTTTACACCTTCCTTTAGAGGGATTTGATGTTATATAATCTTCCTATCATACATCTTTAAATCATCATAATCTAGACAAAGACATCATCATATTGTCGAGAAACGGAGACATGTTGATATTTTACTTATTCAAACAAATATCTGGGTAATTTTATGAGTTTAGTATTTTCATATGATCGCAAGTTATCATGTTCCACATCTTCATTTATAGGCTTAAGAATAGGAGCACATGTTGCATTGATGTGATCAAAAATATTTTCAAGAGGGATAACTCATCTAGGGATATAATTATTGTTTAGGTGAACTATATCATGTTTACGAATTTTCTTTTTTATTTTATAGGAATTTACATCTATTTTATCTCTATTATCATCTTCCTTAATACACGATTCAAAAAATTTACCTACCATTTCAATGAAACTTCCAATTTATTGATTGTCTTTGAAGACATGCCAATGTTTTACGTTATCAGGAATAGAAGGCTTCTACCAGACTTCAATTTCACATTTCAACTTAGTTTCCTTGGGGGGAAGAAAGTTGCAGTGGTCACTGTCAATGCATTTTCTAATTCGTTTTTCTCCCTAGGAACCATTGTAAAACTAATAGTAGAGAAGAATTTTCCTGTTAGATCCCAAACCTAATTTCGGTAGGCTCTCAGCATAGGATGTTTGGCTTGGAACTTATCAGTTACCTGTTTAATAACAAGCTAAGAATTTCCAAATATTGAGAATTTCCGAATATTTGGTTTTTGAGCTACTTCTAGTCTTAAAACTAAATATTCATACTTTGTTACATTATTAGAGGTCTCAAAGTTTAGCTGGAACAAGACGGTGATACTTTCTTGGCCATGGGAAATGAAAACCTACCCATCCCCAAATTTGCTTTTAGAAGAAGCACCATTAGAAAACATCTTCCAAACTATATTTACAATATATACATTTTCTTTTTTTTACGTTTTTATTAATCAAGGGTTTTTCTTCATTAGTTGTTGTTAGAAAAAAATTCTCAAGATTATCATAAAAATAATAAATAAAAAAATTGTTCAGGTTCTTTTCAAAGCTCAAATTATACACTATTTCAGACTCTTGATATAATTTATGTGTTTGTCCCATGAAGACAAGGATGATATAGCACAATAAATCAAGTTGAAGTGACCCTCCAAATTTAGCTC
This sequence comes from Pinus tabuliformis, assembly GCA_031772625.1. Classification (NCBI taxonomy): domain Eukaryota; kingdom Viridiplantae; phylum Streptophyta; class Pinopsida; order Pinales; family Pinaceae; genus Pinus; species Pinus tabuliformis. The sequence goes on along the minus strand of CM062808.1, from coordinate 627,295,779 downwards.
CCCAGGATCTCAATAAGAGCATACCATAGTTAGGGGGCACGCCAGCGACCACCACATCTATTACTACACTTTTGATTTGAATTTTTGCCAACACAACTACCAAGTATTTAATCATCCCCAAACACTTGACTCTTCTAGAATCAGAAGAGTATAAGTCTTTGTACTCCCTTGTAATATCCAATCATAATTTATCCATTATCTCCTTGGGCATCATATTATGTGATGCATAAGAATCTAATATATAGTTATAAAGTGTTAGATCATGGAACTCCATGCTATTGTAAAAGGGAGAAATTAAATTTTCTTCTCTTTCAATATGGGGCCCAATACTAGTCTTTGGCGAGTCTTCTTGAATATTAATAGTGTAAGCAATATCTTCTATTTGATCCTAATGAGTAGATATCGTACAAATTGGCTTGATCTTGATGAGTAGACATTTGTATAAATTGGTGTCAGATCGTTCATATTTTTGGACATTTTTTTAGCAGAAATATGTCACAAAAAGTAGGAACTGAGAGCTAGAAAAATAATGGTTAATTTGATTAGAAATCAGTAGAAAAAAGAATAAAAGGGGCAAGTGGAAAAATGGTAAATGAATTGAGCAGTTATCTTGGAAATCATTAAGAGAGCATGAAAGAAGGATTGACCACATCAAATGAGCATGAAATAAAATGGATTGGGTAAAAGAATAGCTAAATTTCATCGTGTCAAGCCGTAGGAGTCAGGTTGGACCACGTCAAGGAAGTGGATTGCTTAATAATGTCAAATAGGCCAAAGCTATATAAGGAGATATAGGCCGAGGTGCATGAGAGAGAAGATTGGAGAAAAGAGATGACATGTTGCCAAAATTCCTAGTCATGCTCTAATATTGTATTTTGCATCTATAATTGAGATTTTAGTGGATGATATATGAAAGATCTAGATATGATGTCACAAATATATAATTCTAATGTGTATTTGGCCTGATAATAACGAAAGGGATACTTTTTTCAAGGAGGTTTACTATGTTATGTGCATGTGTATGTGTGATCATGTGTCCATTAAGATTTTTAACTTTTTGTTCAAATGTTATGTGTAATGGCTCGATAATTTGCTCTCATGCATATTGATTCATGATCCGCTCTGCAATGATTAATGGTTGATGTCTTATATAACTAGGGAATGTACATATTCACCTTCTAAAACCTAAACAATACCCTTAAGTCTTTGATACGCTTTGAGTGAGACATTTTTTCCTTGCAGAGGACTGGAAATGTTAGCACAAAGTTAGACTATAGTGGATCCCTTTGTTAGCCCCTAAAGCATAACCCCATTTTTTGGTTCTTAAACTGTTCCGAAGACCAAAAATGACTTAAGAGAACATTTGATGAGGACTAAGTCCTCATGCTCTAGTTGAATAGGGCTGGTCTCCTTGAAACCATAGTGGGTATTCCCTGTTTAGAATTTGTGAAAAATACTTAATGATAAAATAATAAATGACCAAATTATTGATACTATCAAAAGGGATTATGTGGTGATGCTTAAGGATAGAAGAAATATATATATATATATATATATATATATATATATATATATATATGCTAGCTGAGTGAAACTGCTTATGCAACAAAAGTTAACATTCTGGTGAAAAATAAATAAAAGACAGAGAAATGAGAAAGACAAAAACAAAATGACATGTGAAAAGTGTATTCATATATTACAAATAAACAACCTTTCACCATGTAAAGTATGGAAAATATAATATCAAGTACGATCACTTTTACTACTAAATAAATACAAGGCATGGGAAACCCATCATATATCCATAATATGAATATGGATAAGAGATAACTTCCAAAGTTACTGTAACAAGTTAATGTTATTCAATCCCAACATGATCTTGCATATAGATATCCAATCGTAAATACATCAAACTCAAACAATAAAATAACAGATAATAAAGCTACAACTGATATAAATTATTCTCATCAAGGAATATAATAAAGCTCCATAGGCATGCTCTTGATATTTAAATTTATAATCTTTGATGAAAACGTCTCAACTACCTTACTTTCGATAACATAATATCAAAAAATAAACATAATCGAGTATTGGAGACACAGTATCTATCATAAATCAAGTTTATAATAAGATCATCTCCTAATTATATATGTAGGCTCGAAACATCAAATTTAATAGAACATTAAATTCAAAATTTCATAAGAGAGCCACTAATGTAAAACAATTGATTTGTGTAAAAGGTACATTCAGATCACTTAATTGAATTTTTTTATCCTTTTATAGTTGACCCCCTAAAAATGAGAAACGAGGACTTTGTATATGAAATTAACATAATATTATTGTTTAATTGTCTTTTAATAACATGCAACTTCATCAAAACAAGTAAAATTAAAAGGTTGTTGGATAGCATTTTTCTTTTTCCAAAAGTTTTTCACATTCTCTAGAGCCTTTTTCAGAGTGGTGACCAGAATTTGAATCTCTGAGATAAGAACTTTCTTTCTTTTGGAATTAGAGAAACCAGTTTCCATGCCTATATCTTAGATATCAACTTGTTCACCCATTGATTGTAGAGGTAGCATTGACATAGTATCCTACATGACTGAAGCCAAAATATTTGATCTTACTAGGCCCTTCTTCAACTTCACGATTTTTTTCCCTTCGAAGCTCAACAACCAAGGAACTTCTTTTAGCTTTTCCTTTACTAATATCAACTTTGATTTGATCCTATACCTGGTGCTTGGAATTTGTTGGACCATTTTGTCAAGAAAAGTTAAAATGTTGAATTATCTAAGGAAGGAGTCTAATATGGCCTAACTAGAAATAGCCCCTTATTCGTTGCATGAGAAATTTTTGGGATCATGTCTCAACCTATTGACTACCTCATGAAATCTCTATTCTTATATCATCCAAACTTCACTAGTCCATTAGGAAGGAAAATCAAACCTCCGAATGTAGTTCCATTCGGACTTAAACCTTTTGATACATTCCATGACTTTAATGATTTTGTATTTTGTTTATTGAAGTAGTCTTTTTCATTTTTTAACAAACATAAGGGTTATAATACCTTCTTCTCTATTAGAAAAAATCAAAAGCTGCAACTCTTCATCAGTTAAAGAGTCAAATAGATCAGTAATGGACATATAATATTTAATCTCTCCTCAACTAAGGAAGTCGGTTTTTTAATTTCACTACTCAAATTCTAAAATATGTTATTTTCACAATCAGCTAAAATTTGAGCATAAGGCTTTAGTAAAAGGATTTTCTCATTAATCATCACCCAGATCTTGTCCTTGACCTATATTAAGGTCTCCTTTCCCAAAGTAGATTCTAACGGAGATTTCTGCAATCTTTTTCTACCAACATAGCTTGCAATCCTTCAATGCTTCTGTTCCTAATTTCAATAATATTTTCTAGTGCCAATATTTCACCTTTTATTTATTGATCCATTCCATCCACATTGGCTTTGATAAGTTTCACTCTATCTAGATCTACATTCCTGAATGAATATTTCCTTAAAGTTTCATCCAAAGTATTTTTGAATTTATGCATTTCATCAGAATGTACCTTTTCTTTGTTTTTTAGTTCCTCGGTCACTTTATTGAACTTTTCTTCCAACTTCTTACACCTAGTTTCACTAATATCCAAAGACATGTTTAATTCTTATACTTGTTAATCTTGCATATCCTTTTTCTCGAAAGTCTCCACTAAGTTGGTCATGTAGTAGTCTTGATTTTTCATGCTCGCCTTCATATTTTTAATTTATTTATCTTTTAATTGAAATAATTCTTTGGTAACTATACAATATTTAGGCATACTTGATTGTTTAATGATTTTCTCCTCCATATCTTTAATTTCATTGACTCTTATTCTCTAATTTGATTGACTCTTATTCTCACAACTATTCATGTGCAATTCAACCATCCTTTCAGTTTGGTAATGATTGTTTGGTACAATTTATTATTTGTAGAGGATTCTAACAATCTTCTTTCCACAACCTCTCCAGCTTTTCTATGCCAGTTAACTATATCTGTATCATTTATCTTAATAGACAAGTTTATATCAATAGATCGAGCCCTAGAACCAAGTAGTTGTGCACTCGCATCTGACCCTGGTTGCAACATTGCCAGGTTAAGCATATTCTTTTCAAAGTCAGTTATTGACAGAAATCCGAGGCCTAATTTATGAACATATTTTTCAGTCACTAGCATTAACTCCTGCCTTTTAAATTCTATCATTTTTTCTATTGTAACAAAATTATCCATCAATATAATGCCTCCTGAATATTTTGTCGTATCCTCCTCCAGAGTCTATTCAATCTACTACAACATCTCATCATTTGATTTTTGAAACAAAATCCCCTCATCATTCTCCTCACTACTTTTCATAGCTTTCAAAGTTAGACATATTTCTTTTGGACTAATTTATGTGACTTTCCTCTTAGGAGGATTATACTGAAGGGTAAAAACTACATTATATGTGCTCGTCTGAGATGATGGAGGTAATTCCTACTTACTTTTCCCTTCATCAACAGAGCTAGGTTGAACCATGAATATTTCTAGTACCTACATGGCAGTTAAATTTTCATCATTCACAATAGCTCATTCAAAATTAGCTAAATTTTAGTCTCACACTTTGAAATATGAGTATATGAAGTTAGGCTAGCTGATTTTCTCAAATATGAAATAATATGAAAATAATTAAAATACCACGGTATGTATTTTTCCAATTTGAATGCTAACAATTCCTTTTCTATGATGCCTAATGCATTTTTGTGTTCAATTATCAGATTTTCGATAGAAAAAGGTGTTACAATTAATGTATTTTTATTCTTAGACATAAAATAGAAATAATTCTGTTATACCCTTTGTCTAGCCAATTCCAAAACAAATAATGGATTAGGAACGGGTTTTTGTATCCTATAAGGAAGCATGAATGAAAGTAATGTTGGGCATTAAAAACCATTGTCCAACACTAGTTTCTTGTGTTAGATAAATAATCCTTCTAAATTCTATGGATATCCTATAAGCAACCCTTTGTAGTAGTTTAATTTGCATATATAAAGACAAATTATCTATAAACTTTGCATAACCCTAGAGGACTTTCCTTGGGTATAAGACTGTAGACCAAAAGTCTGCGTACTTCTCTTTTCTGAAACTATCCTTATAATCCTTAATAAATTTCGTATATGAGAAAGAATTTGGATAATAGAACAAAACAAAGTGGACCTAAGTGAAATTCCTAAAGAGAAGAACTAAGATGTTGCATTTAGATCCAAAGAAATATTTCTAGCCAAATACGCTGGAAAATTTATGGAAGTTTCATCTAGATTTACAAGCACTTCCTTCATGAACATAACATTGACTCATCTAATTTGAGGTCGCCATCACACCCTTGAATGATATATAAGAGTGAGGCCAAGTTATGATATAAAGGTTTTAATGAATGGGTCAAAATAGGAAAAGAGAAGGTTGTAAATTCATGAGGGTTTTTTACTAAAATTTGTAAGCAACTAGGATTTCCCTCATCAATCCAACTTTCAATTTGTTTAGTTAGGCTTCTAATAAAAAAAAATTTCTTGTAACCGGGAAATTTGAGCATTCTAGATAAATAATTTTGGGATACCTCAAGAAAGATTTGATGGCTCTCAGGCTAGATATTTCTTCTAGTATTTGGGTGTAAATTCCTTATGAGTAACATGATAGAGTAGGGATCATAATGCAATGGAGGTAAGGTAGCTTGTAAGACTCTAGTTTAGCTTAAACACTAATCTGTTTCATTTCCACTTACTTTCTATAATTCCATTTTAGGGTATAAATATTGATGTAAATCACCTGTGTATCTCTGACGTGAGACCACAGGTCGAGGAAACTATATTCAATTGAGTTTTCAACCATTTGATATCAAATGTTCTAGTTTACTAATTACGACTATGACAAACTCTAAGAGCTAAGACGTTTTTACTTACCTAATAACTTAATCGCTTTGCTCTTTCGTTAGGAGTCTTCGAGCACAAACTGAGATGGTGGTTGATTCTTCTTCCGAGGAAAAATGCACGACAATTTAGCTATCAAAATTCTTTAAGATACGCATGAGGGAACGTTTAATCCAAACAATACAATGTGAAACCATTAGCTATTTATCTTTCAATGTGAAACCATTAGGTAAAAATTTCAATGGATAGAACGATGATGATAGTGCATTGTTTGGTAATTTAATTTAGGAAATATATGATCACACACATGGGATTAGCCTCAAGACGATTATCCTTTTCATCACCATTGGGTAGAATTTCAGGTGGCGAAGGCTTTTCTATCATCAACATAACTCTGTGCCTAGAAATTTTAAGGGCCAATGGATCAAGGATGTGTTAACCATCTGATAATTTTTGGCATGGAGATCCCATATAAACTACTGGTTAGTTTCCACCTGAAATGACGAGAACTGTTGGCTGTAAGTTTTGTGATCCGTTGATCATTTTTGGGCAGAGTGACCATGATTAATAAAATATGCGTAAGTTTTATCGAAAATACTAATATTTTCAAAACATTTAAATAATGGGAAATACGTTCAATTAATTGGATAATGTGATTTTCGTTAGTTTCGTTGGTTTGGGAAATATAGGCTATACAATGAGACTCTAAGCACGTAGGGATATGAAAAATGATATGACATGGAAAATCTTGGCTACAACACTAGTCTCTGAAATATTTTTTTTTCCAAAAAGTGGTAATGTTGTCAGGCCCTGAAACTTCAATGGCGTTTCTTGATAATGGTGACTAGGATCCTAAAGAGAAACTTATTCGGGAGTGGTGGGAGGAAAACTACAATATATTCATTCTTTAAGAAGCATAATTATAGTAAAAGAATCTTGATTGTGTTCATGAAGATAATTTTTTTGCTGAGCCTTCTTATGACCAATAGGATATATTTTGAGTTGAGTTCCATGGGAAGTTATAACACTAGTAGAGAAGGTTGCAGGGTTCTCTGAGAGATCGAAGTGCTAGTCATATCTATCAGACTTGGACTACATCGTATCAAGCTGCATTACATCACTTGGACCACAATCTTATCAAAGTTTTCAATTTATAGGTAAAAGCCACCTTGGAGGGATACATTATTGAATTTTATACAATGAAACATTAGTCCTTCTCAAAAGAAGAAGCATTATTTAGATATGGATTAAGGGGATGGATGCTAATGGAAACCTTAATTTGGATCAATATATTGCCGGTGGAATAAATATTTCTATCATTCCCTCCAACTAATCTGGCAACTTAAAACCCTCGTGCTTGGGGGAGGATCTTGGGGGAGACGATGACGTTTTGCGGAAGTTAAGAAATATTTGTGATGGATGGGGAAAGGAGGTGGAATGAATAATATTTTAGGGCAGCAAGAAGGGCACATATATCTAAGGAATGGAGGGAAATAAATATGAGAGAGATTAGAAGGAGACATAGAGAGTTGAAGAACATAGATGAAGTGTTGGCCAGCCCATAGTTCTGAAAGGGAGGATTGAGCGGAGATGTGAGCTCTAACAGAGGAAGGGAAGCTAGAGTAGGTGAAGAAGGAGATCAAATTCGAGATAATGATATCCACCAGGAATTAGGCGAAGCCTAGACACCAAACCCAAATTTTAGGGTGACTAATCTTAGTACCTATACAGATGAAGATATGTATTTTGTGATGTGTAGATTGTTCCATAAGGACATTCCTTCCCTCAAAGTAAAAGTTATGCAAGGTAGTAGTGTGGTTAGCTCTTGTATATCCCTTCACCTGGTGCTTTATCAAAATATGGTAAGGTTCTTTACCAAGCTTGTTAAAACTTTGAAGTTTTATAAGGTAGATTTATTTGGCAATTATTCTAGTAGTAGATAGCCGAATTTGGGGAATATTTCTCAACCGAGTCTAAGAGGGCTTTTTTTATTCTTTCCTAGTTTTATTCCAATGATTGACAATGTAGTAGGTTCCTTCACCTAGTACCCTAATTTTTGGGGCTGAGGGGATGAGGATGTAGATAAAAATTGGTATTTATCTGAGGCCATATGGAGGTCTAGAGGAAAACCAGATGCAACTAAGTTAATTGAATTTTAAACTACATTAAGGTGCTGAGCTCTTAAATGGCACACTGTCCTAGATTCAACTTAACTCTAGATGTACCAAGCGCCAAGAGGGATCCAATATTTTTTCACTCTAAAAGAGGTTTGCACCTCAATAGATTTGATCCCTCTCGGTGGTTGGTAGATCCGGAGTTAAGATGGATCTAGGCTAGTTTATATAAACAAATAATATTTTTAGTTGTTAGTTTTAAGATAAATACATAAACACATTAAGAAAAGATAACCGAGTTAAATGTTATTTATTCCAACTTTGAATTTGCTTATAATTTAACACTAAACCATTCACCATATACACTATTTTTCACTCAACAAATTCTTACCTAGAATCAAAAACCTAATTTTCCATATGTATGTCCTTTATACATGTGTGTGAACCTTAAGATGTGTCCATGTAGTCTCTCATACAACTCTTGCTAGTGGTAATCATGTAACTTAACTTGAGGCTTGGTTTACTTAAGGCTCAAGTAAATTATATACTTTACATATAAAAGTAACCTCTCTCCCTCAATCTCTCTCCTTCTCTCTTTCAATTCCTCCCTCTTTTCACTCCTCTCTCTCCCCTTCTATCACACCTCTCTCTGCCCCCCTATATATCTCTCTCTCTCTCTCTCCCTCACTCTTTCTCCATCTCTCCCTTGTCATTACCTCTCTCTCTTCACCTCTATCTCTCTATGTCTTTGTTATTCCCTCCCTCTTTCTCCCCCTTTAACTCAATCTATCTCTCCCTCCTGTCTTTCTCTCTCTCTAAAATACCTTCGAAATATTTTTATTAGTAGTGAGGATAGAGGGTTTAAATATATCTCAAAAGTAATTATAACCTTTTTCTTTTAGTCTTAATTAAAAAAAGTTATAAAATCAAATTATTTTTATTGTTAAACAAGTTATGGTTTTTTTGGCAGCTGGTATTGATATTCCATGTTACTAGGCCATGGTATTGTAACAAAGCCTAATTACAAGTTAATAATATCCATGGTAAAGTAGGGGTGAATGTCCACGGTTATAAATCTTGTTATATGTTGAGTGTTAAGTTCTTATGTGCTTATCAATTAAATTTAAATGTGGTTTTTGGGCAGTTGGTATTGATAAGCCATTGTATTAGGTCATGTTATTATAATAAAACATATTCACAAGTTAATAATATCCATGGTTAAGTGGGGGTGAATATGCAGGGTTAAAAATCTTGTTATATTGTAAGTTTATTGTAAGTATTACATTTTTTTGTGCTTATTAATTAAATTTAAATATGGTTATGGAATAATTATACTAATTTATATGGTTTTTACATTTTACATTTTGCATTGCATTTTACATTATATTGTGCATTACACATTTTGGATTTTACATTTTACATTACTTTTTACATTTAGATATGTTTTAATCTAAGTACAACAATTAATTTTGTTTCTTTTTGTTAATTTTTTTTCTTATATATATTTTTCCTAGCATTAATAAATGTTGACAAAATTACTTACATTACATACACATAAATCCCCTATACTGGGTTGTAGAGTGCCTCTCGGCGCAATGAAGTATACACCAAATATCTAATATTCGCTATGGATGTATTAAGAGAATAGTTTATTAAGGAATTCAAACTGCCTCAGACAAAGCATTAGGGTTTGATAGAGTTGCAATAACTCAGGCTTAAGGAAGGGGAGTCTTCATGGGAGTGCATGCAAAGGTTTATCTAGATCACTAGAATGAATATTTTATTGAAGCTTTATTTCCCTTAACAAGAATATCTTTGACAGAGAAGAAGATCAATTCCTTGCAAGAAGCCTTAGAACAAGCAATTGAGATTGAAGCTATGGTGGGATATCCTAGCCACTTTAAACCAAGCTCTACTTCCAATGATCCTACTTTGAATGATATAAAAAATCAAATTCTATACTGACTAAAAAATTGGAGGTGAATACTCCAAAACCTACTCATTCTCAAGTTTGGTGCACAGGTTGCTAGAATGAGTGGAATCATGTTACAAAGTGTCCAAGGTTGCAGGTTGCGAGACACTCCAATGATCCACTAGGACTCCATCCTATACAGTTAGGATGTTTAGGAGGAGTTGCGCAAGTATAACGTATGTTACCTTTCATGGACATACTCATTATCATGCTTTTCCAAACCAACAATGTATGTAATCCAATTAATATTTTAATATTTTTTTTTCTTATGGTCATTCACCTCGGTTGTGTCCTATATTGTAGAAGTATTCCAAAGTTCCCAACTCCATTTTCTATGAGTTATTTGGATCTACCAAACATAATAATGACCAGTGAATATCTTTGGATGCTCTCGCTAATCGAATGGATCGGTCTACCATATGACTAAATGAATCCACTCACAAAAGTGAAGGTGCGGGGTATAAAATAGGAAGAAGTGGTGGAAGAGGGCCAATTAGATGTTATAATTGTTATGAACATGGAAATGTAATAGGGTATTATTCATTGCCAAAGATACCATGGTGTTCACACTATCATGTAAATACCCATCCAATCAAGGAGTGGCCTAAGTTGATTTCTCAATGGGAGGAGCGTAATCATCAAAGAGAAGCTAATGTAATTAAATCAGAGCCATGGAAACCAAAATAGATCAATTAGCCAAATATTTATATTGGTATCTGAGGAGGCACTTACACGTGTGCTAATAAGGAAACTTCCAAACAACCTATCATTCAAAATGATGAACTCTATGTAATGACCCCTCCCACATTCACCCACTTTTACAAACTCTATGGGGTAAACATGAGTTGAGTGTCACTATGACATGACCCAGCCTCCAAGTTCCAGTGATGGAAGTGGTGCTGACAAATCAAAAGCTTTTTGATACCTCATAGGAGCACTAGATCACCCAAACTTCAGTCCACAACCTCTAATGATGAGATCCTGAGTTGGAACTGCTTTTTCACTAGCTTCACCTACCAAGCACACCCTTGACACTCTATGCATGTAGTTATGAGGCTCCAACCGCATCCATAATCCTTCTTGCATATGGTTATGACAAAAATTCCCCAATTTTGTGCATGTGGTGTTGAGATCTATGCCACTTTTTCAAGCTAGCCTCTATACCACTTCCTAGAACTACCTATAGCTTTCTAGAAATATAACTCATATGATAACAATTCCAACCATTCATAACTTGAGCAAGATCTTGACCTAGACATCCCCAATGCCTGGTACTCATTTCTTCAAACATATGATAAAAATAGAATCTATAGGTTGTTAGTGTCTATGAGTCACCAGTGATCAAATGTACTCTTTCCATGTGGTTGATAGGGTTATTAGGTCAAATTGTTATATTTTTCGATAGAATTTTCAAATAAATTTGATCATTGGCTAGTGTCTAGGTCATTACTACTCCCTCCATATTCAAGGTCATAAAATTTCATCATAGTCATGTCATCACTCCTTGTGATTAGGCATCAAAAGATTGTCTTGGTCATCATTTATTGGTCATTCATACTGCAAAGGTTTGAAGGTCCAAATCATGGTCTTAGATATACATTTGGTGTCATCATTAGTTCATATCATCAATGAGTCATATAAGGGTCATGTCATCACCTTATGTCACCATTATGGGAGTAGTAATTAGGGAAAAATAGTTCAAAGAGATTCAAAGGTACATGTATCCCTCGTGGAGATGTAACTTTGCCTAATAAAGCTACAAAACTACAATACACTATCACATTTCATCATTCCTAAAAAAGACAAATGATGTCACATCACTACCTAAGAAAAAATCGAATTTTCAAGCTATAGAAGACCATCCAAAGCATTCAAACATATAATTCTATATTCATAGAGAACCTCTCCACCATTCAGCTTCATCCCAACCACCATAGCATCAAAATCCCTCATTAAAACTCTTGCTTACCTAGCTTCATTGTGCTTATGGCACCTTCACTGCACTTTTGACCAGCACACTGTGTTTTTGGAGCTAAAGGGAGGCTACCATAGGGTTCAGTCAGCGTTCTATAGGTTCAAGAGGCTCTAATAAAGTAAGTGTAACCTCTCATCAGCTCTCTTTCAATGAATTTTCTTCAGCAAATGGTCAAATCCCTCTCCTAGGGTTCTATGTTGCGTTTCTGGGTTATCTTAATGTTTGCATCATTTCAATTAGAAAAAATCCTAGTTTCCTACCCTAACACCCTTGAACACACTCCATACACATCCCCAAAAAAATTCCCACACTCATCTCCGTCATTCCCATCTTTTTCCCCTAAAACCCTAGCCCACATCTTATTTTTGCCAAATTCTGGGTTAGGACTATGTTTTAGCCTTTTTCCCAACTTCCCCTCACTCATTTCAAGTGATTCCATGTCCCAAGTCTCCCTAACATCTATCCATACCCACTATGATTTTCGCTAGAAATTTCCCTAATCCCTATCCCCTAAAATCCCTTACTTAAACTAGCTTCCCCATTTTCCCCTGTTTTCCCTATCCTACCCTCCCCTCCCCTCCAAACAAGCTAGGGTTTCTACCATGCAAACTTATACCATGGCCAGTGAGACGAGGAAATATAAAAAAGTAGGGAACATCTCTAGATTTGAACCATCCAATATGGAGGAGATCAATGCTTCACCATTCATCAAAAGATCATTTGAAGATGCTGGTTGCCTAGGGTTTTGTGAAATATTTCAAGAATTGGGCTACCATGCTAAGTTGACCACTCTATTTTCCACCAATTCCAAGAGGAACAAGACCACCCTAGCAGGGATGGATGTTAGGTCCCTATAATACTAGTGATTACCCCATTAATATTGTAGTTGTATCCCTTATTAATATTGTTGTCCCCCTATTGTCCCCATATTGTTATTACTGTGCCCCATAGAATCCCTCTATTTTTATTTTTGTGGCTTTATATTATTATTGATAGGTCGGCTGGGTTATATTGTGACTCCTTAGACTCCTATATATAGAAAGGAGGTTTGGTCATTTGAATCATCAAGGAATCATTCTATTGTGTAATGTAAAGGAGGTTTCCCCTTCGAAGAGGTTGAATTCTAAGGCGTCGATCTATCTTTTCTATCTTTTTGAGAGCTGGTTTCATAACATTTGGTATCAGAGAATTGGATTCTAGGGTTTTGCTGCTCCAAACAGGTCATCGTGGAATTTTCGCTATAACTTTTTTTCTAAGATGTTTCAGAAGCTAAAAAAAGAACCCATTTGAGATGAGATCGCACTGAAGCTTGGGTCCGAATTTCAGAGCCTTTAGCACTATATTTGCAGAGATATGATCTGAGGAAGTTGGTCTTTTTGCAGTCTCCTGAATTACATTCCAAACAGGTGACCTGGGGAAAATCGTCATAATTTTCTCTCTGGGCATCAAATTGAAAATTCATAAGAAGGTACAGAAAGAGGACGGACTGTAGTTTCCTGTATATATTTTTCAGAGCCAAAGATCAAAACAGGGACACGTGGCACGTCGTACAAGTTCGCTCTATTGAACTAGTCTATAATCAGGTCACTGTGGGAGATTTGACATAACTCTTCTTTGGAGAATCCAATTGGGATTATACAAGTGGCATTGGAAAGAGGACACAGAGGGCTACTCCAGGTTGCAATTTTAGAATTGGATGATCTGAAATTACAAAGATACATTAGAGGCAATATCGAGCTCCTACAAAGTGAAAAAAGGTGTGTAGATTTTTTTTAAATTTTTGCTTAAGCTTGGTTCAAAAAATTATTTTGAAGGAATTCAAAGGGCATATTAGAGCATTATTATCGGTAACTGATGCCCCAAGGAAGGAAAATGCAAACACCTAGTAAGCAACTTGAAAGCTCTAGCATGACTCACGAAGAAGAGGAAGAAATGCTACATGATATATCAAAGTTACAAGACCAAGTGCAACAAATTTCACTCTCACAAAAGCTAACAAAAGCTAAGATAAATGGCATGGAATCTAAGATAAAGGGCGTGGAAGCTAAGATTGATGATTTGAAGATAGATTTGAAGGCAGATTTGACAAATTTTCTACAAGAAATACTTACTAATGGTGAAAGGGTAGTAAAGGAAACTCATGATGCGAACAAAAAAATGTTAATCATGATTTCATAGACTCTAATGTTGGATCGAAAACCCACCATATTCCAAAAATCGATATGAGGAAGTTTGATGGTAGGGATCCCATGACATGGATATTACAAATGGAGCAATTTTTCGATCTCAATAATGTGCAAAACACACAAAAGGTACGTATTGCAACTTTATATTTGGAACCAAATCAGTTTGTATGGTATCAATGGCTTTGCTCTTGTAAACAAATTATCACTTGGGCAATTTTTACGGAAGAATTGATAGCACATTATGAGGATACAAAAAGAAACACTTTTTTTAGTCAATTGATAAGTCTCAAACAAAAGGGTTCAATAATGGAGCACATTGAGGAGTTCAAAAAATTAAACATAAGGGTAAAAAATATTCCAGAGGAGTATAGGATTGATGTGTTCATAGGGACTTTAAAGGATAATACCCAACATGATGTTCACCTTTGGGAACCTGATTCATTAGAGAAGGCATTCAGGTTAGCAAGAAAAATGGAAAGCAAAATTATGGCAACCAGGAAGCATACCACTCACAACTATAAAGATGGAAGTGTTGTTGCCCCTAGTCTTCCACAACCTATAAGGTTGACACCACAACAATTGGAAGAAAAAAGAGCAAAAGGGCTTTGTTACAGTTGTGATAGAAAATACACTAAAGGTCATAAGTGTGCTGAGAAGAAATTATTCTACATAGATTGTGAAGAGGAAGAAGAAAAGGAGCAAGAAAGGTCAAAAGAAGAGGATATACTCCGGGAACAAAGTCTAGATAAAGAAGAAATGAATCTGACCATATCTTGTAATGTATTGGCTGGAATTACCACTCCTCAAACCATCAAGATAGAAGGACAAATCAAGAAGAAAAAGGTAATAGTGTTGATTGATTCAGGAAGTACCCACAATTTTTTTCATTGTAAGGTAGCAAAAGAATTGAATTGCTTCCTATATCCAGCACCAGAGTGTCAAGTGATGGCTGCAAATGGAGGAACAATAAATTGATCTACAAAGTGCCATAATATCAAGCTATCCATGGGAGAATATGTATTGACTAGCCCAATGCTTTCCATTCCAATGGGAGGTGTTGATGTTGTACTAGGAGTCCAATGGCTACAATCCTTGGGTACAATAGCTTTTAATTTTCAAGAACTTTTCATGAAATTTTATGTGGAAGGAAAGGAAGTTGAATTAAGGGGTATTGTAGGGAAACCGGGAAAGATAATCAGCTCTAACGGTATGACAAAGCTTCTAAAAAAGGAACAAAGAGGTGTAATTGCACAATTATTTTCGCTAGATGTTTCCACATTGAAATCATATATTTCTCTAGATCTCCAAAAAGTCTTAAACAATCATTCCAAGGTATTTGAGACTCCCAAAGGTCTCCCACCTATTCGTGATCATGATCATGCTATTCATCTGATTCCAGGAAGTGTTCCTCCAAACATCAGGTTGTACAGATATCCCTATGCCCAAAAGAGTGAGATTGAGCGTATGGTTGCAGAAATGCTAGAGGCTGGTATAATTCAACCTAGTCAAAGTTCTTTCTCTGCTCCAGTAATATTGTTGCACAAGAAGGATGGATCATGGCACATGTGTCCAGATTATAGGGAGCTCAACAAGCTCACTATTAAAGATAAGTTTCCCATTCCTGTCATTGATGAATTACTGGATGAATTGCATGGATCAATTTACTTCACCAAGTTGGATCTTCGTTTAGGATATCATCAAATCAGAATGAAGACTGAAGACATTCTGAAAACAACATTTATAACTCATGAGGGTCATTATGAATTTTTGGTCATGCCTTTTGGCCTTACCAATTCACCTTCTACATTTCAAGGTTTGATGAATTCCATTTTCAAACCCTTCCTTAGAAAGTTTGTGTTAGTATTTTTTCATGATATACTAATCTACAGAAAGTCGTGGAAGGATCATGTTGAACATGTTGACAAGGTACTACAACTATTGGAGGAGAAACAATTATATGCAAAAAGATCCAAATGTTTCTTTGGATTACAAGAGGTGGAATATCTGGGTCATATTATATCTCATGAAGGAGTTAAGGTAGACCCTAGCAAAATTAAAGCCATTAAGGAATGGAAAATCCCCACATCCATAAAGCATCTGCGAGGATTTTCGGGTTGATAGGGTATTATCGCAAGTTTGTTAAGAATTATGGGAGAATAGCAGCACCTCTAACAACATTATTGAAGAAAGATGCATTTTCATGGACTCCAGAAGCAAGAAAGGCCTTCGAACATCTTAAAGAGGCAATGTGCCAAGCACCAATCTTAGCTACACTAGACTTCACAAAAACCTTTATTGTGGAATGGGATGCTTCAGGAAATGGAATTGGTGATGTTATGAAAGACCCATTGCTTTTGAAAGTCGTCCAATCAAGGGAAAGTTTTTACACAAAGCTATTTATGAGAAAGAAATGTTGGCAATACTACATGCACTTAAGAAATGGCCACCCTACCTAATGGGAAGACACTTCAAGGTAAAAACGGATCATGATAGCCTGAAATACTTTTTAGAACAAAGATTATCATCTGAAGAGCAACAAAATTGGGTCACAAAGATGTTGGGTTATGACTTTGAAATCATCTACAAAAAAGAGAAGCAAAATGTGGTGGCAGATGCACTCTCAAGAAAGGATGAGGATGTGGAAGCATTGTTGTGCGCCATTTCTATTATCCAACCAGATTGGATAAACAAAGCAAGGGAGGAACTGAAGAATGATGAAAAAGTGTGGGCACTTATTCAAAAGTTACAACAAGATTCCAGTACATCTGATACATTTAGCTAGCAAAATGATTCGTTATGGTACAAAGATCACTTATACCTCTGTAAGAATTCCCAACTCAAACAAAAGATTCTTATGGAATTGCACACTTATCCCTTAGGAGGGAACTCAGGATTTTTAAAAACTTACCACAGGGTTAAGAAGGAATTTTTTGGGATGGCCTTAAATTAGATACTCAAAATTTTGTGGCGGAATGTTTGGTTTTCCAACAAAATAAAGTTAAAACAATTAAGACCTTGGGTCTATTACAACCTTTATCCATTCCAAGCCAACATTGGGAGGAGGTTTCGATGGATTTTATCATAGCTTTAGCCAAGTCTGAGGGAAAGAGTGTCATCATGGTGGTAGTTAACAGACTTACCAAGTATGCACATTTTTGTGCATTATCACATCCATTTAAAGCCAATACAGTTTCTACTGCATTTATGGAAACAATTCAAAAGCTACACGGAAACCCAAAGATTATTGTAAGTGACAAAGATCCCATTTTCACTAGAAATTTTTGGACAGAATTATTTTCTTGTCTCGGTACTCAGTTAGCTCATAGCTCATCTTATCATCCTCAATCTGATGGGCAAACTGAGATAGTAAACAAATGTTTGGAAGGATATCTTCATTGCTTTGTATCTGATAAATAGACGCAATGGGTCAAATGGTTGCCTCTAGCTGAATGGTGGTATAACACTTCCTTCCATATAGCAACAAAAATTACCCCATTTATGGCACTTTATGGATATCAGCCACCATCCATCACATCATATTTAATAGAAAATTCTAAGGTTCAAGCAGTGGAAAATCACATCGAGCATCAACAACAAGTCCTCCAACTCTCAAAGGATAACCTCATGTTGGTGCAGAAGAGAATGAAACAACAGGCAGATCAACATCGCAGTGAAAGAAGTTTTGATGTAGGTGATTGGGTATTCCCACGGCTACAACCATATAAACAAATGTCCCTCAAGCAAGCTAAGAAGGATAATAAATTATCACCAAAGTATTATGGTCCGTACAAGGTGTTGCAAAAGATTGGTACGATGGCATACAAATTGGAGCTTCCTGCAGCTTCTCAAGTGCACCCATTTTTCCATGTTTCATGTTTAAAGAAGGTTATAGGCGACAAGCTCCCAATTCAAACAATATTGCCAAAACTTGACGAGGAAGGAAAAATTATATTGGAACCGGAAGCAGTCACAGAAACAAGAACTCGACAGCTACGAAATCGATCAATTTTGGAGTATCTCATCAAGTGGAAGAACTTATCGATTGAAGATTCCACATGGGAGGATGAGAATTTTATACAGAAGCATCCAGAACTACTCAAGCGTTGAGGACAACACTTTTTTGAAGGAGAGGGGCATGTTAGGTCCCTATAATACTAGTGATTACACCATCACTATTGTAGTTGTATCCTTTATTAATATTTTTGTGCCCCTATTGCCCCCATATTGTTATTACTGTGCCCCATAGAATCCCTCTATTGTTATTTTTGTAGCTCTATATTATTATTGATAGGTCGACTGGGTTATATTGTGACTCCTTAGACTCCTAGATATAGAAAAGAGGTTTTGTCATTTGAATCATCAAGGAATCATTCATTTGTGTAATGTAAAGGAGGTTGCCCCCTCGAAGAGGTTGAATTCTAAGGCGTTGATCTATCTTTTCTATCTTTTTGTGAGCTAGTTTCATAGCAATGGACTTCTTGGAATTAGCAGAGGTGATTGGCATGAATTTTAGGGTTTTGAGGTCATTTGCTGCACATAGGGATAATCTTACTTCAAAATCCATTTCTAAAGTAATGATGATGAATTTCATAAAAGTGAAAGAGGTTTCTATCAATAATAGAGAAAATAACAAAAACCTCCTTCAGTTTATGCACAGGTGTTATGATTTGACAGAAATTCCCAAAACACAGTTGCTATAGGAGAGTTGTTGCGCTTCTGGACAACTTGACTTCAAGTCAATTTTTCAGGGGTTTGGAAAAGGTATTGGCAGTTCTTGATGACTCTATTTTATATTATACATCATAATATTTCCAACCATACCACTTTCAGTCCAGAAAATCCTCTAAGAAGGCCTCCAAATCACTCTCCAAATTTTCGCTGCAATTTTAGTGACAAACTTCAAACTTGGATTCTGAACAAATGGGAAAGTATTTGTAAAACTTGAGAGAGGTTTTCCTTCAAAGAAACCATATCTACAACACCTTTCCCAGTTTTTTAAAACGTTTTGTGGTTAGAGATATATTGCTCCATATTTGAGCCCTAGTTTTGCACAAAACCCAAAAATTCAACCCTCCAGAAGCACAGTGTGGCCACGTTGCACTTTTTCTCAGGGTCTCCAAATGAGAAATGGCTTACATGTATGGAAATATATTGGTCCCTAAATCACATATATAAACTTCCTTTTTCATTCCAGCTCATAGTTTTGGAGAAAAGTAAAAAAAAACTAGCCAATTTTCATTCTTTTACCACCTTTTTGGACCTCACGTTGTGCATTTGGAGTAGTTGTGGAAAACATGGTTTTAAGTGGCCTTGGAGAGGATTTTTTGTAGACTTGAAGCTTCATAGGCTTAGTATACATACCCATATTTCTAATTATACCATTTTTAGCCCAAAACTCCTCAGGGAAGGCCTCCAAAACATCTTTCCAAAATTCGCTACGCTTCTGCACATTTCATTGCGCTTCTGTGGAGAAACATATTTTCAAAGTTTTCATGGTCAAGAGTTGGTTTTTCTTGATGTATTAGTCTTGAGATAATTCTAAATGATGTAATTAATTGTTCTAGAGATCGTAAGAGTGAATTTTATTGTAATTATTTCTTTCAAATTTAAACTAAGTCAGTGAGTCTAAAAAGGGAGTTGGTTGCTAACCTCCCTAGTTTTAGGTATGGTTAGATATTTTGATGTAAACATTTCCTATGATGATGGATTAGATGTCTGAGTGGGGTAATGTCTTTTCTCATCTATATGTAGTTTGATATAAGTCAAATTAATGGCTGGATGCTTGTGAGTCAAAGGGTTTGAAGGTAGTGTACACCATCACTTTTGCAGGAGTAATATAGGCAGTTTGCAGCTATTATCTTGGGATTCTTGTGGTATGATTTTGTGATAGTGTTTCTTCTTTGTTTTATCATCAATATGAATGTTATGTCTCCTTACTTCCATCTTAATGCTTTCATGTGATCATATTAGTAGTCTTCAAGAAAAATTCATATGTTTATGCTTTGTTTGATGAGATTTTCATGTTTATGTTTAATTTCCTCTGATAAATGAATTCATAACTCATATTCTCATTTTTATCCTTCATTTTTTCAACCCTACACCACCATGACAACTCAAAAATGTCACTGAACATACCTACCTTGCCCCATTATATCTCTGCAACTGATCTTTTGAAACCCTGACCTAGTTTCCTAGACCTATTGACCCTGCTCTAGAAAACCCTAAATTCAGACCTACTAAGCTTTGAATATCTAGCCTAAGATATATCTTCCTCTCCAGTCACTCATTGGCTGTGAGATCATAGAGAGAGCCCTCTTTGATTTGGTAGGGCTAGCTACCAAAAATAAAGTTGGTTTGAGGTTACCTCCATCGGTCTCCTTTCTCAGCCTTGGGAAATTGTAGAGTGCTAACATTTTTGGCAACCATACTGCAAACACGAACAATTTTATATTCCCTGGGAAATATAAGCAAATTTTAGATATGATTTGCTGATGGTGGACGACGGTCAAAAACATATGAAGGCTAAACCATTCACCTCGTGACTCCAACTTGATCCAAAGACTCCACTGGTAGTAGGATCCATAAATCGAGATGAGTTCTATATCCAGAAGCTATGCTTCTTTAAAAAAAGATCACATTCCAAGTTTTCCAAATTGCATGCCTTGTGTAGATTGGTAGACTTATTTGCCAAAGTTCAAATATGAGAAAGGAGATGATGATGCACTTCAATTGGTTAAATTTCATAGGCATGTGCATAAGCTAAAGGTTCAATTTCATGAAGACTGTCTCATGAAGATGTTCATGGCAACCTTACAAGGGAAAGAAAGATCTTGTTATGAAGGTCTTCCATTTGCTAGTATTTATTATCTTCAAGATTTTCATTCAGAATTTTTTGAAAAATATAGAGAGTATTATCCTTCTTTGGCATTGGTTGAGGATTGTAGTGAACATTATGAGGTTTTCATTCAAAATCTAGAGAATTCTTATGGTGATGAAGAGTTCATGGATGAAGAGATCCTGGATACTTTGTATGAGAACCCTTTCCATCACTAAGAAGAACAGGTGTCTTCTCCCTTGGATGAAAGAGAAACTGAGTAGGATCTCAATGATGAGAGTCATCTCCCATCTTTTGCAGCGGATTACAATTTGCAACAATCTTGTGACCATGAGGGAGAAATAGTAGAGTTTAGCATCCTTGATGCACAAGATAAATATGATAATGGTCATTTTGGATGACCTGTTTTCCTTGATAAAGATCCTAATTCTTAGTTGGTTTGCATTAAGATCCCTAAGAGTCATCATTCATCCATTGAGTTTGAAAGTAATGAGCAACAACAACATGAGAATGCATCCTAACACAATGGGATTAAAAGGGTATGTGATGTAGAATTGCATCTTGTTGTGCTAGTTGTGGAAGAGTATATTGAAGGTAATATTTTTGGAATATTTGATGAATCTAATGCTCTAGAAACTTTCAATACAGATTTACATGAAGAAACACTCATACATGTAGCTTCAGATTTTGAGGATGTTAGACTTCAATTTGACCATCATGAGTTGCAGGAAAGTAGTGAAATAGAAGAGGTTGTTTTAGAGCCTCTTGCACATGATGAGATTCCTCCAGATTTAGAAAAGGAAGGGTGTGCTTGTATTTTTGTTGAATTTCAAGATATGGTAATGTTCCAAATTATTATTGACCCTTTTGCCAATTTGTTGCAGCCATATCAGAAGACGAGTTTTATTGTATTTATGGATCATGTGCACATGTTCAGTGGACACTTGGAGTGCCCTATCTTTTTCTTTTTCTGCCTGCTCAAAGAAAGTGTGAGCAGGATTCAAGTAGCCATCTGCCGGATTGGTTACACTATAGGGATCATAGCACATGATTGTATATATATCTTTAGCAGGTGGTGGTTATCATCAAGATTTGAAAGCCCAAGGTGAAGGGCCTAAGATCTCGATGGTTTTTTTCCATGTGTATGTAAGTTCAGTTAGTAGTCAATTTTTTCAGTTAATTCAAGTTGGTTTCAGCTTTTCCTAAGTTTAGTTAGTGAGTCTTTTGAATGTCAAGTGTTCTATTTTGACTCCATCGCCAAATGGATGAGGCTACCTGATCTACGGTATTCTTGACACCTCCTAAAGGAGCTACCATCCCCATTTGGAGTCGATGTTAGTCTCTATGGGTCACCTGTGATCAAATGTACTCTTTCCATGTGGTTGATAGGGCTATTAGGTAAAATTGTTATATTTTAAAATAAAATTTGATCATTGGCTAATGTCTAGGTCATTACTACTCCCTCCATATTCAAGTTCATAAAATGTAATCATGGTCATGTCACCACTCCTTGCGATAAGGCATCAAAAGGGTGTCTTGGTCATGATTTCATGTTCATTCATGCTACAAAGGTCTAAAGGTCCAAATCATGGTCTTAGATGTCCATTTGGTGTCATCATTAGGCCATATCATCAATGGGTCATATAGGGGTCATGTCATCACCTTGTGTCATCATTATGGGAGTAGTAATTAGGGAAAAAGTGTTCAAAAAGATTCCAAAGGTACATTTACCCCTCGTGGAGATGTAAATTTTCCTAATAAAGCTACAAAACTGCAGTACACTATCACATTTCATCACCTAAGAAAAAATTGACTTTTCAAGCTATAAAATACCATATAAAGCATTCAAACATATCATTCTATATTCACAGAGCACCTCTCCACCATTCATATTCATCCCAGCCACCAGAGCATCGAAGTTCCTCATTAAAACCCTTTCTTACCTCACTTTGCTGTGCTTCTGGCACCTTCGCTGCATTTTTTACCAACACGTCGCGTTTTTGGTTTTGGAGCTAAAACAAGGCTACCAAAAGGTTCAGTCAGCATTCTACAGGTTCAAGAGGCTCTAATATAGTAAGTGTAACCTCTCATCAACTCTCTTTCAGTGAATTTTCTTCAGCAAATTGTCAAATCCCTCTCTTAGGGTTCTATGTCGTGTTTTTGGGTTATCTTAGTGTTTTCATCATTTCAGTTAGAAAAAATACTAGTTTCCTACTCTAAAATTCTTGAACACACTCCATACACCTCCCCAAAACATTTCCCACACTCATCTCCCTCATTCCCATAATTTTCCCTAAAACCCTAGCCCACACTGCATTTTTGACAAATTCTGGGTTAGGACTGTGTTTTAGCCTTTTTCCCCACTTCCCCTCACTCATTTCAAGTGATTCCACCTCCCAAGTCTCCCTAACATCTATCCCTACCCCTATAATTTTCCTAGAAATTTCCCTAATCCCTATCCCCTGAAATCCCTTACCTAAACTCGCTGCCCCATTTTCCCCTGTTTTCCTTATCCACCCTTCTCTTCCCTCCAAACAAGCTAGGGTTTCTACCATGAAAACTAATACCATGGATAGTGAGAAGAGTAAATATGACAAAGGATGGAACATCTCTAGATTTCCAATATGAAGGAGATCAATGCTTCACCATTCATCAAAAGATCATTGAAGATGTTGGCTGCTTAGGGTTTTGTGAAAGATTTAAAGAATTTGGCTACTATGCTAAGTTGACTAGTCTATTTTCCACCAATTTGAAGAGAAAAAAGACCACCCTAGCAGGGATGGAATTCTTGGTATTAGCAGAAGATATTGGCATGATGTTTAGGGTTTTGAGGTCATTTGCTGCACACAGGGAAAATCTTACATAAAAATACGTTTATGAAGTAATGAAGATGAATTTCACAAATGTGAAAGGGTTTTTTGTCAATAATAGACCAATGAACAAAAGCCTCCTTCAATATATCCACATGTGTTATTATTTGAGATAAATTCCCAAAACACAGTTTCTACAGGAGAGTTGATGCACTTCTAGCCAACTTAACTTCAAGTCAGTTTTTCACGGGTTTGGAGTAGGTATTTATAGTTCTTTATGACTTTATTGTGTATTATACATCATAGTATTTCCAAAAATACCACTTTCAGCCCAAAAATCCTCTTGATAGGCCTCCAAATCACTCTCCAAACTTTCACTGCACTTCTGCAATTGTTTCACTGCATTTTTAGTGACCAATTTCAAACTTGGGTTCTAAACAAATGGGAATGTATTTGTGAAACCAGAGAGATGTGTGTCTTCAAAACCTAATTATATAAAAAAATATCCCCATTTTGTAAAATAAATTGTGGTTAGAGATATATTGCTCCATAATTGAGCCTCATTTTTGCACAAAACCCATAAATTTGACCCTCAAGAAGCATAGTGTGGCCACGCTGCACTTTTTCTCAGGGCCTCCAAATGAAAAATGGCTTACATGTATGGAAATATATTGGTCCCTACATCACATATATCAACTTTATTTTTCATTTCAGCTCATAGTTTGGGAGGAAAAGGTAAAAAAACTAGCCAATTTTCATGTTTCTACCACCTTTTTGGACCTCACGCTGCGCTTCTGGAGTAGTTGTGGAAAATTGAGTTTTAAGTGGTATTGGAGAGGATTTTTTGCAGAATTGAAGCTTCAGAGGCCTAGTAGACATCCCCATATTTCCAACGATACCATTTGCAGCCCAAAAATCCTCCGGGAAGGCCTCCAAAACATCTTGCCAAAATTCACTACGCTTCTGCACATTTCGTTGTGCTTCTGTGGAGAAACCTATTTTCGAAGTTTTCATGGTCAAGAGTTGATTTTTCTTGATGTAATTAGTCTTGAGATAATTCTAAATGATGTAATTAATTTTTCTAGGGATGGTAAGAGTGAATTTTATTGTAATTAATGCTTTCAAAGTCAAACTAAGTCAGTTAGTCTAAATAGGGAGTTGGTTTCTAACCTCCCTAGTTTTAGGTATGGTTAGATATTTTGATGTAAATAGTTCCTATGATGATGGATTCGACCCCTGAGATGGGGAATTTATTTTCTCATATATATGTAGCCTGATATAAGTCAAATGAAGGGTTGGATGCTTGTTATTC
Organism: Pinus tabuliformis; assembly: GCA_031772625.1. NCBI lineage: Eukaryota > Viridiplantae > Streptophyta > Pinopsida > Pinales > Pinaceae > Pinus > Pinus tabuliformis. The sequence continues at coordinate 627,270,643 of CM062808.1, read as the reverse complement.
GAAGGGTTTGAAGCTAGTGTACACCATCACTTTTGCAGGAGTAATACAAGCAGTTTGCAACTATTATCTTGGGATTCCTGTGGTATGATTTTGTGACAATGTTTTCTTCTCTGTTTTATCATCAATATTAATGTTATGTCTCCTTAATTCCATCTTAATTCTTTCATGTGATCATCTCAGTAGTCTTCAAGAAGAATTCATATGTTTATGCTATGTTTGATGATATTTTCATGTTTATGTTTAATTTTCTCTAATAAATGAATTCATAACTCATATGATCATTTTGATCCTTCAATTTTTCAACCCTACACCACCATGACAACTTAAAAATTTCATTGAACATACCTACCTTTCCCCATTATATCTCTAGCTAATCTTTTGAAACCCTGACCTAGTTTCCTAGACCTATTGACCCTACTCCAGCAAACTCTAAATTCAGACCTACTGATATTTGAATATCTAGCCTAAGATCTATCTTCCTCTCTAGGCACTCATTGGCTGTGAGATCATAGAGAAAGCCCTCTCCGATTTGGTAGGTCTAGCTACCAGATCCAAAGTTAGTTTGAGGTTACCTCCATCAGTCTCCTTTCTTAACCTTGGGACACTGTGGAGTGCTAACATTTTTGGCAACCATACTGCGGACGTGAAAAATTTCATATTCCTCAGGAAATATCATCAAATTTTAGATATAATTTGCTAATGGTGGACATCGGTTAAACACATATGAAGGCTGAACCATTCACCTGGCGACTCCAACTTGATCCAAAGACTCCACTGGCAGCAGGATCCATAAAATGAGATGAGTTCTATATCCAGAAGGAATGTTCCTTTAAGACGAGATCACATTCCAAGTTTTCCGAACCACATGCCTTTTGTATATTGGCAGACTTAATTTCCGAAGTTTAAAGATGAGAAAGGAGATGATGTTGCTCTTCACTTGGTTAAATTTCACATGCATGTGCGTAAGCTAAAGGTTCAATTTCATGAAGATTGTCTCATGAAGATGTTCATGGGAACCTTAGAAGGAAAAGAACGATCTTGGTATGAAGGTCTTCCATTTGCTAGTATTTATTATCTTAAATATTTCATTCAGTATTTTTTTTTAAATATAGAGAGTCTCATCCTTCTTTGTCATTGGTTGAGGATTGTTATGAACATTTTGAGATTTTCATTCAAAATCTAGAGAATTCTTATGGTGATGAAGAGATCCTAGAGGCTTTGCATGAGAACCCTTTCCATCACCAAGAAGAACAAGTGTCTTCTCCGTTAAATGAAATTGAAATTGAGTAGTATCTCAATGATGACAACCATCTTCCATCTTTTGTAGTTGATTACAATTCACAACAATCTTGTGATCATGAGGGAGAACTAGTAGAGGTTAGCAGCCTTGATGCACAAGATACATATGATAATGGTCATTTTAGATGCCCTCTTTTCCTTGATAAAGATCCTAATTCTGAGTTGGTTTGCATTAAGATCCTTGAAATTCATCATTCATCCATTGATTTTGAAAGTAATGAGTAATAGTTGCATGAGAATGCAGCCAAAGACTATGGGATTAAAAGGGTCTGTGATATATAATTTCATTTTATTGTGTCGATTGTGGAAGAGTATATTGAAGGTAATATTTTCAAAATATTTGATGAATCTTTTTCTTTAGAAACTTTCAATCCAGATTTACATGAACAAACACTCATACATGTAGCTTCATATTTTGAGGATGTTAGACTTCAAATTGACCATCATGAGTTGCAAGAAAGTAGTGAAATAGAAGAGGTTGTTTTAGAGCCTCTTGCACATGATGAGCTTCCTCCAGATTCATAAAATGAAGAGTATGCTTGTTTTTCTATTGAATTTCCAGATATGGTAATGTTCCAAATTATTATAAACCCTTTTCCCAATTTGTTGCAGCCATATAGGAAGATGATTTTTCTTATATTTATGGATCATGTGCACATGTTTAGTGGACACTTGGAGTGGTCTATCTTTTGTTTCTTCGGTTTGCTCAAAGAAAGCGTCAGCAGGATTCAAGTAAGTAGCCACATTTACGAACATATTTTTCAGTCACTAGCATTAACCCCTGCCTTTTAACTTCTATCATTTTTTCTATTGTAACAAAATTATCCATCAATATAATGTTGGCTCCTGAATATGTTGTCTTAGCCTCCTCCATAGTCTATTCAATCTACTTCAACATCTCATCATTTGATTTTTGAAACAAAATCCCCTCGTCATTCTCCTCACTAATTTTTATATCTTTCAACGTTAGAGGTATTTCTTTCACACTAATTTATGTGACTTTCCTCTTAAAAGGATTATACTGAAAGCTAAAAGCTGCATTATTTGTGCTCGCCTGAGATGATGGAGGTAGTTCCTACTTACTTTTCCTTTGATCAACAGAGATGGGTTGAACCATGAATATTTACAATACTTGCATGGTTGTTATATTTTCATCATTCACAATGACTCATTCAACATTAGCTAACTTTTAGTCTCACACTTTGAAATATGAGTATATGCAAGTAGGCTAGCTGATTTTCTCAAATATGAAAAAATATGAAAATGATCAAAATTCCAGGGTATGTCTTTTTCCAATTTTATTCTTAGACAGAAAATGGAAATAATTCAGTTATACCCTTTGTCTAGCCAATTCCAGAGCAAACAATTAATCAGGAACGGATTTTTGATCCTATAAGAAATCACCAATGACAGTAAAGTTGGGCATTAAAAATCATTGTCCAACACTAGTTTCTTGTGTTATGTAAATAATCCTTCTAGATGCTATGGATATCCTATAAACAACCCTTTGTAGTAGTTTAATTTTCATATAGAAAGACAAATTATCTATAAACTTTGCATAACCTTCGAGGACTTTCCTTGGGTATAAGGTTGTAGACAAAAATTCTGCGTGCTTCTCTTTTCTTGAACTATCCTTATAATCCTTAATAAATTTCGTATAAGAGAAATTTTTTGGATAATGGAACAAAACCAAGTGGACCTAAGTGAAATTCCTAAAGATGAAGAACTAAGATGTTGCATTTAGATCGAAAAAAATATTTCTAGCCAAATAAGCTGGAAAATTTATGGAAGTTTCATTTAGATTTACAAACACTTCCTTCATGAACATAACATTCACTCATCTAACTTGAGGTCGTTAGCACACCCTTAGTGATATTTAAGAGTGAGACCAAGTTATGATATAAAGGTTTTAATGAGTGGGTCAAAATTGGAAAAGAGAAGGTTGTAAATTCATTAGGATTTTTTACTAAAATTTGTAAGAAACTAATCTTTCCCTCGTCAATCCAACTTTAAAATTGTTCAGTTAGGTCTCTAACCGAAAAACTTTTCTTGTAGCAGGGGGATTGAGCATTCTAGATAAATATTTTGGGATACCTCAAAAAAGATTTGATGGCTCTCGGCCTACATAATTCTTCTAGTATTTGGGTGTAAATTCCTTATGAGTAACATGATAGAGTAGGGATCATAATGCAATGCTGGTAAGGTAGCTTGCAAGACTCTAGTTTACATTAAACACTAATATGTTTCTTTTCCACTTACTTTCTATAATTCCATTCTTATGGTATAAATATTGATGTTAATCCACTGTTTATCTTTGACGTGGGACCACAGGTCGAAGAAACTATCTTCAATTGAGTTTTCAACCATTTGATATCAAATGTTCTAGTTTACTAATTACGACTATGACAGACTCTAAGAGATAAGACATGCGCACTTACCTAATACTTTAATCACTTAGCTCTTTGCACAGGAGTTTTCCAGCAAAACTGAGACGGTGGTTGATGCTTTTTCCGAGGACAAATGTAGTACAATTTAGTAATCAAAATTCTTTAAGATACGGATGAGGGAACATTTAATCCAAATAATACACCATTTATTTATCTTTCAATGCGAAACCATCAAACAAAGATATGAATGGATAGAGCGATGATGATAGTGCGTTGTTTGGTAAGTTAGTTTAGGCAATATATGATCACATGCATGGGATTAGCCTCAGGACGATTATCCTTTCCATCACCATTGGGTCGACTTTCGGGTGGCGGAGGCTTTGCTATAATCAACATAAGTCTACGCCCAGAAATTTTAAGGGTCAATGGATCAAGGGTGTGACAACCCTATGATAATTTTGGGCATGGAGATCCCATCTATACTACGGGTTAGTTTCCACCTGAAATGACGAGAACTGTTGGGTGCAATATTTGTAATCCGTTGATCATTTTTGGGCAGACGGGCCATGATTAATAAAAGATGCTTAAGTTTTCTCGAAAATGCTAATATTTTCAAAACATTTCAATCATGGGAAAAACATTCAATTAATTGGATAATGTGATTTTTGTTAGCTTCGTTGGTTTGGGAAATATAGGCTATACAATGAGACTCTAAGCACGTAGGGATATGAAAAATGATATGACCAGGAAAATCTTGGCTACAACATTAGTCTCTGAAATAATTTTTTGCCAAAAAATGGTAATGTTGTTGGGCCCTGAAACTTAATTTGCGTTTTTTGATAATGGTGACTAGGATCCTAAAGAGAAACTTATTCAGGAGTGGTGGGAGGAAACGCACAATATCTTCATTTTTTAACAAGCATAATTTTTTCAAAATCAGCATGATTGTGTTCATGAAGAGACCTTTTTCGCTGAGCCTTCATATGACCAATACGATATATTTTGAGTTGAGTTCCCTAAGAAGTTATAACACTAGTAGAGAAGGTTGTAGGGTTCTCTGAGAGATCGAAGTGCTAGTCATATCTATCGAACTTGGACTACATCATATCAAGCTGCATTACATCACTTGGACCACAAGGTTATCAAACTTGTCAATTTCTAGGTAAATCCACCTCGGAGGGATACATTATTGAATTTTCTACAAAGAAGCATCAGTACTTCTCAAAAGAAGAAGAATTATTTAGATATGGATTAAGGGGATGGCTACGAACGGAAATCTCATTTTGGATCAATATATTGCCAGTGGAATAAATATTGTTATCATTCCCTCCAACTAATATGGCAGCTTAAAACCCTCGTGCTTGGAGGAGGATCTTGGGGTGGACGATGACATGCTGCGGAAGTTAAGAAAGATTTGCGATGGACGGGGAAGGGATGTGGAATGAATAATATTTTAGGGTAGCAAGAAGGGCACATATATATAAAGAATGGAGGGAAATAAATATGAGAGAGATTAGAAGGAAACGAAGAGAGTTGAAGAACATAGATGAAGTGTTGTCTAGCCCAGAGTTGTGAAAGGGAGGATTGAGCAAAGATGTGAGATCTAACAGAGGAAGGGAAGCTAGAGGAGGTGAAGAAGGAGATAAAATTAGAGAAAATGATATCCACTAGGAACTAGGTGAAGCCTAGACACCAAACCTGAAGTTTAGGGTGACTGATCCTAGTACCCATATAGATGAAGAGATCTATTTTGTGATGCATAGATTGTTCCATAAGGACATTCCTTCCCTCAAAGTAAAAGTTATGCAAGGTAGAAATGTGGTTATCTCTCGTCTATCACTTCACCTAGTGCTTTATCAAAATATGGTAAGGTTCTTTACCAAGCTTGTTAAAACTTTGAAGTTTTATAAGGTATATTTATTTCGCAGTTCTTCTAGTTATAGATAGCCAAATTTGGGGAATATTTTTCAATCGGGTCTAGGAGGGCTTATTTTATTCTTTCCTAGTTTTATTCCAATGACTGACAATGTAGTAGGTTCCTTCACCCGATACCTTGATTTTTGGGGCTGAGGGGATGAGGATGTAGAGAAAACTTGGTATTTATCTGAGGCCATATGGAGGTCTAAAGGAAACCCAGATACAACTAAGTTAGTTGAATTTCAAACTAGATTGAGGGGGCGAGCTCTTGAATGGCACACCATCCTAGATCCATCTTAACTCCAAATGTACCAAGCACCAAGAGGGATCCAATATTTTTTTAGTCTAAAAGAGGTTTGCACCTCAATAGATTTGATCCCTCTCGACGGTTGGTAGATCCAAAGTTAATATGGATATAGGCTAGTTTATATAAATAAATAATATTTTTAGTTGTTTGTTTTATGATAAATACATAAACACAATAAAAAAAGATAACTGAGTTAAATGTTATTTATTCCAACTTTGAATTCGCTTATAATTTACCACTAAGCCATTCACCATATACACTATTTTGCACTCAACAAATGATTACCTACAATCAAAAACCTAATTTTCCACATGTATGTCCTTTATACATGTGTGTGAACCTTAAGATGTGTCGATGTAGTCTTTCATACAACTCTTGCTAGTAGTAATCATGACTCTTAACTTGAGGCTTGGATTACTTAAGGCTCAAGTAAATTATATACTTTACATATAGAAGTAGCCTCTCTCCCTCGATCTCTCTCCTTCTCTCTCTCAAGTCCTCCATCTCTTCATTCCTCTCTCTCCCTTTCTATCACACCTCTCCCTATTCCCCCATCTCTCTCTTTCTCTCTCTCTCTCTCTCTCTCTCTCTCTCTCTCCCTTGCCATTACCTCTCTCTCTCCACCTCTATCTCTCTATGTCTTTGTTATTCCCTCCTTCTTTCTCCCCCTATAAATTAATCTATCTCTCCCTCCCTCTATCCTTCTCTCACTCTAAAATACCTACAAAATATTTTTAGTAGTAGTGAGGATAGAGGGTTTAAATATATCTCAAAAGTAATTATAACCTTTTTCTTTTAGATTTAATTAAAAAAATGTTATAAAATAAAATTATTTTTATTGTTAAATAAGTTATGTTTTTTGGCTTTTGATATTGATATTCCATGTTACCGGCCCATGGTATTGTAACAAAGCCTAATTACAAGTTAATAATATCCATGGTAAAGTAGGGGTGAATATCCACGGTTAATAATCTTGTTATATTTTAAGTGTTAAGTTTTTATGTGCTTATTAATTAAATTTAAATGTGGTTTTTTGGCGTCTGGTATTGATAAGCCATTGTATTAGGTCATGTTATTATAATAAAGCCTATTCACAAATTAATAATATCCATGGTTAAGTGGGGTGAATATGCAGGGTTAAAAATCTTATTGTATTGTAAGTTTATTGTAAGTATTACATTTTTCTATGCTTATTAATTCAATTTAAATATGGTTATGGAATAATTATATTAATTTATATGGTTTTCACATTTTACATTTTGCATTACATTTTACATTATATTTTGCATTACACACTTTGCGTTCTACATTTTACATTACCTTTTACATTTATAGCCAATAATTAATTTTGTTTTTTTTGTTAATTGTTTTTCTTATATATATGTTTCCTAGCATTTAATCAATGTTGACAAAATTACTTACATTACATTACACATAAATCCCCTCTACTGGGTTGTAGAGTGCCTCTCGGTGCAATGAAGTATACACCAAATATCTAATATTCGCTATCAATGTATTAAGAGAATAGTTTATTAAGGAATTCAAACTACCTCAGACAAAGTAGGAGGGTTTGACAGAGTTGTAGGATCTCAGGCAGAAGGAAGGGGAGACTTCATGGGAGTGCATGCAAAGGTTTACGTAGATCACCAGAACAAATGCTTTTTTCAAGCTTTATTTCCCTTAACAAGAATATCTTTGACAAAGAAGAAGATCAATTCCTTGCAAGAAGCCTTAGAAGAAGCAATTAAGATTGAAGCTATGGTGGGATGTCTTGGCCACTTTAAACCAGGCTCTACTTCCATTCATCTTACTTTTAATGATCTAAAAAATCAAATTTCTATCCTGACTAAAAAATTGGAGTTGAATACTACAAAACCTACTCATTCTTAGGTTTGGTGCATAGGTTGTTACAATGAGGGGGATCATGTTACAAAGTGTCCAAGGTTTCAAGTTGCGGGACCCTCCAATGTTCCACTAGGACCCCCTCCTATATAATTAGGACGTTCGGGAGGAGTTATGCAAGTATTAATGTATGTTCCCTTTCATGGACATACTCAGTATCATGATTTTCAAAACCAAGAAGGTATGTAATCCAAATAATATTTTGATATTTTTGGTTCTTATGGTCATTCACCTCGGTTGTGTCCTATATTGTAGAAGTATTCCAAAGTTCCCAACAACATTTTCTATGAGTTATTTGGATCTTCCAGACATAATACTGACCAGTGAAGATCTTTGGATGCTCTGGCTAATCGACTGGATTGGTCTACCTTCTGATTAAATGAATCAACTCGCAAAAGTGAAGGTGCAGGGTATAAAATAGGAAGAATTGGTGGAAGAGGGCCAATTAGATGTTATAATTGTGATGAACATGGAAATGTAATAAGGGATTATCCATTGCCAAAATTACCATGGTGTTCACACTATCATGTAAATACCCATGCAATGGAGGAGTGGCCTAAGTTAATTTCTTAATGGGAGGATCATAATTATCACAGAGAAGCTAATTTAATTAATTTAGAGCCATGGAAACCAAAACAGGTCAAGTAGCCAAATATTTATATTGTTATATGAGGAGGCACTTACACGTGTGCTAATAAGGGACCTTCCAAACAACCTATCATTCAAAAGGATGAACCCTATGTAATCACCCCTCCCACATTTACACACTTTTACAAGCTCTATGGGGTAAACATGAGTTGAGTGTCACTATGACAAGACCTGACCTCCAAGTTCCAGTGATGGAAGTGGTGCTGACAAACCGAAATTTTTTTGATACCTCATAGGAGCACTAGATCATCCAAAATTTAGTCCACAACCTCTAATGATGAGATCCTGAGTTGGAACTACTTTTTCACTAGCTTCACCTACCAACCACACCCTTGACACATTATGCATGCAATTATGAGGCTCGAACTGCATCCATAATCTTGCCTGCATGTGGTTATGACCAAAATTCCCTAGTTCTGTGCATGTGGTCGTGAGATCTATGCCACTTTTTCAAGCTAGCCTCTATACCACTTCCTAGAACTACCTATAACTTTCTAGAAACATAACTCAGATGATAAGAATTTCAACCATTCAGAACTTGAGCAAGATCTTGACCTAGACATTCCCAATGCCTGGTACTCATTTCTTCAAACATATGATAAAAATAGAATCTACAGGTCATGAATGCATATCTAATCATAAACTTTTGAACTTCATATGAAAATCACCATGAAGACTCTATTCCCTCTCTAGTTAGCTACAACAACACTTGTTAGCCCATTCATTCATCAGCCTTTCAATAACTTATTAAATCATGAACAAGAGCCATAGCCAAAGCACGTCATATTATCATGAATATAACCAAAACATAACCATAATAGAAACCACGAAAAAATAACCATAAGATCAAATTAACCAACATATGTGCTCGTAAATCACAATAGGAAAAATATATTATATTAACATATGAAAAATCTAACCAAATTCAGTGACTTTCATGTACCACCTAACCATAGATTAGGCTAAATCAAATCTCTCTTTCAAAAAATCAACCGTGTTCCATATTCCTAGCATGAATTTGGGATCTCATTAGATAAACCAAGACATAACCAGACAAGGACTCCAAAGGTTAAAACACATCCACCCTCAACCTATCGTGATCTCACCTAAACAGGTTCTGAGATCACAAACCTAAAACCACCATGGATGCCTCGGGATTCATTCACCATACTTAGATGAATTTCCCTATCTCCACCTACCTGTCGAGGGCTTCTCGGAGAAAACCATCTCCACCCCTAATTTTCCTAGGACCACCTCAACTATATCTAAAATCTTTTTACAATCCAAATCTCAACCAAGAATGAATCCCATCACACCATGGCTATTGAATAAATGGTAAGGAAATGTTGAAACCAATTTTAATCCAGAAGAAACCCATGCCAATGAAAGAAAATGAACCAAAAAATCAAATGCATGTACCATGCATTCACATCCTAGTAAGGAAATCACATATGCAATTTGTTACCTGCAAAACCTTCCTACTAAAGTTATTGATGCACATTTCTCCTTACTCTCCCTTGATTTCCTTTTCTTGCCCTTTTTTTACTTTCCTCTCTCTCTCTCTCTCTGAAATTGATCCAAATAAAAAACTGACAAAACATTGTGAATTGTTTCTCTAAATCCTTTTTATCATTGATGTCTTTTTTTCCTTTCATTTTCATCATTTTCTCTCTAATTTCCCTTGCATGCATACTTGTGTCTCTTCATCTCCCTTTTCTCCTATTTTCATTTATTTTTATAATTAAATTCCAATTATTGTCTCTTTTCCTTTGTTGATTTCTGTAGCCATTATTAAACTACTAGTGATGCCCACTATAATGTTTTTACAACATTTAACTTGGAATATGTGTCCTATGACCTTGGTGTTATTATTTTTCCCTTTAATATCCTTTATTACATGAAACTTTTAACCTGAGGCTATTACAAACCCCTACCCCTTGGGGGAACACCGTCCTCAGTGTTCTATGACTCCGATGACGAGAAAAACGTTGAAAAAAAACATACTGCATATGGAGAATTTACAAAATAGCTCGATGTTGTACTTACAATGACATTCTCACAAAAAACAAAATAAACATACTACTTATTGGAGTTTTATAACACAACTCATTGTGGTATTTACAACAACAATTATATATATACAAAAAACCAAAAACTCATTTGCTTCAACCAACAAGTAATAAGGATACAAATCCTGTATTTGATCATCCATCTCCCATGTAGCTTCACTAGGCCCAAAGTGGTTCCAATGCACTTTAAATTTCTCTATTGCTCAGTTCCAGGGCATGAGTAGTTTCTACTGCACAATTATTTGTGGCTCTATATAGAACTCTCCCTATTGTTCCACCTGCAATATAGACCAATCAATCACATGATCAACATCTTACACATATCTCTTAAGCAAGGAAACATGGAAAACATATTTTACTTTCACTGTTAGTGGTAGTGCAAATATGTAGGCCACTAGTCCAATCCTCTCAAGGATCTCAAAAGGCCCACAATACCGAGGTGCCAACTTGTCACATGACCCAATCCTCAAGGAGCTCCTCTTGGGCTTGATTTGTAAGTACACACAATCCCCAACCTGAAACTCCTTGAATTCTCTATGTTAATCCACATAACTCTTTTCCCTGTCATGTGTTACCTTTAAATTTCTCTTGATAACTTACATCTCTGCTCCATCTCAGCCAATATATCGGGTTCAATCATTACCATGTTCATTGAATCACTCCAACTGATAGGAGTACAACAACTCTGCCCATAAAGAGCCTCAAATGGACTCATCCTCAAGGTTTATGATACCCATTGTTATAAGAAAACTCCCCCAATGGAAGATAATACTCCCACCTCCTCTGTTGATGCATGACATACATCCTCTACATGTCCTCAAGAATCCTGTTAACCTTCTTTGTCTATCCATTTGTTTGTGGATGATAATTTGTGCTAAAAGCTAACTTTGCCCTCAAAAATGAAAACAACTCCTTCCAAAACCTGGAAGTGAACATGGAATCTCTATATGATATGATTTTGTTGGGAATACCATGCAATCAAATTATCTCCCTGGTGAATATCTAGGATACCTCACTAGTTGAATTGGTAGATGTCGAGCAGTAAAAAGGGTCCTTTTCACCTCTATTTACCCTACATTAATTATCAATCCAGGTACGATTTGTTATCTCAAAGAGTGTACTCAGTATGAGGCGGTCATTTTTAGAGTAATGCTAGTAGTATAGTGCTTTAAATACAAGAGTAAATGAATTCTTGGAATAAAATTTACTTTCAAAAAAGAACTTAACACTCTAAGACTTAAATCATTCACTACAGCAACTTATCAGTCAAGGGTGTAGTAACAATAACTCCTCCCTCTGTAAATTGATGTAATTGAGAAGCGATTTAAGGAAAAGATCATCAACCTGGGAACTAGACAACAACTGTCAATGTTCACTATAGTTTCAGATAATTCTGTGCACATTAAAGTAATGATAATTCAAATAATAGGAAATGGAATAGCGACTGGTCTATTTAACTTGATTGAACAACAAAACTTTAGCCTACGAAAATGAAGCAATAATTGCAATCTTCACTCAAAAATGATTTAAACAACAAACATAAATGGGACAAAAAATTAAAGGAAGCTATGACATATTGAACAGCAACCTGGATCAAATGTAAATTCACAGCAAACCAAATCAAATATTACACGCAACACTTTTCTGTTGAAGGAACAATAATCTGAGTTTCGGCATAACAATTATTAATTACGGTTGTGAAGAAACAACAATTGCGATCACAGTGGAACAACAATCCCAATGAATAACAATCACACTTGGGAGTAAACCATAGATAAATAGATAGTAATACCGATTTATAAATACACAACACTGTTACTCTATAATTGAACAATAACAGTAATCTATAAGGAACAACAATGCTATACAATAATATCAGTTTCGAACAATAATACAATATAACTTCAGAATGAGTAGCATAACATTCTTGTGCAGAGAATAACCTTACTATTCAAATAGGAATGAAATATAACAAAGCTAATACATGAAATAATAAGGAACAATAGATTACCAAAAAAAGCAGATAAGAGAAATCAAACCACACACGACTTGGAATCGAGAATTAATGGTACAAGAAGAAAATGATCCACCAGGGTCGGGCCCTTAGCGTCCAGGGATGCACTGCTTATAATTAATCCAGAATCAAAGATGGAACAGCAACAGAGTTTATATATTAAGCATTAAAACAAAGTTACAGTAATCGCTCCTTTAGAGAGAGTCGATGATCAAAGTTTAAGTTACAATAGGGAATTTCATAAAAACAACAATAGTTCCTCTTTTAGGGCTAGCAATGTTGTCCCTTCTTATAGTAGCCGAGTAGAGATATCAATGATACAGAGAATCGTTAAGGTAGCGATCACTCAGGATCAAAGGATCTTGAGGGATTTGCCATACTGTTATCTCTCAGTTATCTTCTCGTTCTCTTGCGCCGATTTGGTATCTCCTCTTCCTTTTCCTAGCTTGTACGCTTCAATCTGGATTGTCTTGTTTGGATGTGGTTCCTTGTCAAAGGGACAACAGTTGATTACATCTTGTCGTTTCATTTAGAATGACAATTTTCCATTTTCCTCTTTTTCTGCATAGAAAAGGGTAATTATTAGTCATTTTATGTTGCACACAAATCTTTTAAACTTTATCATAATCTTTCACCATATATTTATTTCATAATGTAAAGAAGTTATGAATTTAAGGAAAGGATGACAAAATAATTGGTAATTACATACCTTCTCTAGTGCTCAAAGCACCCCCTGCTTACCCTTTTTCATGCCCTCATGAAAACATTGTAATTGACATGCAAGGCAGTGAGGGAATAGGCTGGAGAAGGGATCTCATGAGGTGGTCTATAGCCATGATGCCTAGCTAGGTACTCAAAAAGATGTCCAGTCTGACCTTCAGGCATTTCAGATAAAGCTTGATATCTTAGTGGAGGGTGCCAAATGACCGGACTTTGGAACCTATAGCCTAATCAATATGGGCCTTCTCTCAAAATGAGGGCACCATAGATACCCAAGCGGTTAGTAGCTAGCTTAAAGTTCTCATAATTGAATGGTTCCCTATTTTTGATGTTCCGATTAGAAGTCTGATATTAGAATTTAGCTGCTGCTATGGCAAGGTCATTGATGGCAAGGAAGTATTATACCCCTTGCTGGGTGACTGCTGTGTGAATAGGTCCCAATGCTTCGATCACTCCCTAAGTTCTCATTAGGCTCCTATGTTTATTCCATAACTGCAGTGGGTCTCTAGGTTCAGCCCTTACCCATAATTCTAATCCATTCTCTTGTCTTTGAAAGACATTGTAGGCTTTAAGCCACTTTATTTGATTAACACCAAAAGAAATAAATGCCTGCAGTTGGACAGCACCCACAAAAGGGCTAGGATTTTGCTCTGTTTCTCCATCTAATACAAGATTGTGAAAATAAAATTCACATAACAGTCTCTGAACTTTCACCCCGTAATGCTTACAATAGTTTAAGAAGTCATCAATGGTTTTTATTTCTATAGGCACTCCTGCTTTAACAACTTTAATTTTCAATTGTAAATATCCTTCCATTAAAAACAAAGCATAGTTCCTAGTGGGCGCCCTACATGCTAGCACATCAGTATACAGAGAGCATAAGGTATCAATTTGTTTGATGACTACGTCTAGTCTATGGGTTACCTTTGTGACTCTTTCTTTTGCTTTCCACCATCCTTCAAAGTCCTGAGTTTCTGATGCATTAATGTCTTTAAGCTATTATTGTAATTTCTCGTATTTTTCTCGAGGGATAGTCTACTCTGTAAGTTTCTCTATTGTTTGCTGGGCTTGTGCCAAATCTTTCCGCAGAGTTACTGTCCTTGGGTCATTATCCAACATAATAGTTGTAGGCGGGAGATCTACTTGGGTCTTCTTATCACAGCGTCTCATCTTTATGGTCCGAGTTTCCTTAGAGGATGGTGCCTCTGTCTGAATTTCCTTATCACAGGCCGATACATTCTTTGTTTGTACTTTGACATGGGCAATAGCCAAATGCTATTCCTTTCGGTTTTGAATGGCAGGTTGGACTTGAGTCCTCTTGATCTTTTTCTTAAGGGGTTTCGCCTGGGCGGTTGCATGCTTTACCATAGAGGTTCCTTTTGATTTCTTCCCCATTTTCAAAACCCTTATCTGTTGTCAAAGTTTCTTGATTACGTTAAGCAGTCTCTGCTGTTCCTTTCATAATATTTTAATTTCCTCTGTTTTCTTTGAAGGAACAGTCGTTCGTTAACTCGGGCCTGGGCTTTGTACCTCCAATATTGTATCCTTGCCTTGGACAATTTCCTTATTGTCTTCTTGGGGTGCTTCTTTAGTGTTCCATTGATCAGGTTGTTCAGGGGTAGAAACCCTAGCTTGCTCTGTTGTTTCCTGGGTAACTTCTTCTTCTACCCCTTCTTCATCATGGAATTCTTTTGGTGTATTCTAACTAGGAATAGATTATTCATCTTCTTCATCTTCATCACCCTTCTCTCCAGATACACTCTCATCATGGGCAGAGTGATCCTATTCCTCGTCTTCTTCGTCACATAGTTCTTCGGATGTACTTTTATCATCAACAAAGTGCTCCTGCGGTCCTTCTTCCTCATCACACAGTTCCTCAGATGCACTTTTATCATGAGCAGAGTGCTCCTGTGGTCCTTCTTCGGTGTGGGGGTTAAGTGGGCTATGAGGTTGGGCATATTCACCCATATTGGCCAGAATCTTGGCAAACTCATCTTCTTGCACTGGGTTTTGCAGTAGACTTGCACTGCGTTGCTCTATTTATTCTTCCTCCTAACCAGATTGCTTAGTCTCTTCCTCTGGTTCTCCTTCATCGTTTTCCTCCAATTCTTTTTCGTTCTCCCCTCCTTCCAATTGTGGGGGTTTCTCATCTCCTGAATCATCTATTTCCACTGGTTGACTGATGTTCCCCTGGGAATTTCCCAGCATTCCTCTGATCCATGCCAATCTAACAGATTTTCTTCGTTTCAGTGGTCTGCTTGATGTACTGGCAACATGTTTTCATTTTGGGGTTGGCAAAGCCAGTTCCCAATCTATCATGAAAAGCAGTTCTTCCCAACTACTCTACTTATGAGCAAGACTGTAGCTAACTTAGTCATATTAACCCATGGTGGATTACTACTGACTCTACATGGCGAGATTCTTTCATGCTTCAGGCAACATCGTGTAATAAAAGATTTAAAAATGCAGGCAAATTCACAGTGCATTTTTTCTTTAACACAGCTAAAAGTTTAAGATGGCGTAGTCTTACCATGTCTTTCCTCCTGTCACAAGTGATGTAGCTCTGGATAATTCTTTCCAACTCTGCCCACGGCTCTCCCAAGGTTGCCGGTAAAACTCCCTTCCCTTTTATAGTTAGTTCTGCCCTTCATCCTAGAAGATTTTCATGGCGTCTCACAGTCTCGCCTTTTTAAGAGTCCACATAGGTCCAGTGGTTGGTAGTCCCGAAACCTCTACAATTATGTCGTCAGTGACTACTATCTGTGTCCCTATCACCACGGAATGATGTTCTTGCAAGTTTTTTAAAAACTCAATTCCCACCATTGCGTTGGATTGTTGTAGACGGTTAAGATAAAATATCCATCCTGCCCTCGCTAGGATCTCTCGTGCAACATCAGAGACCATCAACACTTGTGGCTCACTATGAATTGATCTTCCTCCCATGCTTAGCACATTGTAAAGAAACACAGAGACGACAATGGAATAGCAGGTTGTTCAAACTGTTAGCAAACACAGAGAAGATGATGGAATAGCAAGTTGTTCAATTTCGAACTTACTGCTAATATTTGCAAAAAAAACACGGAAATAGCTTTGGAATAGCAAGACATGCAAATTGGGAAACAAAATACCATTAAGCTTTGCTATTCCAGAGTCATAATTCTCTTAATGATAAGCTGACATGTATGCTAGCAAATTATGAGGTCACCTGCGCCCCACCTGTATTGTGATAGGCCGTCCTCAGCCATCAAATGAAGGAGCAACATGGTGAACTGCCATAGTATAGAGTCATAAAGGAATAGCGTATACAGAAATGCCATGTTTACAACGACGAGCGGATTGCCGAAATCGAGGTGTATAATAGAATCGCTTAATAAATAAGGAAATGTCATGATATGATGCGAGAATTGGAGGATAGGATAGCTGACATGCATAAAAGGTCCTATGCGATCATTATCGACTTTTACCATCATAATTGATTTGTAATTGATTTTCATGTATCAAAGGTTCAGAAGGGTTATATACATAATTTCATTTGAACCTTTTATAAGGATATAAGAAGAAGGGTTTTATAATTGCTATTGGTGTATAAGAAATATGACTTCAATACCATCAACAAAGCTCTGTTGCCCACAGGTGTCCATAAACTTGACAGAGTTGTTTATTTCACCCTTGGAACCATAATCCTTTGTGTATGCCTAGGAAAGTTCTGTGCAATGTCAAAATGGAGGCCATTATGCTGGCTTGGTAACCAGATAAATCATAATGCCATTCACTAGGAAGGAGTGAAAGGTGGGCAGGCCGGCTCGTGATGAAACCTCCTGTTCCATAGTGGGAATGCCACTTCACTTTATTCCTTATGATCATGGTAGGCTGGCTCTTGATGAGACCCCCTATCCTTCATCTGACAAACCATGTTACCAATCATATAAACGTTTTTTTCTTTTATATAGCACTTTTCCTATTTATATACAGAGGGTGGTTCAACACTCCATAAGAGTAGGGATGGTGGAAGAAGTCTTAACATCTCAATAAAAAAATATGCCCTTTATTCTTATTCATTAATAATGATCAAAGAGAATTATGGTGATTTAGGAAGAACCATCATGATAAAATTAATCAATCATATCGGTATTAGTAGAATAATGATAGAAAGGTGATCAATAGTTGTGTCCTTTCCTTTTTTCTCTTATCAATTCAAAGCAATTTTTTGTAAAGATAACGATTTTTATGTAATCTATTGATTTCAGTATCCTCTAGTTTTTGTATTCATTGCATAAATGTATCGTTGTGCTTTAAATGAGCATGACTCACAAAAATGATCTAAATGGTAAAACACACAAAGAAGAAAATGTACTCTAAAAATGTTGTTCTCAAGATAGAACAGTTTACTCTACAAAAAGTGCAAGCAAAAGGAAAAATATGCTCGAAACTGTTGTTCATTGAGAGGAACAACAGTTGTACCTTAATTGGAACAACAAAGAAAACAAGTGCAAACAAAAAATCCGAAAATGTTGTTCCTTCAGAGAGGAACAAAAAAAAAGTGAAAGTGTTATTCCTTCGGAAACGAACAACAAAAAATTAAAGTGTTGTTCCTTCGGAAAGGAACAATGGAAAATGAAAGTGTTGTTCCTTCAGAAAGGAACAACAAAAAATGAAAGTGTTGTTCCTTCGGAAAGGAACAACAGAAAGTGGAAGTGTTGTTCCTTCAGAAAGGAACAACAAAAAATGAAAGTGTTGTCCCTTCGGAAAGGAACAGCAGAAAATGAAAGTGTTGTTCCTTCGGAAAGGAACAGTAGAAAATGAAAGTGTTGTTCCTTCTGAAAGGAACAACAAAAAATGAAAGTATTGTTCCTTCGGAAAGGAACAATAGAAATACAGAAGTGTTGTTCATTCCGAAAGGAACAACAAAACATAAAAGTGTTGTTCCTTCAGAAAGGAGCAACAAAAACGTAAACATGCTATTCCTTCGGAAAGGAACAACAAAAAGGTGGAAGTGTTGTTCCTTCGGAAAGGAACAACAGAATGCAAAAATGTTGTTCCTTCGGAAAGGAACAACAAATGGTGAAAATTCTGTTCCTTCAGAAAGGAACAGTAGAATGCAAAAGTATTATTCCTTCAAAAAGGAACAGTAAAGCGGTGAAAATGTTGTTCCTTCGGAAAGGAACAACAAAATGCAGAAGTGTTGTTCGTTTGAAAAGGAACAACAGAATAGTGAAAATGTTGTTCCATCCGAAAGGAACAACAAAATGCAAAAGTTGTAGAAATGTAGAAATCTGTACAAGAAAATAATTCACACAAACAAAACAAAAGAATTATGTACAAAATTTAAAAGTAATCAAATCACTTAATGAACGAAACGTGAGGACGAGTTCTCTTCCTCAACCAGAATCTACATATCGGAGTCTTCCCAGAGTTGTTGGTAGAAGGATTCCCGAGTGAGTGGTTTGCGGTACAATCGAACTCGGTGGCCATTTTCCTTAAAGGTATGTCCACATCCATCGATGGTAGTTAAAGTAATGGTGCCATTATCATGTACCTTCTGGATTTCGTATGGTCCTAGCTAGCGAGTCTGAAGTATCCCCGGAAAATCCTGAAACCTGGAATCGTATAGGAGCGCACAATCTCCTTCGTGAAAGACTTTCTTTTTTATGAGGGCATCGTGCCATTTGGCTCTTTGTTGTTGGATTACTGCAGTATGTTGAAGAGCAGAGAGCTTGATTTCATCCAGCTTGTTGATCTGTTGTAGTCTATTAATCTGGGCCTCATTTAAATCTAGACTGACTCCTTGTGTTGTTCTCAAGGTCTGTATTTCGAATTCTATTGGAAAGATAGGTTCCTTTCCAAATATTAGCTGATATGGTGAATAACCAGTAGTGCTTCTCCATGTTGTTCTGTATGCCCACAAGGCTTCCGACAATCTTGTAGCCCAGTCGCGTTTGTGTGACGCAATGGTTTTTGTCGGTATTGCTTCTATTACTTTATTCATGCTTTCTACTTGGCCATTCACTTGTGGGTGGTATGGAGTAGTAACTTTATGCTAGATATGATAGTTTTTTAGTGTTGCAACAATTTTATTACCAGCAAACTGTGGTCCTTCGTCTGTGATTATGTCTCTTGGGAGGCCATATCACACAAATATGTGGAATAAGAACTGAATGACAGAATCCTCTGTAGCTCTTGGCAATGCCTCTGCTTCAACCCATTTGGTGACATATTCTGTCGCTACCAGAATATATGTTTTCTGGTTTGGTGATGGATTGATTGGACCAACAAAATCGAGCGCCCAACGTTCGAATGGTTCAATGACTAGTTGTGGGTTCAGAGGAATTTCATCGGACTGTCTAGGGCATCCTACTCTTTGGAAACTATCACAAGCTTGAACAAATTTCTTTGCATCTTTGAATATTATGGGCCAATAATACCCTATTTGTAGAACTTTGTGACCGATTCTTCGATCTGCAAAATGTCCGCCACACGGTCCGTCGTGACAGGCTTTCAAAATGTAAAAAATTTCATCTTCACGGATGCATCTTCTGATGTGCATATTCACCCCTGTATGGAATAGGTAGCCCCCAATCCAAGAAAATAGGGTACTACGCTGGACAGTTTGCTTTCGTTCATTGGGAGTCAGATGTTTTGGTAATTTACCTACTGCTAAATAATTCGCAACATCAGCATACCAGGGTGTTTTGACAGCGATGACGAACAAATGTTCATCTGGAAATTGATCTTCGACTGCTGCTACGTCCGCTGGTTTTCGCATTCGTGAGAGAAAGTCAGCTATAGGATTTTCTTTTCCAGGTCAGTCTTTTATTATGATGTCGAATTCCTGCAATAAAATTAGCCATCTGGTTACTATACCATTTGTGATTGGTTTATTTGCTAAATATTTTATGGCAAAGTGATCTGTATATAAAACAACATGATATCGAGTAATATAATGCCTAAATTTATTTACAGCATGAATCACAGCTAAAAGTTATTTTTTAGTCATGGTATAGTTCAACTCAGTAGGAGACAAATTCTTGCTAATATAATAAATTGCATATGGTTTTTTTTTCTTCTTCCTGCCCAAGGACTGCTCCAATAGCTATATCTGAAGCATCTGATGAAATTTGGAATGGCAGGTCCCAATTTGGACCTTTGAGTACTGGGGCTGTTGACACAAGCTTTTTTAGATCCTCAAAAGCATGGTCACATTTATCTGTCCAAACAAAGTCAACATTTCCTGTCAGTGCATATAGAGGTGCAGCAATGTGAGAAAAATGTTCTATAAATCTCCTATAATAACCAGAAAATCCAAGAAAACTGCGTACCTCTGTCTGTGTGGTAGGAGTAGGTATTAACAAAATTATTTGAATTTTGGCCAGATCTACCTGTATTCTAGTTGCTGAGATATAATGACCTAGGATGATTCCTTCAATCATCATCATATAGTGTTTTTCATGGCTCAAGCAGAGCCTGGTAATGATACATCGTTGCAGCACCTTTTCCAATGTGTCTAATGCTGGGTCGAAATCATCTTCGTATGGTGTGAAATCATCCATGTATACTTCAAGCCCTTCATTTATTACATCTAAAAAGACACTGAGGATAGCCCTTTGAAATGTGGC
The DNA here is from genome assembly GCA_031772625.1 of Pinus tabuliformis. NCBI lineage: Eukaryota > Viridiplantae > Streptophyta > Pinopsida > Pinales > Pinaceae > Pinus > Pinus tabuliformis. The sequence continues at coordinate 627,249,767 of CM062808.1, read as the reverse complement.
AGGGGCATTGTATAGGCCAAAGGGTAAAACTCTGTGGGCAAACATTCCCCAAGGATAGGTAAATGTAGTTTTGTCTCGGTCTTCGTGGGCAATCTGAATCTGATTGTATCCACTGAAGCCATCCAAGAAAGAAAAGAATTTCTTTCTTGCTAATGTATCTAAGACCTGGTCAATGGATGGAAGTGGAAAGTGGTCTTTTTGTGTTTCTTTATTTATTTCTCTGTAATCTACACAAATCCTCCACTTTCCATTCTTCTTTGGCACCACTACAAGTGGAGAGACTCATTTGCTATCGGAGATAGTATAAATAAAGTTTACATCTAAAAGTTCTTGTAGTTCATCTTTCACAATGTCTTTTAGATGAGGGTTAAGTCTCCTTTGGAGTTGGTGAATAGGTCTTGTGTCCTTTTCTGTGTAAATGTGGTGTGTACATAACTGGGGATCGATTCCCTTCATGTCCGGAAAATCCCATGCAAATGCTTCCTTCTATTTTCTCAGTAGTTGGATTAACTTCTCTTCTTGTTCAAGAGTCAGGTTACTATTAATGTTTAAAGTTTTTCCTGGCTCAATCTCTACAGTTTTGCTATTTGACACAGAGGTAGTAGGTATTGTTTGATCATGAGGGTGTTTGAGAGGATCTTCTTCTAATTCATTATCAATTGCTGCCTCTATAATGTGACATTGTATGTGGGATCTGGATTCAGCTTGGTTAATAAAGTTGTTAACAACATCATCCTCTGTTTGATCTTTGAAATCAAGGGCATCTTCTATAGTTAATGGGGATCTAATGTTTTCGGTAAGGTATGATACAGGATGTTTGTTAGTTTTTATTATCGTGAAACTTGTCTGGGTGGGAGGGTATAGGGATAGATTATTGATGTTACTCCCTCTAGTTATGGTCATACTGCCTTGTTAGCAGCGAATGTAAGTTTCAGCAGTTGCAAGCCAAGGTCTGCCTAAAATCAACGGATGTCCATCAAGTCGGTTTTTGGAGTTTATTATCAGAGAGTCGGCGGGATATTCCTAGGAATCAACAAATGCCATGACATCATGTAGTGTACCTTCTGGCCTAACCACTAATCAGTGAACTAGTTCTAATAAAGTGGAAGTCGGTTCTAGTGATGTAATGCCCAGTTTTTGACAAGTGGTGGTTGTTAAAATATTAAATGCAGCCCCTAAAGCAACTAAGGCATTTGAAAAGGTTTGTTCATTGATTTGCACTATCACTATTGGATTTCGTGGGTCTTCATACTTAACAGGTGCTTCTCTTCCTGATAACAGGTCAGATAAGGTGCCAACTACTTGGACTCTTGGGTTATTTGTTATTCTCCTCCTTGGTTTTTTTATACATATCTCTTTGATGGTATTTGCATATATTGGGATGTCTTGGATGGCTTGGAGGAGTGGGATTTTTATGTACAAATTCTTAAGTTCTCCTAGAATATCAAAGTCAGGATGTTCTATAGGATGCGGTACAATTAATCATTTTGGGAATGGGGGAGAAGATGTGGTTGTTTGATTATGAGTCTATTGTCTGATCACATCCTCTTCTTGTGATGGTTTTTCTATAGGTAACTGATTTTCAACTTGAACAGTTTTATCTCCCTCTATTTCTATAATGCGCCCAAATCTTAATTGAAGGTCATTGCACTCCCTTAGATCAGTTTCTAGTTTTGGTGTTTCAATTATTTGAATAGATTGAACCAGTCTGTTATTTGGGTTTGGGTTGGGTTGGGCTGGGAGTTGCGGTCTTAAATTGGATTGGGGGTTTTATTGTAGTGCTGGCAGTGTAGGTTGAGAGAGTGGAATGGTTCCTACTGGCTGATTCATCGGTCTTTGCCAGTTTGTCTGCCAGGCTTGACTCTATGAAGTAGGATGGGACCATTGTGTTGGATACACATTATTTTGCCAATATGGTCGAGCATAGGGAAAATTTGGCCAATTAGATTGGCTTGTTTGGTTCGGCCATGGAGAGGATGAAGGAAATGGTTGTTGTGACCAATTTAGGAAGGCGGGTTGATTTTGCCACATTGTATTATATTGTTGAGCATGATATTGCAGAGGTTGAAAAGAAGAAGCTGGATTAGGGAACATACCTGATTGTCACAGCTGCCATTAACGGCACTTATTAAGTAGGTACACCAATTCTGGTTCTTCTTCCGCTTCTTTGTATACTACTTTCAAACCAAGAAGTGAGGGACAACTTTCTGTAGAGTGGTCTTTTGTACAAATGGTGCAAACTTGAACTGCATCTAATGGGCACTCTTTGTGGCTATGTTTCTTTCTACATCTAGGACAGAAGATTGCCATATTTTGCTCTGCCTCTGCTTGTTTTTTCTTTTCTTGCATAATATCGAGTTGTGTTGTCAGAGTCCCCAATATATCAATTTTGAAATTCTCTAATAAATTTCCAATTTTTGCGCGAGTTACTCCTTCTGCAGAGATCTTGTTGTCCCTTGTAACCCTGTCATGTTCTGCTGGTTTTAGTCTTGTGCTGCTTCGTGAGCTCCTGATGCATAAATCAATGATGTTAGCGAAATCTTCTTGATAGATATCTCCTTTTCCCATAATGTTCAGTGTTTCAATCCATTGTTCCTTCATACCTTTAATTAATGTTGTTTTTAATACATTGTCAGATAAGGGTAATGATGCATAAGGAGATCTTTGAAGATTATATTGAAAACATTCAACATACTCTTCTAATGTTTCATTAGGTCTAGTTACCATCTGAAATATTTCGTCTTTTAACTCTCTAGACCTACAATAATCCTATTATTTCTTCCGAAAAGAACCTTTCATTTGATCCCAGTTATTTATAACGCCTCCACCCAACCCAATAAACCATCGTAAAGCAGCCCCTTTCAATGTAGAGGGAAATAATTTCAACTTTTTGGGATTGGTAGTATAGTCATATCCTCTGCACAGCACATCAAATTCAAATAAAAACGCATCTGGATCTTCTGATGTAAGGCCATGAAATTTAGGGATGTGCTGGAGCGGAATGGCCTTCATGGGTGGATTAGCTGCAGTATCTACAATGGGATATTGCAGTGTGGAGGTTTGGGTGTTTGGCTGGTTCTGGGCCATTTGTTCAAATGTGCCAATAACCTTCTGGGTTGTCTAGGAGGGTATTCCTAGGCTGACTAGAAAGAGCAGGAATGACCTTAATAGCACTTCCTTGATCTGGGATAATGATAGTTCCTTGTTGAATCAATGTTTGAGGGGATTCTTCATTTTGGATGATCTTTATAGCACTTCCCTTATCTGGGCTGCTTAATGGCTGAATTATCCCAAGAGGAGATCTTGGTTCTTTAGATTCCCCTGTTTCTCCTCTTCCTTTGCAGAGTTTGTTAAGGTTCCCTTCTTGCAATGATTTTGGGCTAAAATTCTCAATTTCTTGAAAGTCTTGCTCCTCAATTTGGCTATGCACCTCAACAAAGGCTACAGATGGTGATCCTGTGGCCTGAAGGGAACTAGTAGGTTGTCTAGAAGCAACTTTTCTAGGTCCTACTGAAGGCTGAGATTCTACTTTCTTAAGGATTTCATCTATAAAGGTTGATTGGCCAGGGGTCATCGGCCCCTTAGCTTTTTCAGGTTTGGGTAGCAGTTTAGGATTATTTTGAGGCTTTTTCTGCTTAGTCATGCACACAAATCAAATTCTAATTTCTACCCAAAACAACAACAAATCTGTAGGAAAGCGGGTAGGGGAGTAAGGCTGTTACTTGCTTCGTACATAGGTTCTTACCTTTCGTTTTTAAAACCCAATTCTATCCTAGCAGGTACTTACACCACTCCGAAAAGAAACAAATGGCTACACTCTTCCCCGACAATGGCGCCAAAATGTCGAGCAGTAAAAAGGGTCTTTTTCACCTTTATTTACCCTACATTAATTATCAATCCAGGTACGATTTGTTATCTCAAAGAGTGTACTCACTCTAAGCCGATCATTTTTCAGAGTAATGCTAATAGTATAGTTCTTTAAATACAAGAGTAAACAGATGCTTGGAATAAAATTTACTTCCAAAAAAGAACTTAACACTCTGAGACTTAAATCATTCATTACAGGAACTTATTAGTCAAGGATGCAGTAACAATAACTCCTCCCTCTGTAAACTGATGTAATTGAGAAATGATTTAAGGAAAAGATGATCAACCTGGGAGCTGGACAACAACTATCAATGTTCACTATAGTTTTAGATCGTTTTGTGCACATCAAAGTAATGATAATTCAAATAACAGGAAATGGAACAACGACTGGTCTATTTAACTCAATTGAACAACAAAGCTTTAACCTACGAAAATGAAGCAGTAACTGCAATCCTCACTCACAAATGATTTAAACAGCAAATGGAAATGGGATATCAAACTAAACGAAGCTGTGAAATATTGAACAACAACCTGGATCAAATGTAAATGCACAGAAAACCAAATCAAATATTACACACAACACTTTTCTGTTGAAGGAATAGTAATCTGAGTTTCAGCATAAGAATTGTTAATTACGATTGTGAAGAAATAGCAATTGCGATCACAGTGGAACAACAGTCCCAATGAACAACAATCACACTTGGGATTAAATCATAGATAAATAGATAGTAATACCTATTTATAAATACACAGCACTCTTACTCTGTAATCGAACAATAACGGTAATCTGTAAGGAACAACAATGTTATACAATAATATCAGTTTGTTAAAGGAACACCAATACGATATAACTTCAGAACAAGTAGCATAACATTCCTGTGTAGAGAATAACCTTACTGTTCAAATAGGAATAAAATATAACAGAGCTAATACATGAAATAATAAGGAACAACAGATTACTGAACAAAGCAGATAAGAGAAATCAAACCACACATGACTTGGAATTGAGAATTAATGGTACAGGAAGCAAATGATCCACCAGGGTCGGGCCCTTAGCCTCCAGGGATGCACTGCTCATAATTACTCCAGAATCAAATATGGAACAGCAACGAAGTTTATATATTAAGCATCAAAATAGAGTTACAGTAATCTCTCTTTTAGAGAGAGTCGATGATCAAAGTTTCAGTTACAATAGGGAATTTCTTAAAAACAACAATAGTTCTTCTTTTAGGGCTAGCAATGTTGTCCCTTCTCATAGCAATCGAGTGGAGATATCAACGATACAGAGAATCGTTAAGGTATCAATCCCTCAGGATCTTGAGGGATTCGCCATATTGTTAGCTCTTAGTTATCTTCTTGTTCTCTTGCGCTGATTTGGTATCTCCTCTTTCTTTTCCTGGCTTGCACACTTCAATCTGGATTGTCTTGTTTGGATGTGGTTCCCTATCAAAGGGACAGCAGTTGATTGTGTCTTGTTGTTTCCTTTAGAATGGTGATTTTCTGTTTTCCTCTTTTTCTACATAGAAAAGTGTAATTATTAGTCATTTTACATTGCACACAAATCTTCTAAACTTTATCATAATCTTTCACCATATACCTATTTCATAATGTAAAGAAGTTATGAATTTAACGAAAGGATGACAAAATAAGTGGTAATTACATACCTTCTCTAGTGCTCAATAGTAGACTTTACTACAATGAAGTGAGCTACCTTGCTCAACCTGTCAAGCACAACCATGATGGAATCATGTCACTTCAATGTCCTTGAAAACCTATAATGAAGTCCTTGGAAATGACCTCCCATTTCCATTATCGAATCGGAATAGGTTGTAATAGACTATTTCAATTCTTATACTCAGCTTTCACCCGTTGACAGTCTAAACATATTGCAACAAACTTGTCCACTTCCTTCATCAATTCCGACCAATGATAATTTTTTTTAACAATTATCAAAGTCTGTTGGTATCCTAGGTGTCCTGAATATGGCTTGACATGAAACTCCCTCAAGATAAGCTTTTTCAACTCACTCCTACTTGGAAGATAAATCATGTTCTCGAATCTGACGAATCCATCTGTCGTGAGGTGATACTCATCATACCTATCACCTTCCCCTTGCTTTTGCAATATTTTCTTCACCTATCAGTACTTCTCATCATGCTTCCCTACTTGCAAGATCTTGTCTTGAAAATCTATCCCATAATAAATCACAACTAAAATATGATTTACCTACACTCTCCTACTGAGAGCATATGCAACCTAATTCTCCTTGCCTTTAATGTATCTATTCTCAAAGTCAAACTCGCTGAGGATGCCCAACCATATAGCTTCTCTAGCATTCAGATTAGGTTGGTCAAAAAATCACCTCAATCCGCTATGATCACTCATCAAAATAAACCTCCTATCAACGAGATAATGCCTCCAAAACTTTAATGCATGAATGATAGCTAACAACTCAAGATCATGATCCACATAGTTTTGTTTGTGCTCTTTCAAATTTCTTGACTCATAACATACCACCTGTCCTTCCTGCATTACAACTCCACCAAGTCCTTTATTGAAAGAAATTTTATAAACCACAAACTCCTTATTAGGATCTACAATATTTAAAACTGGAGCATTTTTAAGGAAATGCTTCAACTACTCAAAACTAGTTGCACACTCCTCAATCCATTCAAACTTATTTCCTTTTCTCTACAAAGATGTGATAGGATAGCCAATCCTTGAGAAGTTCCTGATGAAATACCTATGATAACCTACTTGTCCCATGAATGATCTGACCTCATCGACATTCCTAGGATTCAGCCACTCCAACATAGCTTTAATATTTTTTGGGTGCATTGTTATCACTTCCTTAGAAATAAGATGTCCCAAGTAATGGATCTGAGACTGAAAAAAACTACACTTTCTAACATTGGCATACAATTGATGCTCTCTCAACAATCTCAACACTACTACCAAGAGCTATGCTCCTCCTTCTTGGAGTTTAGAAATATATCATCAATAAAAATGATCACAAACTTATCTAGGTAAGGATGCAATACACTGTTCATTAAAGACGTAAAGGTGGTTGGACAATTAGTAAGACCAAAAGGAAACACCACAAATTCATAATTCCCATAACTTGTACAAAATCCAATCTTATAAATATCTTTTTCTTTGATGTGGGCCTGGTGATATCTTGATCTCAGATCAATCTTTGAGAATATTGCTACTCCCTTCACTTGATCAAACAAATAATCAATATCTGGCGATGGATACTTGTTTGTGATGGTTGCCTTGTTCAACTCCCTATAATCAATGCATAATATGAGAGTACCATCATTCTTCTTTACAAACAACATTGTTGCACCCCAAGGTGATACACTTGGCCTTATGTATCTCTTATCAAGCATTTCCTTAAACTACAACATCAATTCCACCAACTCCAGAGTTCTCATCTTGTAAGGTGCCTTTGATGGTTGTGTTGCTTCTAGTACCAACTCAATAGAGAAATCCACTTCCCTATGAGGTGGTAACTCTGAAATCTTTATAGGAAACACATTTTGAAACTATTTCAAAACAAGGTACCTCTTCAGGACTTCCTCATCCTCCACATCCTTCCCTTGTCACTAGAAATATGCACTGCAAACAATACACACCCTTTCTTACATGTGCGCTTAGCTTGCATGGTTATAACCATTCTTACTAATGTAGGCTTCTTATTTCCCTCCAATATTCTCCTTTCCCCATCATCATCCACACACTTAATGGCCTTCTCATAATAATCTTACTCACTCCTTTGAGTGAACAACCAATCCATGCCCAAAAGAATTCTATATGATCCAAAGGAAACACATTTAGATGTGTTGATTTAGGCATGCCATTCAGCTCAAATACATAACCTCTCACCCAATGATGAACTCTTCTCTTGGTCTTTGTAAATTAAGGTAGTCAAACCTAAACATGAGTGTAAGATTGAGTTCACTTCATATAAATTCTTTAATTTCCTGATCACTTCCTCTAGTGATAGAGGCTCATCAAACTCAATCTGGTCTCTGAATGCTGTTAGCAACCCACTGATGAACATTTGAATCTTCGCCTTCTCATCCTTGAGATAAAGAACATGCTGATGAGGCTCATCATTGGGTGAATATATGGACCTTAATACACCTCCAAGATTATTAAAATAAACTCTTCTCATAATTCCTTACATGTTTTAATTATATTTTGCTTAATGACATGAGTAAAAGTAAGATGTTATGTCTAGTGGTCTAATGTGCATTGATTGTAGGTCTTTGGGAGCAAATTATGGAAATTATGGTTAATTAAGGTGCAAGAACTTGAATGAGACAAGAAGGAGAGATTATAGCAGATGGATATTCCTCATTAAATCCTCACTCATTCAAGATCCCTAAATCAAATCACACCAGCTCGGAGTTGCAGGTAGCTAAGTCATGAGGATCATTGGTAGTCGAGCCAGTGATAGTTAAGAACCGTTTTATCTTGAGATTGGGAGCAAAGCCTCCCTAGATTTAAGGAATTTGTTTGAGAATTTTGTTTTATAAATAAGGAGGCCTAGAGCCTCATTAGGATTCGGATTTTTTATGGAAGATAACTAAGAACTTTCGAGTTGAGGGATTGTGACAAAACATTGTTATGTATTTTTTTATATGTTAATCAAAATGAGCATTCCCTTGGTCTAGCACTAAATTGACTTAGAGGTTTCAAGCTCTTGGGTTAGGGCCCAACCCTAGAAGCAAAGGTTCTTCTTACTATACTTGTATGCTTAGGTTATTTCATAGATTACTCGTTGAATTGATTTTGGCATTGTTACATTACAAGTATTGATGAATTTGATTAGTTTGTTTCCATTTGTGCATAGCTTTAACAATAGCTTTAGAGAGATAAAGAAACACCAAAAAGGTTGATAACAGGTGGATCTTGCCTCATTCATCCCTTCGGGGACCATGGTTTGAGGAAAAACCCTCATTCAGCCCAAAAAGACAGAATTCTGATTTCTTATGGTATTTACGGTTTTTCTGCTAATTAGGTCAGTAGTCTTTCAAGTTTTCAAAGCTATGTTGTAGTTTTAATTTCTTATATCTTAAGATTTGTATTAGATTTCATGGTGTGTTCACAATAGGTTGCAAGCATTTCCATGCATGAACTAGGAAAATAAATGATGAAATTATGCTTTTCTTATGTTATTGGAAATCTTTCTTGTTTTGACATGATTTATGGGTAAATGAAAACAATGATGTGTATATTGTGGTAGTTTCAATAATGCAGGAAGACCTCATATCAGCAGGCTCAACCTAACCTCACCCATCCATGATTTCCAAGAGCCACTAAGTCCATAATCCAAGTTATCATTTCATAAGAACAACTTGCCATGCTCATTGAGCAAATCCAAACATCATACAACTTTGGTTTGAGTTCGGATGGATTCCTAACCACTTCCTTGCCTTATTCCTTCCATCCCTCACCTTCCCTAATCCCTATACCACTGTCCAAATTACTCCTTATGCTTTCGTCCTGTTCCTGTAAGAATACAGGGGATCCTATAGGTGAATTAGGACATCCTGTAGGATGACCTGTAGTGGCCGGTTTTGAGGCCGATTTGTGAGAAATGCATCAGGAAAGATAAGAGAAGACCCCTGCTTACCTCCCAAGCCATCTGACCCATCAAAACCATTTCTCTCCACACCTAACCCACCTGTCATATAAGCAAGAAGAATTATCATTCATGTTTCCACAAAAAGACAAAAAGAAAAAGGTTGTTATGCTTATTCATATGCACAATAGTTAAGTGATTGATTATATCAGATTGCATGCTTAGGCTAGTTAGGGTTTCACGTGTGTTAGATTAGAATTATTCTGAAGCAAGGTATGTTAACAAATAGCTATATGAGTGGTGTGTTTTAATTGTCTATTTTAGTCTTTCTTTACTGCAGTAGGTAGCATTTCAATTATCTCAATTAGGGTAAAATCCTCATTTCTTAATTGGTAATCAAACTTCTTCTAAATAAATAGAAGGCTAGTTTGAGAAACCATAGTGGTCTATCGCCCAGATCAGCAGTGAAAAAAGGGTGGACCCATTGCAACTATTTGTGTATACAACATTGTCACCTCCAAGTTTGTATGAACCCCAGGTTGATGAAGTAAAGTTGGTAGCCCCAGGAGTTGTAGGATCCTTGCTGCAATATTGGTGCTCATCACTTTTTGTTGCCATTGTTAGGTAGGTGTCTAAGTAGATGTGATTTCTTCTTTATTTCTTCCATTTCTTATCTCTTTCATTCTACTATGACTTTCATTTATGCAAGATAGTTGTAAGTTGGTTTGCTTTCCTTTCCATTATGCAAGTGATTCCATTCAGCAGCTAGTTTCAATTCAGTTTGTCTTTTCAATTCTTCAATTAGTTTTAAATCTTGAAAAACAAAACAAAACACTTCTTTCATGCCTCATAGGAGTAGGGATAACTTAGGAAAATTTCTACCAAATACCCCCACCACTTCAAACAGCCAACCTACCCTCTTCTTCAGTGGTTGTTGTGAATTCAAGGACCCCTTAGGCAAGAAACCTGAGATTTTTGAAGAGCTTATAAGGGAAGAAGAAGAAGAAGAACCCATTCCAACTGACATAATGGCTGAAAATAGAAATGAAAGGGGAGATAGAGAAAGAATTGAGAGTTCTTTTCCCATCAGAGAAACCAATGGGGATGCCAAGATGAGAAACATAAGCCCCTCTACTCTTCCTTACATTCATGGTCTGACCTCAGAAGATCCAGATACTTTCTTGTTTGAATTCACTGTCATATGAAAAACTTATGATTATACCACTGATGATCAGAAGTTGAAATTATTCCCATCCACTCTCATCGATGCGGCTTTGTGCTGGTTCATGGGTTTACCTTGGGATAGTATCACCACCTAGGCTCAAATGCAACAAGATTTCAACAATAATTATAGGGACTACTGCAGGTCCAAAGACACTAAAGAGGAAATTTTTAGAATGACCTTGGGGCATGATGAGTCCTTAGAGGATTATGAGGAAAGATTCCAGCTTAGCTACAAAAGAGCCAGGTGCACACTTGATCCTGAGTCACTTAAGCTAGTCCTACTTAGGGGGGTCAGGGAAGACCTCCTGGATACCCTAAACCTACTATCAGGAGGGGACATCTACCAACTACCCTATGAAGATATTAAGACTGTCTTTAAGAACCATTCTAGGGTAGCTAGGAAAAAGGGTAGGGGTAGTCAAACATTGTACAACTCATCCTCTTCCAACACATCTATAAAAGGTGAAATTGGAAACATGTTGGAAGACTTTAAGAGTGAAATGTTGCAAACCCTTTCCCTACAGATGGACACTATGCAAATCAAGAGGAAGCAGGAGGAAGCACAGAGAGCATTAGCCATCTTCTACCTAAGATGCACAAGGAGGCACCCTAGGAATGAATGTCCATTAAACCTGATAGAAATATGCTCGATCTATGAAGAAAACCACTCCGTATACAAGTGCCCTTGTCTACCTGGACTAAAATCTGTGTATCAGGGAACTGAAGGGGTGACTGAACAACTCTGCTATATAAGTCAAAGGAAGCCTCATGGGCCTTGACCATACCAGTAGGGCATGCACGAATCATCCTATGCATATTACAACCCTAACCAGACACATTCATTCCCTCTTGGGCCCCCCCTGCTCATCCCTCCTGGACTACACCTTCTCCCTAGTATTTTGTACCCCAGTACCATTCCCAACTAACCAACCAGCCATTTCAGCCATATAAACCTCCACAACCTCAATGGAATGCACCACCCTAGGGGTGGAGGCCCCCATACAACAATGCTCCAGCTTTATTGCCTTCACCTCCTACTCAACCACATCTTTTACACCCTGCTCCACCTAAACAACCTCAGATGCCTGCCCAACCAAATCTGAACCCAAACAATAGACAGGCACAACAAGTCTATAGTGGAGAGACATCCTACCCTACTTATGCTTTGGAAATTTAGGAAATCAAATTGAGGTATGGGAGAGTGCTCCTGGATAGCCAACCTCCATCTCCACCTAGGGAGAGTGAGGAGGAAAGAGAGGAAAGTATGCCTAGAGTGAATCCACCACCCTTTCCTGAAATATTAACTCATCCAGTCCAGCATACCCCAGAAGAGAATGAACTTTTGGGTGAATTGAAAAATCTATGTGTCAAAATCCCACTTCTCCAAGCCATTAAGGATGTACCTATTTACAACAAACTGATTAAAGAGAAGTGTTTCAAACATCCAGTGAGGAAAAAAAGAGACACCCCTACCATTAATGTCATTGGAAAGTTGTCTGACGTAATGCTGGGGTAGGTAATTTACCCAAAGTATTTAGACCCTGGAAGCCATGTAGTAGATGTACACATCAATGGCACCACTGTCCCACATACCTTGATTGATCTTGGGGTTGCCATTAATGTAATGACTAAGGACACCATGCTCAAGTTGAATCTCTAGGGCTCATTAAGAAAGACCGTGATAGTATTGCAGCTTGCAGACCGATCCACAGTAGCCCCTAAGGGGATTGTTGAGGATGTGATGGTCTCCATTGACTCCTGGGAGTACCTTGCAGACTTCTTAGTTCTCCAGCCTAAGGCCAAATTTAATGGTTATCCTTTCATACTTGGGGGGGCTTGGTTAGCCACTGTCGATGCCTACATCAACTGCAGAGCTGGAAACATGACTATACAAAATGGGCATCTATCCAATCAGTTGGTCTTGTACCCTTCTTCTCAACCATCTCTAGAACATGACTTACCTTTATGGCTAGAAGAGGAGGAGGAATATGAAGTCTACTCCACCAAACTCTATACCCTAGAAACTGCCATGCGAGGAGGACAACCTGATGAAGATGATTTTATTGAACATATCCTCCAAAATCCAACTCCCACGACCTTGTCTCTAGAAGAAGTGGTGAAGGAAACCAAGAAAAACCATTGAATTGATCTATGCTTACCTGATTCAAACCCTACTCATGTCAATACAATAGAATTTGGCCTTGAAAGAACAATGAAAATCAACCCCTCTCTTTCTGTGCACCAACCCTATCTCGGACAGTGAGTGGGTGTCTCCTTTGGTGTTGATTCAAAAGAAAAATGGAAAGTGGAGGATTTGTGTTGATTACAGGGAATTAAATAAACCAAAGAAGAAGGACCATTTCCCTCTACCTTTCATTGACCAAGTGTTATATTACCTGGCGGGGAAAAGGTTTTTCCCCTTCCTAGATGGGTTCAGCGGGTACAATTAAATCCAAATTAGCCTAGTAGACTAGGATAAAACAACCTTCACCTTTCCTTGGGGTACTTTCACTTATAGGGTCCTTCCTTTTGGTCTATCCAATGCCCCTTCCACTTTCCAAAGGGCAGTCTTGAGTATCTTTGCAGAGCTAGTCCATGATGTAGTAGAAATTTATATGGTTGACTTTACACCCTATGGGTGTGATTTCCGGGAGGCTCTCTCTAACCTAGGTAAGGTGTTGAACAAATGAAATGAAATGAAATTATCCTTTAGTCCCGAAAAATGTGAGTTCTAGATGACTGTAGGGACTATTCTAGGTCACTCAATATCCTAAGAAAGACTGCAGGTAGACCCCAATAAGATAGCCATCATCAAAAGGGTTTCGACTTCGCAAAAACAGAGAGATGTTAGTTTTAGGTTTAGCGGATACTATAGTAGATTTATAAAATATTTCAGCAAGTTAGCTTCTCCTTTATATGGGTTATTGGCCAAAGACTTCGAACTTTTATGGTTAGAAAGTTGTCAAGAAGCCTTGGACACCCTAAAGGACAAGTTGACCACTGCACCTATTCTCCGAGGCCCAAATTAGGCTCTTCCTTTTCATATACATGCTGATTCCTCTCACAAATCTATAGGAGCAGCTCTATGCTAGATAGATGACAAGATACCTTATGCCATTTACTTCATCAGTAAGAATATGTCGAAAGCCGAGTTGAACTACATAGTGACTAAAAAAGAGCTCCTAGCTATTGTGCATTCATTGAATAAATTTAGGCATTACATTATCGGTTACCAAACATTTGTACATACTGACCATGGTGTAATTAAATACTTGATGAATAAACCTGATGTGAATGCCCAGATTATTAGATGGTTACTTTTATTGCAACAATTTGATTTAACTATTATTGATAAGCCTGGAAAGGAGAATGTTGTTGCATATTTTCTATCCGGATTGACTTTGCCTACAGGGGAGGAAGGAATGGTTGATGATCAGTTACCAAATGAAAATTTCCTCACCATTTTAGTTCCTTATCCATGGTTTGCTGACACAGAAAACTACTTGGTGTCTACACAATTTCCACCAAAGTTGTCCTCCAAAGAAAAGAGCGGAATCATAAGAAAGAGAGCCCCATTCACTTGTATTGGGGGAAATCTCTTCAAGATAGGTCCAGATCAAATCCTAAGATGTGTTGGGGAGGAGGAATTCTTTGGCATCCTTGTAGCCTATCATGATAGGCCTTGTGGAGGTCACTTTGCAGCCAAAAGAACAACATTCAAGGTACTACAAGCTGGTTATTACTGGCCCACTCTTCACCAAGATGTGAGGAGGTATATTAGTCAGTTTGATCAGTGCCAAAGGATGCGGAAGTGGTGAGCACTAGCATTGCAGCAAGGATGTTGCAACTCCTGGGCTACCAACTTTACTTTATCAACCTGGGGTTCATACAAACTTGGAGGTGACAGTGTTGTATACACAAGTAAAAGTGATGGTTCTACCTATTGTCATTATTCAGCTGGAGAGAGACCACTGGGGTTTCAAGCTAGACTTCTATGGAGTCAGAAGAAGCTTGATTCTTTGATGGAAGAAAGGTAAATCTACTCTAAGAGAGAGCTACTCTACTGCAATAATGGAGAAGGTCGACATGTAATGCTAGATCACACCATTTCCTAATTAACCACTAAGAAACTATGCTTGGCAAAAAAGATAAATCAACATGAACCAAATGCTACTATCTATGTTATAGAAGTAAAAAGCATCAAACATCACCAATGTGCAAGTAAAGATACTGAACTAAATCTATTTTTGCTTTTTTGTCTTTTTATGCAAAATCAAGTATGCAAACTAATTGCTTCTATTGATGTGGTAGGTGAATTAAGGATGTTTGAGGATGGATGGAAGGGTTATGAGATGTTTGGATGGTGTGGAAGACCCTTGAAATGTGTTTGGTGACTTCCTAGAGGTTTTCCATCAATTCGGCCTCAAAACAGGCCAATTCAAGAAAACCTACAGAATGTACTAGAAACCTACAGGATCCCCTCTAAACCTACAAGATACAGCTGAGAGAATAATGTGAGGTGTTGGAGGTGATGGAAGGCCTAGGAAAGGTGTGTGATGGGTGGAATGGAGTGGGAGAAGGTCTAGGATCACTCAGAAGTCAACATCAAAGATAGTAGATGGCTGGATTCGCTCAATGTGCTTGGAAGAATTTTTATGAAAAATGATGAAAACTAGTGAAGGTGATGGTGAAAACAAGAGATGGATAAGGTGGATGGAGTGGAAGGTGGATGCTGTCTATGAAGTCTTAGTCTCCTCCTCAAGAACCTACTTTGCATAAAACATGTATATCTTCCAAAAAACTATGCAAACAAGAAACATTTTCATAAACTAGAAAAGAAGAATTAATGAATTAACTATCTACACTATGCATGAGGGAAGTTTTTGAAAGGAATGAAAGCATGGATGAGATCTACTACAGAAATGAATAAGAAAAATATGACAATGGAATCCTACCTTGAAAAACTAACCAAATACTAATTTAAAGACAACAAACTCCAAAGCTCATAAAAGAACTAGAAATTTGTGTTTTGGGGATACTTAAGGGTCCCTTCCTCAAGTCATGATCCCAGAGGGATGAAGTGAGGCTGAGACACCTGCTGAAAACCTTATGGTGATCCTTTTATCCCTACTAACCTGCTACTAATGTAAGGCACAAATGGAAGAAAACTAATAAACAACCAATCTAATCCACACTACTTGTAATGGAAATGCATCTAAAAAGAAAATTAACAATGAAGCTATGAAACTACACTAAGCATACATATAAAAGAAAGAGGAGCCTTGGCTGCTAGGGTTGGGCCCTAACCCAAGAGCTTCAGCGCTCTGAGTTAACTCAGTGTTGGCTCAAAACAAAACTCATTCTTATTACCAAAACAACAAGTTACATCAATAAAACTTTCACAAGTCTAGAGCTCGAAAATAGCTTAGAGTTTTACCATAAAAATTTGAATCCTAACAAGGCTCTAGGCCTATCTACTTATACAACTGAAGTCCCCAACGAATTCCTTAAAATTAGGGAGGCTTAGCTCCCAAATTCGAGATAAACTAGCTCTTTGTCTCTCACTTGTTCGGCTGCCTTCTAATCCTCATGGCTTGGCTACTTGCACTCCGAGCTAGTGTGATGGATGGAGGAATATTCCAATAGGGGATAAGTAAATGAGGAAGAATTTCCTCCTACAATCCCTCTCCCTTGTCCCATTCGAGTTTTAACTTTAATATTTGAAAAAATTCCTTGATTTTCTCCTTCCCTCCTGCATTCAATCCATATTAGTCCACTAGGCATAACATCCAACTCTAACTCATCTCATAAACAAAATATAATCAAAAGCATGTAATAAGTTGTGAGAAAAGTTGGTTTTACTAAGATAGGAGGTGAATTAAGGCCCATATAATTACGCAGTGATGAGGCTCATTAGGAAACATAACCCAAGGGATGAGATGCCTCTGCAACCTCAAGTGAATTTCAAGCCATTTGACAAGTGGGGCTTGGATTTCATCAAGCCCATTGACCCTCCATCCAAACAGAAGCAGTACATCATTGTGTGCACTGATTACTTAACCAAGTTGGCTTAAGACAAAGGCATAAAAGCAGCAACAAAAGAAAAGGTGGCTAAATTCTTAAGGGAAAATGTGTTTTATAAGTTTGGGTACCCTAGAGAATTGGTCACTGATCAAGGTAGTCAATTTACATCTCACATGCTTGAGAATTTGTTAAGCCAACAAAAGATCAAGCACATAACATCCACTCCTTACCACCCACAGGCTAATGGATAAGTGGAGGTAACCAATAGAGCACTGGAAGGAATTCTAACCAAAGTAATTAGCAACAACAGCAAGGATTGGGCAAACATATTAGTTGAGGCCACCTAGGCCTACAACACCACTTAGAAGACCACCACTAGATTCACCCCTTGTGAGCATGTCTATGGCAAGAAAGACCTATTGTCCATTGAATTTGAATACAACACCTTAAGGATGGCAACACAATGGGATCTGGATATCACTAGGGCATTACAAGAAAGATAGCTCTAGCTGAATGGGTTAGATGAATTTAGGATGCAGGCCCTCCTGCACACAGAAGTGACTCAAGTTCAGAGGAAAATCTGGCATGGAAAGAATATAAAAGACAAACAGTTTCAAGAAGGTGATTGGGCTTTGTTGTATGATTCCTGGTACAATGATTTTAAAGGCAAGTTAAGAACTAGATAGTTGGGGCCTTATGTATTAGAAAAGTGTCATGATAATGGTGTTGTGCAGATAAGAACCATTGATGCAGAGGCTATCTCTTTGCTTGTAAATGGGTATAGATTAAAGATCTACAAGAAGCCCTTGTCAAAGCAAGAATTCGTCAATAACATCAGCAAGACAGTGATGGTGGTGGAGAAAGTCTCAGCTTCCACCCCACCAAGTCCCTCAAGAAGAAAAAGGAAAGAAAAAAAACAAAACAAAAAGAAAAATAAAGAGACTCAGGTGAAAACCTCCATGAGGCACCTGAGTCCCACTGTTGGGTTGAAAACCTCTTAAGGCAGTCCAAGGGTGTTTAACAAAAGGAGGAAAAATAAAAATATCTTTCGGTGAAAACCTCTTTTGAGGCACCCAGGTCAAGAAACTATGATGAAAGCCTCCTTGGAGGTGGACTAGTTGTTTTACAAAAAAGAAAAGAAAAGAGAAAAGATACAAAATATGGAAATTATGTTTTGGAGGTCAGCAAGAGGAGGATAAGCACAACATAACAAGGATAGTAGAACCTACAAGAGCCATTTTTTAATCCACCCATCTCATGTCTTCCACTATTCACTTAGTCTTCCATCTATAAACCTATCCAGCTCATCTCGCACAAACTTTGTGTTTTCTACAGGATTCTCTATAATCCTACAAGAGTTTCCTGTAGGAATTACAGTGACCATGAAAATCACAAGAAAGGAAGCTGGAGAGCAAGGTGATGACACAAGCCTATGTCTGGATGAAAAAACCTTTAATCTACCACACCATAGCCATTCCTTTCATCGCCATGTCACCCCTGGATCCACCAAAGAAATCAATTCAAAAGAATAGAGATTACAAAAAATAAAAAAGGAAAAAGAGAAATAAAAAGATAGAAAAGAGGGAAAGAGGGAGAGAGGAACCATACCCAGAGGAAACATCTCTCACCTACCATTCCATACCACCCTTCTCCACTCATTTCAACATCACTTATGCTTCAAAGTTGATAAAAGCATGAAATTTTAAGGGAGGGGCAACTACAGGTCATCCTGTAGGTATCCTGTAGGAATTCATATAGCATCATATCCCACAAAGGAAACCACACAGTTGCATCCATCTTCAGAACAAGGCCTCCAAGGATGAAGAAGCTCCTCTAGAGCTCAGTAGCAGTAAGAAGATCACCATAAATACTCTCTAACACCTGCACATAAAATGAAACAAGCGTCAAAAGAGACAAATACACAAGAAAATATGCAGCAAAAACACAGCAAAGAGGCATCACTCTCCAGCATGCATCATCAATGAAGCACCTTACCCACAGGTATGCCATCTTACTCATGCTCTCTCATTAGTACGATATGATCAAAACTGTAGGATTATGTGAGAGTTGATTTCATAAGTAAAGGTGGGCAGTTAACTTGGCCACCTTTGGCCAGTCGACAAGAAGAAAACAATTAGACCACTCCACACGTGGCAAAAGTCAAATCAAAAGGAAAATGGAATAAAGCAAAAACTGGTTTAAGTTACGGAGGAAAGGAGTGGGAGATGATTACAAGGTAAGGTGGAATGATGGACTGATAATGGGACCAACGGTCCAAAAGGAGGATCTCATACTTGGATAGCCAACACACCACCCCACACAATCATCCATATATGGAAATAAAACATTGATTCCCATACAAAGAGAGCAAAAACAACTTTTAGAATTCATTGAATGAACAGGTTTCTCTTGGCCTTCCTGAAGTAGTACCTATAGGAAACAGTCAACATCTACAGTGTAGGAAACCTATAGGAAGCCTACAGGACCCATCAGAATCAAGATACATGGTTGTTAGTGGGCACTAAGGGAGGTCAAATCAGATTTATCCTCACAAGAACGTGGCAAACTAAGGTAGGAGCCATACCCTCCATGTTTTCCATTTGAAAAGAAAAATAAAATCCTCAATTTGGGTAGGAAATTGCAGTGCATCTCAAGATAGGAGAATTATATTACATGTCATTAAATGGTAACATTCAAAACTCCCTCACCTACCAAAATTATTGAATTGTATCCACACAAGCCTCTACAATTAATAGGGAGAGATGACAGGAGGTTTCAACAAGAGAGAACCCACAAAAACAACAAGGATCCACCATCATCCTCCTGTGGTGGAAATCAAGGCATCAATAGATGGGGTTTTTTGAGAGGATGAGAGGATACGATGATGATGTGGCTAGAGAATTTTCCCTCTCACTCATACCCCTCACAAGGACCAATGCTACTGTTGTGGTGAAAGGTTTATCACTAGTAATTATCCCTAAAGTTATAAGCAGAATCACTACACTACCTTTAGCGTTACCATGTAGAAAATAAGACAAGGGTAACAACACCTTTGCAAACAAAAGCTTCTTTTTAGAAGGAGAAGATACAATGGAGGAAAAAAATGGGGTTGGAAGGGAGAGAATTCCATACCCTTGGAATGAAGTCATTTACCACCTTATTAAATACATTTCATGTGAAGGGAGATATAGTGTAGTGTATGGATACTGCTTCAGACTCCTCCAGGAACTGAGATTTAGAGAGAAAACACCTCCTCAAAGTAGATTGAGTATACCCTATTTTCTTCTACAATCAATGATAGACATGAGCATCAAAGTATAGGAGGGAAAACATCAACAACTAGCCCATTGTGGGTTGATCAAACTTATCCTTGAAGATGATCTACAAAACTTAAGACTCCCTATCACATGGACAACCTTTACAAACATGCAGGAAGAAGGAGAAATTCAAGCTATTGAATATGAAAAAAGCCCCACTACTAGTGAGAAAGGAGAAGAAACAGAGGAGGAAAATTGTTGGCTTAGTGGGGCTTGACCCAGGCTCGGAAGTGATTTAGCTAAGCAAATCCCTGTACTACTGGCCCTTTCAGAAATAGTCCACAGAGCATGGACTGAGGTCTCACCCGAAGTAGTATGGGAGGGTGCTAGAACCAGGTTTCTGCACCCTGGGGATGTCTGATATGAGGTGATTGGAACACGTTCCAACCTTTGCACTTATTGTGCTATGTGCACCTGCAGGTACCCTGTGCCCTATTATACTGTCTTCGCGCAGTTCTAGCCGCAGTGTGACCCGTGTTATTTACCCAGGTCTTCCTTAATTAGTCTCCATTAGCTGATTACTTAGATTAAATTCACATATAAGCATTCATATGAGTATTCATCAAGTGTGTGCAGTAAATAAACAGAGTAAGAGTAATGAATAACATCAACATAAAGATTCCAAAATAGATGCACAGAATAAACTTCTCTTTATTATCTTTCGATCCCAAGTACAGACTCGACTCCACCTTGCGCACTAAGCTGTAGGGGTCCACGCACTTAGCTTTGAACTGTACTAGGTCTCTGCACACTGAGCTGCGGAGCCTCTTCCTACCACTACGACCTAGTACACTTCAAATTTCCACTCTATGCTCTAAGCAAGCCTTTGCTATTCCATCTCTCTTCTCTACTTCTAAGTTATCTTTACACTTAGAGCCTTGCTCTATTTATACAATCCCATGGTCTGCAGACCATGGGTAGGCCAACACAACTTTACATTAAATTACAATATTTTAGGGCGGACAGCCCTATGACTTGATTGTACACTTCGCGCTCTGCATCGGTACTTCACGGAGTTCTACACCATCGTTGACCAAAACTTGGGCTTTGAGCCCCAAACCTACTATGGGGGATCCCATGCCCAACAGGCCTCCAACACAATCATCGTGACTCATCCTGAGTCACTCTGCTAGTGCGGAAATCTTGGCACGAAGCCCCTCCAACTGTGCTTGTGCTACGTGAAGGTTTGTAGTACACTGTTCTATCGTTTATTGTATCTGCTCCATTTCTTCTTTTGAATCATCTGCATTTGATGCAAGTCTCTTCTTTGGTACCGGCTTCTAGTGCTTGTGTTTATAGTCCTGTGCCCCTGTCCAGCTCCTCAAGTCGCGAAGACTGTGCTTCAGTTGGTTAGTTAGATAGTCGGCCCACCCGTGTAGGGCTTTGGGCGACTACCATTTACTTTTCCTGGGAAGGGTTCTCCATTAAGTTTGACTAGCTAGACCGCGCCTCTGTCTATGACCTCTTTTACCACATATGGTCCCAACCAGTGCATTCTGAATTTTTCAGGAAATTTTTCGAACTTGTTGTCATACAGCAGCACTAAATCATTTACCTTGAAGGTGCGCAACTTGATATGGCAGTCATGCCAGGCTTTCTCATGCTTCTTTTGTACCTTCTGGTGAAATTCGACTAAAAATCGTTCTCCTCGAGTTCTTATAATTGCATGAGCCCTTCTTCCAGAGCTTTGCAGTTCGTCATGCCTATGAGCGCTGCTATTTGCAGACTAGGTACGATGTATTCCATCAGCATGACTGCTTCCATACCATAGACCAACCGGAATGGTGTTTGTCCCGTCAATTTCTTGCACGTTGTCTTATACGCCCATAACACAATAGGTACACACAGGTCCCAATCATTCCACTATGCATTACATATTTTGGTCAACGTAGTCTCCAATATTTTATTGAATGCTTCTATTGTTCCATTAGCCTATGGGTGGTATGGTGTACTTTTCCGGTGATAAACCTGGAACTCTTCTGTGAGTGTGCTGATGGTTTCATTCAAGAAATGTGTTCCGCGATCACTCATTAAGATTTTTGGGTAGCCAAATCGTGTCAACATGTTTTCAAACAAAAAATTTGCAGTCGTGGTATCCGTGCAGTCCTTGACTAGTTGTGCTTCTGCCCATCGTGTTAGGTACTCCATCGCGGTGATGACGTAGCGTGCACCCATCTTTCCCTGAGGTTTGATTGGGCCCACAAAGTCGATTGCCCATTTCTCAAATGGCTACAGTGTCATTTGGGGATTCAACGACATCTTGTCCCTTCGTGATGGTTTTCCCATCTGTTGACATATATCACAGGCCTTACAATGCACTTTCGAATCCTGGTGCACGGTCGACCACCATAACCCTGTGTGAACAATCTTTTGTGTGGTAATGCGTCCTGCATAGTGTCCTCCTGCAGTACCCCCATGTGCTCCGTGAGGATTTGACCTCGTTCAAATTTAGGTACATATCTTTGCAATATCTCATCGTTGCCCATCTTGTAGAGGTGCTTCACAATGACAAAAGAATCCACCGCGTGCACCACCAATTCCTTCTTCTGTTGGATTAAGTACTCCAACGTAATCCCCATTGATAGAAAATGGATTATATCTTCGAAGTGTCCATCCGCGATGCGTATTGCAAAGAGTTGTGCATCAGGTAGTCCCTCCTCCAAATTTGTTGGTTCCTCACCCATCTCAATTCATGACAAGTGGTTTTGTCCTACGTTTAAGCATCCTAGCTTGACTATGACCTCAAAATCATATTCTTGAAATAGTAAGAGCCATATGCATATGCGCCCCCCAACACAGGTTTGTTCACCAAGTATTTCCACACGGAATGGTCGGTATACATCTTGAAATGTCCTCCAAGTAAATAGTGTCAGTATTTATGTAGTGCGTACACCATTTCCAACCCCTCGCATTCGGTGGTAGAGTAGTTCTTTTCTGCTTTGGATAATCTTTGACTCGCAAACGCGATCTGGTGATCCACACCCTCTGCGCCCTCCTGTGTGAGTACAACTCCCAATACGATACACGACGCATCAACATGTACATGAAATTCCACGTCCCATTTCGGGAAGACCAAAATTGGCGTGGATGCCAATTTCCCCTTTATGACATCCAAACTCTTCATGCAATCATCATTCCAACAATATGTCGCATCTTTTTTCAATAGATTTTCCATCAGCGCAGTTATTTGGGCATAACTCTTGATAAACTTCCTATAGTAGCCAGTGTGCCCCAAAATAAGGCGTAACTATTTGACACTGCGCAGTGCTTCTAGATTTAGAATAATAGCAATCTTCACAGGGTCCACCATCAGGCCTTGTTTACAGACCACATGGCCTAGCAAGTTGCCAAAGGGGAGGAAGGTGCACTTTTTAAGGTTCAGTGCAATCTGGTGTTGGTGGCAAGTATCCAACATCAACCATAAGCTTGCTACATGGTGCTTAACTAATCCAAAGATAGTACAATCATCGAGATAGACCGCCAAGAACTTGTGGATGTATTCTTTGAATGCCACGACCATTATGCGCAAGAATATCATTGGCGCGTTCTTCTGTCCAAAGGGCATAACGATGTACTGAAAGTAGCCCCATCTTGTTGCGAAGGTTGTTTTGCTCCTATATTTCAACGTGATCTTAATTTGATGGTACCCTGAGAAGCCATCCATAAATGAGTAAGCTTCCTTATCACCAACATTCTGTAATACTTCATCTGTGAATGGTGTCGGGAATGGATCATGAACACAGGTGCATTGAGCTTCCTAAGGTCCACGCATATTCTTATTTTGCCTTTCTGTTTCTTTTCCTGCACTGCCATAATACTCACCCAATCGGATTCTTCCACTTGTTCGATAATTCTGGTTGCGAGCATTTTATCTAATTTGTCACAGACCTTTTCTTTATACTGGGTTCAAGTGGTAAGGTCGCCGCTTAATTGGCTTCGCATCTGGTTTCATAGTGATCTTCATCATCCCTAAGTCACTAATGATCCCTTTTAAGTTCGTGATTTTGGTTGGGAACAAGTCTTGGTATTCGTGGAGTAACTCAACGACCTTATCTATCATAGCATCGTCCCAATAGTCCCCAAGCATCGCATACTTCGGCTCCGCTTCTATGCCAGTGTTTACCTACTTTTTTTTTAGCGGCGTGGTGATATCAAGATCCTCAATTGATGGTCCTCGAACCTCACTACAGACTTCGGTTTCTGGAATATCAATATTTCGAGGGTCATCATCATCCTCCTCCACCTGCATGTTATAACATTCTAGAGTGCTGTTTAACTGGGTCACCCATATTGGTTGCAAAATTTCCAATGGCTCTTGTGGTATTTTGAAGATGGTGGCTTTTACAACTTGCAGTGCATCGTCAACAATATGCGACCGTCGGTCTTCATATGTGAATGTTAACAAAATGCCCTCACGCAAGACATCCCATTCGCCCATACCATGTTGGATTTCTGTCTCAGTATACCAGTTCCTAGGTATTACATCCAAGGTATGGTAGAATAAGTGTACCCACTTGGGGTATGGTTCTTGCCCGTAGACCTTGGTCCATTTCGCGAGGTGCATGCATTGGTCATCTCGTCCATCATATTTGTCTTCTAGCCATAGTTGTGGTTCCCAAAATCGTATGCACATCATCGTTTTGCATCCGCACCAGTCCTCAAAATTTCCTTGATGTGTGCCCCACCATTGTGCGGGTGTTGCGCGCAGTGCCCATTTCAACGCATCGAACCGCTGCTATTTCGGTACTGTGTTTTTAAATTTTCTTAGGAATTCATCCACCACTGTCAATCCATCATATGTCAGCAACTCTATTGCCTCTGTTCTCACGCAATGCAGTGATCTAATCATCATGTTGCAATTCAGCGTTGTCACTTCGTGCAATCGATTCTACCAACACTCTACTTCTTCGTCTGAATTCGAAGTACAAGATCTTTTGCACTCCCACGAGATCCTCCCATCTGCAGTTGGATTCACCCAATCCTGGTCTCATGTAGTTATCTTGTAAATACAGTCAAGATCATCATCACTTTCAACGTCGCGCATTGGTTCAGTGTAGCGCGCTCCTTCGGCTGGGTCCAGTGGGACTACTACACATAGTGCCTTTTTCTCGAAGATAATTTTGTGCTTCTTCATATTGATGACTCCATTCATATTAGTGGCCCAGTCTATTCCTAACAACATGGGATAGGGATTGTTGTCATCGACAATCTCTATTACTTCAAAATCTGTCAGTGCGCTCGCGCCTTCAATATCAACTATTACCCCCTGCAACCTCCCCATGGGAAAAATCTTCTGTTGGTTCACCATTCGTAATTGAATGGGGGACCATTATAACACGGTCCTGCCCATGCATTCCCATGTTTGCTTCAGTAATACATTTGCGTCCGAACCCAGATCTAGGATTACCTGATCCATTTCATATTCCCCAATATGTGCAATCAACCTCATTTCCCTTCCAATGTGCAATGCATGCTTTCCCAATTTCTTGACTATGCGCGGTTCTCCTGACCCCGCGCGCCTATTGATTAGTTCTTGTAGTCCTTTAACCGCCTTGTTGTCGCGTAGCAGTTTCATGCATGTCTCCAGAAAGGTAGTCAACACTGAAGGATCCATTCTTGGCTCTGGTTGATCCTTACTACCTGAAGTGGAGGCCTCCGTGAAGCTCTTCTTAGCTTCCATGAATGTCTCCTTTGCGCATTCTAAGTACAACTCGGGTTCCTTTGCAAGAGCCTTGTGAACCCCTGTACTTTCCTCTGGCTGTTTCCCCGTATCTTCTCCCGTGGCCATACCGCTTTTGACCATCATGTTTACATTTGGGTCTTCTTCGGGTGGCTCAAACCTCATCATTTATATATTCTGAGTTGGGGGAGGTTGGAATACTCCTCTTTCACACAGATTTGTGATCAACGTAGGGTAGTCCATCATTTCATGATCAAACTGAGCACAATACGAACATGATATCGTTAATGGGTTGGTACAATCGCAAGCATAGTGCCCTAGTCCTCCACAATTGTAACAAATTAACTGTCCGCGGCCCCTTCCTGGTCCCATTCCACCTCGTCCTTGACCTCGCCCCTAAAATCTAGCGCGCGCCATCCCTACATATGGGTTGAGGGCTCGTGTTTTGGTCTAAATCCTATAGGCTGGGGTCCGATCTATCATTAGCTCGTAACTACGACGGGTGCACTCATCGTGGCCTACTAACCTGCAGAAATTACAAAAAAAAATTTGGGGTGTTTGTGTATACTTCTGCACCAAATGACAATTATCCATTGTGTTTTTCCCTCCTATCTGACAGATCGCACACCATAAAGTGGGTGACGCGCTCGGCCCTGCTTGTGCCTCCGGTCTCAATGGCATTGGCCCTCCTCCTACCAATTAGTTTGTGAACACTTGGCAGTGATCCTTGTCATGGCCCTGGCCTTTGCATTTTATGCACCATACTTCCTCGTACACCTCTGACTGCAGTGCCCTATCCTGCTTCAAGCTTTGCATTTCCAAACACAGATTTTGTAGTTGTGTGTGGATTTGTTGAACTCCCAACCCAGGGTCCTATATTGGGGTCTCATGTAATCTCATCACCATCTCCAACGCTTCGGCTTGGGTGGAAAGTTTCTATTGTGACAGCACCATCCTCAAGTGCGGTGCCAGAGATGCTACAAACCATGCGCGATGTTGTCCATCTATCAACGTCAAATTGTCTTTGTGGATCATACTCTTTAGTCGTTGATACAAATCCTAGGGAGCATCACGATCTCTTTAAGCCCGATGATTGATTGTGTTTCTGACTTTGGTTCGCTAAATTCCCTGTTCAGCGTGTTCTGGATCTCTACTATCCTTGTGTTTGGGTGGTCATTAGAGTGCTTGATGTACCATGTTAATGCACGATCCTGCAGTGCGCTCACCAATGTAGCCTTCTTAATATTGTCGTCTATGACACCTTGTGCTTCCCATACTTCTCTTACCATGAAGTAGAATTGGTTTGGATCCTCATTCCCTACTCCTCTAAATACTGGTAATTTGATCGTGCTCACCATACTAAACCATGGAGGTGGTGGAGGTGGAGCGGGTGGAGATGGAGGGGAGGGAGGTGAAGTGGGTAGTGGTGTGGGTGGAGGTGGTAACCATAGAATCTGCTGCCTTATCAAACTGACCGCGATTCTCGTAGAAACCTTCACGAGCTTGTCCTCTCTCTCCCACGAGGGTGAAATTAAGGGATTGTTTTCTACTTTTTCACTACTTCCACTTCTATAGATCTTTCCGCTTTGTGTAGTCCGAAACATTAATTTATTCGCATAACCCACTTTTCACATAACAACATCTTAATCCAGGTGTTAAAATATTTAATATACTTACCTCGTGGTCCCTTGAGAAAACATCGCTCTGCCTCGCTGTAACTAACGGTCATGTCCATCGTGAACTCAGTGATAAATCCTCCTATTATTTGGTCGAGCGAGTGGTCCATAGCTCGCACTATCTTATGCTGTGAGGCTTCTAGTCTTCGCACTAGTTCCAGAGTCCACACTATTGGTTTATCAATCCTACAACTCCGTTGGCTGTCGGCTAGCCTCGCGATCCACTCATACAACTCATAAGGAAAGGATGCAAAGAAAATCTCGTGGATTTACGTATACACGTGGCACTCCAACCACTTTTTCTCAGATACTTGTGGAGTTCTGTTTTCCTGTGCCGTGAACTCGTGAATCTTCTTGTCCAACCACTCTTCAATTTCATTCTTTGTTTGGTTCCAGTGGCACAACATCAGACATCCTTTATGTAGATCCTGGTCTCGGCAATGGAACCATTTGTTGGCTTAGTGGGGCCTGACCCAGGTTCGGAAATGATTTAGCCAAGCAAATTCTAGTACTACTAGCCCTTTCAGCAACAGTCCGTGGAGTGCGGACTGAGGTCTCAACCGAAGTGGTATGGGAGGGTGCTAGAACCTAGTTTCTGCACCCTGGGGATATCTGATATGAGGTGATTGGAACGTGGTCAAACCTTCACACTTACTATGCTACACGCACCTGCGGGTACCCCACGCCTTGTGATACTGTCTTTGCGCAGTTCTAGCCACAACGCGACCTGTGTTATTTACCCAAGTCTTCCTTAACTAGTCTCCATTAGCTGATTACTTACATTAAATTCACATATAAGCATTCATACGAGTATTCATCAAGTGCACATAGTAAATAAACAGAGTAATGAATAACATCAACATAAAGATTCCAAAACAGATGCACAGAATAAACTTCTCTTTATATATTTCAATCCCAAGTACAGACCCAAGTACGCACTCAGCTGTGGACTCTACTAGGGCTCTTTGCACTCAATTGTAGAGCCTCTTCCTACCATTACGACCCAGTACACTTCAACTTTCCACTCTATGCTCTAACCAAGCCTTTGCTATTCCATCTCTCTTCTCTAATTCTAAGTTATCTTTACACTTAGAGCCTTGCTCTATTTATACAATCCCATAGTCCACGGACCATGGGTAGGTTGACACAACTTTACATTAAATTACAATATTTTAGGGCAAACAGTGCTGTGACTCGATTGTACACTTCACGCTCCGCGCCTGTACTTCGTGGAGTTCTACACCATCTTTGACCAAAACTTGGGCTTTGAGCCCCAAAGCCTACTGCGGGGGATCCCATGGCCAACAAAAATGAAGAAGAAATAAAGGAGGAGAATGAAGAAGAAATATAGGAGGACAATGAAGAATAAATAGAGGAGGAAAATGAAGAAGAGATAGAGGAGGAAACAAAAGAAGAAATAGATGGGCATAGTGAAGAAATAGATGGGCATAGTGAAGAAATAGAAGAAGAATAAGAGGAAGGAAGAGACAATGAAGAGGATGAGAAAGAAAATGGAAAAGAGGAAACAGAATAGAGATCTATAAATCAAGACAGTGAGGAAGAAGGATCACCAAGGGTATCCCTGGATCCTACAGAGAAAGAGGTAGCAGTTGCTCTTACTGCCCTAAGTACACCTGTCAAATCAAAGGGGAAGAGGCAAAAGACAAACCCCATTGTACTTCAAGACAAGAAAGAGCACTAGGATTAGACAAGGGAGACATCAAACCCCCACCAAAAATCCAATTTTCATTGAGGATTCACTCAAGCAACAAGAGAAGGCATCCCCTATAAAGATAAATGTAGGAGAGGGATCACCAAAACAAGCTTCTCCCAAGTCTCCAGTTACCTATGTTAGGAGTCCTGTCATAGGTCAGCCTCATCAAATGGAAAAGGTCTCCTACAAGAGACATAGATAGACTTATAGGAATCAAAGGCCATCCTACAAGAAACTCTGTCAAACCTACAGGAAACATAGAAAAGAGACTAGGAAGGAATGACTAAACAAGAAACAAAGGGAGAAGGCCAAGAACTGGAAGAACCTAGCCCACAACCAAACCTTAGCTCCTATTATAGGTTCATTGAAGGAGGAAGGGTGATACCATAGAAATTTTCCATTCCCATATTCTTTGAACTGAAAAAGGAAAGGGCGAGGACACATAGGTGGATGCAAATTGCCAAATCAAAAGGGGTAGAGGATATAGGCCACATGGAGGATAAATTGAGGAGATGGGAAAAGAACTGAGCAGCATAAGGGACAAAAAAGTAATGATGAAATCTTGGTTGGAGGCTGAGAACACATGGCTAAGAAGAAAACTACAAGAAAGGGAAAGTCAATTGGAAACTATGGCCAGTTTGTCCATGGATGCAATCCAGTGCAGGATGCCAACAAAGCCTTATGCCTTGTACCTCAAGGAGAAATGGCTAAAGGCCCTAGCACAAAGAGGAACTATTCCCTTCCAAGACTATAGACAATTCATTGATCTCTGTCATTAAATCACCTTGGAAGATAGAGCAAAAATATCTGAGTTTTACCTACACAATTTAGCCTTGACAGATTTAAATGTGTGGGACCCAAATCCCAAGCTAGGGGACTTGCAATTGATCAGGCCTTAGCATCTAGATGAATCATGAGGAGACAAGAGCTACAAAGATAAAAAAGGTAATCAGAAAAGAAGAGAGAAAACCACTTATGATCAAAGCAGAACAATCTAACCCAATGGCTGTCATCAGCACCCACAACCTCATTGTAAATGATCCCAACCTTGCACCAAAGTACCTTGTTGTACAAGAACATGCAGTCATACGCTTTGAATACATGTTCAGATTGCTAGGATATGACAACATGCAATCTTGCCAAAGGAGATGGAACACCTTTCCTTACAGCCTAAAAATCAAAGAATATCATTCTCCTCATAGAATGATAGAGGCACTAAATAGAACCCCCATGTATAAGAAGGCTCTACAAAGAGTCAAAGTCAATTGGATTGGCCTGAGGCTCAGTCCACCATTGCTTTTGGGAATGTTGGAAGGAAGGAAAGAAGAAGAAGAAAGAAAATAGTGGGAAGATATAGAGAGGAAGGAAGGATTTTATTCACAAGAAGAAAAGACTACAACAGAAGAATGAGATGTCAGGGAATCCACCAAAGCAATGAAGGACATGGACATAGAATCAGTAAGGGGGTGATGATGAGGCTCATCTTTGGGTAAATATATGGACCTTAATACACCTCAAAGGTTATTAAAATCAACTCTACTCATAATTCCTTACATGTTTTAATTATATTTTCTTAATGAGATGAGTAAAAGTAAGATGTTACTTCTAGTGGTCTAACGTGCATTGATTGTAGGTTTTTGGGAGAAAATTATGGCAATTATTGCTAATTAAGGTTCAGGAACTTGAATTAGACAAGAAGGAGATATTATGGGAGATGGATCTTCCTCATTAAATCCTCACAAATTCAAAGATGCCTAAATCAAATCACACCAGCTCAGAGTTGCAGGCAGCCAAGTCATGAAGATCATTGGCAGCCGAGCCAGTGATAGTTAAGAACCAATTTATCTTAACATTGGGAGCCAAGCCTCCCTAGATTTAAGGAAGTTGTTGGAAACTTTAGTTGTATAAATAAGGAGGCCTAGAGCCTCATTAGGATTCAGATTTTTTATGCAATATAACTAAGCACTTTTGAGTTGAAGGATTGTGACAAAACACTGTTAAGTATTTTTTTTATATGTTAATGAAAATGAGCATTCCCTTGGTCCAACACTAAGTTGACTTAGAGGGCTGAAGCTCTTGGGTTAGGACCCAACCATAGTAGTAGAGGTTCCTGTAGGTTTTAACCCCGTACAGAAATTACCTGCATACGAATTCTAAATCACAGAAAAATAAACAATGCGAGAGCATAACACATAAAACAGATATACACAGAGATTTTCCCCTGGATCCCAAAACTGGGACTACCAGCTTGATTTTTCATTATATTCCTTTCAATGTTACAATACATATTTATACATGCTGAAGCATCCAATACCGTGGACCGAAAACCATAGGTAGGTTCGCCCAACCTAATATAGGGTCCAAAAATAATTTTCCCGGGGCCCCCCCTATGACCCACCCGCTACGCAATCGGCACAACGAAGGGGGGGCTCCGCCCCCCCTCTAACCCCCCGATTCACTACGTTGGTTAGTCGTGGAAAGAATATAACACAACCCAACAATCTCCCACTTGTTCTTTTCTTTCCACAGGGGGCCACAGGAGAGCTTAGTCATTTTTCTAGCCCTGAAATGCCCATTGTTTCTCTACACCAAGAGAACTTCTCAGAGCTCACAGATTTTGTCAATGCATCTGCAGTATTCTTCAAAGTGTCCACCTTTACCAGCAACACCTTTTTGTCTTCTATCATATCCCTCACAAAGTGATACTGAACATCAATGTGCTTTGTATTTGAATGATAAGCAGGGTTCTTTGCCAAGAAAATTGCACTTTGGCTGTCACAGTCTATTCTTATAGCTCCTTGTACTAACCCCATACTTGAACACAATCTCTGCAACCAAATTGCTTCCTTGCTTGCATGAGTGGCTGCCATGTATTCTGCCTTTGTAGTTGATAGTGCCACTACAGATTATTTCTTACTCATCCAACTAATTGCACCTCCAAATAGGTTAAACACATACGCACTTGTAGATCTTCTCTGATCCAGATCTCTAGCCCATTCTGCATCAACAAATCCACGAATATCCAACACTCTGTCCAATCCTGGTCTTCCTTGGTAGCACAAACCATAATCACTAGTGCCACGCAAATACCTGAAAACCTGCTT
This sequence comes from Pinus tabuliformis, assembly GCA_031772625.1. Classification (NCBI taxonomy): domain Eukaryota; kingdom Viridiplantae; phylum Streptophyta; class Pinopsida; order Pinales; family Pinaceae; genus Pinus; species Pinus tabuliformis. The sequence goes on along the minus strand of CM062808.1, from coordinate 627,217,568 downwards.
CACTGCTGTCCAGTGCTCCTTCCCTGGCTTTGACATAAACCTGCTCAATAATCCCATTGCATGTGCAATGTCTAGTCTAGTACAGACCATTGCATACATCAGGCTACCGACTTCACTTTCATATGGAACACGAGACATGTCCTCTTCCTCTTCTTGTGTCTTGGGACACTGTTCAGCAGATAAACTCACACCTACAGGAATAGGAACCTTCACCGGTTTACTATCCTGCATATTAAAACTCTGCAGTATTGTCTCAACATACTTCCTCTGGTTTAACCAAAGCTTCCTCTTTGCCCGATCTCTTTTAATTTCCATGCCCAAAATATAGTTTGCAGCACCAAGATCTTTCATGTCGAATTTGGAGGACAATTGGGTCTTCAAATCCTGGATAGTTTCTTTGTCATTTCCAACCAGCAACATATCATCCACATACAAGACCAGATAAATAACACGGTCACCAATCAATTTAAAATACACACAGTGATCTGCTTTGCTTCTGGTGAAGCCAAGTCCCCGTATAAATGTATCAAATTTCTGATACCACATCGTTGGTGATTGTTTTAACCCATACAGAGACTTCTTTAACTTGCATACTAGTTCTTTCTTACCCTTCACCGCAAAGCCTTCAGGTTGCTTCATGTAGATTTCCTCTTCCAAATCCCCGTGAAGAAATGTTGTCTTCACATCCATCTGTTCTACCTCAAAATCAAAAACAGCAGCAACATATAAAAGTAATCTAATAGAAGTTACCTTGGCAATAGGAGAAAAATATCACCAAAATCAATTCCCAGCACTTTGGAATATCCTTTTGCTACCAACCGAGCTTTGTATTTTGTCCACCTTCCCTTCTACATTTGTCTTCTTTTTGAACACCCATTTGCTGCCAATGGGTTTCCTTCCAGCCGGCAACTCCACCAGATCCCAAGCCTCATTTTTGTGCAAAGATGCCATTTCATCAACCATGGCCTCTTTCCAGAGTTTTCCATCCTCTGAATCTACTGCTTCCATCACAATTATGGGATCATCATCAGTAACAGACAAAGCAAAATTTGAACAGAAAGCAGAAGGACTATACCTTTCTGGCTGCCTTCTTTCTCGAACTGATCTTCTCATAGCCAGAGTTTGTGGTCTTCATCTTCTGATTCCTCCTCTGCTGCAGAGTCTGATTCTTCCTCCTTTAGCTCAAACTCTATCTTCTCAGGTTCCTTTGGTTGGACTTCATGTTTAATAACATCTTTTACCTCTCTGAACACCACATCTCGGCTGTACACAACCTTCCGTGTGATTGGGTTCCAAAGCTTATAACCCTTTAAACCATCCTTATACCCAATAAAGATGCACTTTTCAGATTCACTATCCAACTTGGTTCATTTCTCCTTTGGAACATGTACATATGCATCACATCCAAATACCCTCAGATGTGAAAGAGAGGGTTTCTTACCAGTCCATACTTTTTGTGGAGTCTTATCCTCCAATGCTGATGAAGGTGACTTGTTGACCAAGTAACATGCAGTATCCACCGCCTCTGCCCAGAATTCCTGTCCTAACCCGGCACCACTGAGCATGCTTCTTGCCCTTTCCATCAACGTCTTGTTCATCCTTTCTGCGACTCCATTTTGCTGAGGTGTATATGGAGTAGTCTTCTACCGTGCTATACCACACTTCTTACAGAATTCTTCAAATTCCTTGCTGCAAAATTCTCCACCATTATCTGTCCTCAACACCTTTATCTTCTTCTCTGTCTGATTTTCCACCAGAGCCTTAAATTCTTTAAACCTGTCAAAGACTTCATATTTCTTCTTAAGGAAATGTATCCATGTATTCCTTGAGAAGTCATCTATAAATGATACATAGTACACGGACTTACCCAGTGATGGAACTTTCATAGGTCCAAACACATCACTGTGCACAAGCTCTAATATCTGTTTTGCCCTCTTAGCACTAGAGGAGAAACTCACCCGATTCTGCTTCCCATATACACAATTTTCACAGAAATCAAAATCTAGAGAGCTATTACTCATACCTTCTACCATACCTTTACCATGAAGTATTTGAAGGCACTTCTCTCCAATATGTCCAAGCCTTTGATGCCACAACATGGTCTTCTCTCCAGAGACCACTAGATTTTCAGCTCCACTTTCAGGAACCACAGAACTGTTGCACCCATCAACAATAGTGTTACCTTGCAGCTTGTACAGAGTTCCAGTCCAAACTCCCTGCATCAATACCAGTGCTCCCCAAACCATCTTGCATGTATCCTTCTCGAACATTGTTTTTACACCTGCATCATCCAACTTGCTTACAGAAATCAGATTTCTAGCCAATGCAGGAATATGCAGAACACCCAGAAGTGTTCTAACCCTTCCACCTTACAACTTCAACTTTACTTTTCCGCGACCAATGATTCTAGCCTTCCTATCATCTCCTAAGAAGACATCACCACCATCGTATTTCTCATACTTGCAGAACCATTCTCTATGGGGAGTGAAGTGAAAGGATGCACCTGAGTTAATCAACCATGCCTCATGATCTACATGTGTACTTGAAGAAGCCAAGTACACATCCCCACCTTCATCTGAGGTGGTTTTCGCCTCTGCGGAAGGAGAATAATCAGATCCTTTTCCTTTATCAGGAGCTTTAGATTTAGAGTCCCTTTTGAAGTGCCCTTCCTTTCCGCATTTCCAACAAACCACCTTTACAGGTTTTCCTGGAGATTTAGATCTCCCTCTAGATTTAGATCTCCCACTCGATGAATTATTTTTGTTTCTATTCTGGGACCGTCCTCGTATAGACAAGGCATCACCATTCTGGCTCCATATTTTTCATCTCATCTCCTCCGTCAGCAAGTCTGAGACTATTTCATCAAACTGCAAAGCAGTTGCATTGCTACCTATTGTAATAACCAGACTATCCCACGAATCTAGTAGAGAACACAACAAACTGATGCACTTATCTTAATCTGAAATTTTAATATCAACAGATGCTAACTGACTTACCATAGTATTAAATGCGTTCAAATGCTCTGTCACTGAGTCTCCATCTTTCACCCTCAGGTTACACAGCTTTTTCCGTAGGAACAGTTTATTCACTAGAGACTTAGATTGGTACAAAGTCCCTAACTTATCCCACAAAGCCCTCGTCGTAGCTTCCACTGATACATTCAGCAATACTGAATCTGAGACACACAATCCTATTGTGCTCTTTGCCTTCCGATCCAACTACTTCCATTCTTCATCGGTCACTCCCATTGGTTTAGTACCTGGATCTACCGCGATCCACTGATCTTTATCCACCAACAGATCCTCCATCTTGAGTTTCCACAACTCAAAACTTTGACCATTGAACTTCTCGATCTCTATCTTTCCGCTGCTCGCCATCTTCTTTCACCACCAGAATCGATCTCACAGATCTCCCACTGAACAGGGTCTACCACAGGCCCGAGCGAAACCCCTCAGCAACAAAGGCGTCCCCTTGAAGCCAAAACAGCTCTGATACCAAATGTAGGTTTTAACCCCGTACAGAAATTACCTGCATATGAATTCTAAATCACAGAAAAAATAAACAATGCGAGAGCATAACACATAAAGCACATATACACAGAGATTTTCCCCTAGATCCCAAAACCGGGACTACCAGCTTGATTTTTCATTATATTCCTTTCAATGTTACAATACATATTTATACATGCCGAAGCATCCAATACCATGGACCGAAAACCATCACGTCCAAAACCATGGATCGAAAACCATAGGTAGGTTCACCCAACCTAATATAGGGTCCAAAAAAAAATTTCTCGTGGTGCTGCCCCGGACCCCATAGAAGGGGGCTACCCGCCCCCCTCAAATCCCCTGGACAGGGGGGGCTGCCGCCCCCCCTGTGACCCCCCCGCTGCGCAATCAGCGCAACGAAGGGGGGGCTCCGCCCCCCCTTTAACCCCCTGGTTCACTACGTGGGTTATTCGTGGAAATAATACAACACAACCCAACAGTTCCTCTTATTGTACTTGTATGCCACTGTCCAAATCACTCCTTATGCTTTTGGCCTATTCCTGTAGGAATACAGGGGATCCTATAGGTGAATTAGGACATCTCGTAGCCAGTTTTGAGGCTGATTTGTGAGAAATGCATCAAGAAAGATAGGAGAGGACCCCTGCTTTCCTCCCAAGCCATCTGACCCATCACAACCATCTCTCTCCACACCTAACCCACCTGCCATACAATCAAGAAGAATTAGCATTCATGTTTCCACAAAAAAGACAAAAAGAAAAAGGTTGTTATGCTTATTCATATGCACAACAATTAAGTGATTGGTTAGATGAGATTGCATGCTTAGATTAGTTATGGTTTCACTTGTGTTAGCTTAGAATTCTTCTAAAGAAAGGTATCTTAACAAATAGCTAGATGAGTGTTGTGCTTTAAGCATATATTTCTATCTTTCTTTATTGCAATAGGTAGCATTTCAATTCTCTCAATTAGAGTAAAATCCTCCTTTCTCAATTTGTAGTCAAACTTCTTCTAAATCAATAGAAGCTTGGTTTGAGAAACCCTAGTGGTCTATCGCCTAGCTTAGCAGTGACAAAAGAGTGGACCCATTGCATCTATTTGTGTATACAGCACTGTCACCTCCAAGTTTGTATGAACCCCGGGTTGATGAAGTAAAGTTGGTAGCCCTAGGAGTTGCAACATCCTTGCCGCAATACTAGTGCTAATCACATACCTCAAAAAATCTAGGCATATTCTTGTGTACTCATCATATGTTACAAAACCCATCTTCATATCATAGAATTCCTTGGCCCTATCATCATAGTATCTTTCAGATAGGTACTTCTTCTTGAATAGTCTCTCAAAATCATCCCAATCCATGTCCTCTTCTCTAATTCTTCTAACATTATTCACATCTTCCCACCAAATATATTGTTTCCCTTTGAGATTTAAGTTAGTTATCTTGGCTTTCATGTTTTCTGAATAGTCATGCAATATGAAGAACTTCTTCATCCCAAGTAGCCATGATTCCACATCTTCTAATTTTTTCATCTCTCCATCAAATGTAGGAGGATTGAATTTATTGAACTCCTCTAGAAAGTACTCACTCCTCCCATGGCATTAACGATGATGATGATGATGTCTCCTGGAAGAAGAACTAGAATGACACCCATCCATAAAATTCCTCCTTTAAAGTGTATCCAAGAATATGCTGCTCTTCATTATATCCTCCCTATCTAAATTGTGCCTCGTCTGAGACCTGCTACCATTTTCCACATTAGTATTCTCCTCCTGCCTATCTCCATGATTGATCCCCATTTTTCCTTTCTTTTGTAACTATGAAAGGCTTTATACAATCACTACATTAACTTTTATCTACTTTTCTTAAGCTCTTGCAAGTATTTCTCATGCCTCAATCAACCTATTATTATATTCTTTGAAACTTCTGATCTCTGCCCTCCGACTCCTCAATGTATATAATAGATCAGGAGAAAACTCCTCTCCTTTCTTCTCAAATGACCATTTCCATTCCATGGAATCCACATCAGGTCTGTAAGGGGAGTCATGTGAACTGTAGTCCACCATTTTGCTCTCTATCCTTGGCATTTTCTTTCCTACAAACATTCCTTGTTAGATAAGCCAAAAATCATAATCAAAGTCATATCTCAGTGTATCTTAGGGGATGATATTTCATCTACACAATTAGTCCATATTAACATGATATAGATATATAATGAAATTATCATATCAATATCATGCATGACAACACAAAAATACAATAATAACCATATGCATGATAACTATAACCATCACCATGCATGCATAAAAATATGCATTTAGCCCATCCAATCCAAGTGTTTGAACTTGGAAACATTAATACCACCCTCTAATGACCCCTCCCACATTTACCTGCTTTTAGAAT